>CM016625.1:15589818-16023831 GCA_005393395.2 Gossypium australe | reverse complement strand
TGAGGTCACATGCAGAGAGATGATAGTGGAGCAGACTGATATTGAAATCTTCCTGAAGATAGTAAGGAAGCAAATTGAAAGTTCAGATCTCGGAGCAGACTGAATATTGAAGTCTTCCTGAAAATAGTAAGGAAGCAAATTGAAAAGTTCAGACGCGGAGCAGACTAAAGGCTGAAGTCTTCCTGAAGATAGTAAGGAAGCAAATTGAAAAGTACAGATTTTGTTCCCTAGAGGTGATAGTGGAGCAGATAGGAGATTGAAGTCTTCCTGAAGATAGTATGAAAGCCCGATGATTGAAGATAGCAAGTCTGGTAGTCCTCTTGTTTCAGGAGCATATTGAAGATAGAAGTCTGGCATTCTCAAAGTTAAGAAAGCAAATCGAAGTCAATAATCGAATCCCAAAGTAGCAGTACAGTGGATCAAAGCAAAGAGTCACAGCAGAGTTTGAAGCTGTTTGAAGAAGACGAGGACCAAAAGTCAAAACCCGCCAAGACCGGGCAAAATTGGTTCTTCTATTGTCTTGCTCTATTCTCGTTTCACGACAATGAGCAAAGAGGGGCAGCTTGTAATAACCATATTTTGCCCGGGCCCTTAACTAAAACCCAAACCCGAGCCCAATAAAATAAATAAAACAGTCCCATCTATTTACAAAGTCTAGCCCAGTATACAAGCAGCCTAATAAGCCCAAAACCTAAACCAATTTTCAGTAAAAAAAACCCTAGCTCCCAATGTTGCGCCGCAGCCACCTATCTGGCCCTACCAGCGCCGCTCGCCATTCTCCACCAGCGCCGACCTTCATTGCGCTCCTCCACCCTCTGCTCCCCAGAACCTGCAAAAAAGGACAAAAGAATAGCAAGACCACGAGCAAAACGGATCGTATTTATTTATTTACTGTATTCACTATTATTCGGCTATAAAAAGCCGATTATCACACTGTAATAAGGACTTTTTTTTCTGGAGAATCAATACAAAAAAAAAACAAATATTAACGCAAGCATATAACAAGGAATCGAAGAGAAAAGAAACAAAGTTTAAGGTTTTGTTCTACTTTTCTTTATTTTTTTCGAAACTATATTTATAAGCCTATTTCATTTCTCTTTTAAAAAAACAGTTCATGTTCAAATAAAAAATACAAAAAAAGAAAGGGAAGCTCACCTGAAGAGATCCGACCTCTGTATACGGTAGTCGTCTGGGGCAATCAATGGCGGCGCGAAAAGGGTTTCAAACCCTAGTAGAGAAAAGGGGAGAGCCCTTGAAGTTTTTTTGGAAAAAATGGGTTGAAAGTCAAAAAAAATCAACTGGCCTTTAAATAGCTAAGTAAAACAGCAGCGTTTTACTACCCTCCCTACACGCCTCAAAACGGCGTCGTTTGGGGAGGGAACCCGTGTGACCCGACCCACTCCGTCCAGAGGATCCGCGCGTTTCTGTTAGTTGGGATAATTACCCTTTTGGTCCTTCTGCGTTTTAGTTTGTTTAAATTAGACTTTCTTTTATTTTAATTGTGCCCAGAAATTTCATGCAGTTTTAAATCTAGTCCCCGTTCAAACGCTGAGTTTAATAACTCGGGTAAATTGCACTCGCAGTCCCCTTTAGTTTCGCTCATTGAATTTTAATCCCTGTTCGCCTTTTATTATTTTAATTTATTACAATTCTCGCCCCCTTAATTTTATTCTGATTCCAATTTAACCCTTCTTTGTTTATTTTTGTAATTATATTACTTTACTATTACTATTATTATTATTAGTTTTATTACCATATTTTTTTATTTGCTTTTTATTATTATCTTTATTAACATATTTTACTTCCTATTATTATTACTTATTATTATATTATTATTATTATTATTATTATTATATGTTGTTGTTGTTTTTGTTGTTGTTGTTGTTACTATTATTATATTATTATATTATTATTATTATTATTATTATTATTACTAATATTATTATCACTATTATCTCTATCATGATTAACATCTTTTTGTTTCAAATTTATTTTTTTTTATTATCTCAATGATTGTCTTTTTCGATTTTGTGTTTTATGGTATTGTTTATTATAGTGTTTTGTTATTTCTCGCCTGCGTCATTTCATGTAGATCGGCAGTTTTGGGACAATCTTGGATTCGAAGATTTAAAATATCGTGCCCTAAAGTATTGGATGTGATATTTTATTCTTTTGGAACAAGAAGATCTTGATTTTCAATTCGAAAAAAAAACTATGGGATAATCTTGGATTCGAAGATTTAAAACATCGTGTCCTAAAGTATTGGATGTGACATTTCTTTCGGATCAAGAAGATTTTGATTTTCAATTCGAGAAAACTAGGGGATAATCTTGGATTCGAAGATTTAAAATATCGTTCCTAAAGTATTGGATGTGGTATTTTATTCTTTTGGGAATAAGAAGATCTTGATTTTCAATTCGAAAAAACTATGGGATGATCTCGGATTCGAGGATTTAAATTATCGTGTCCTCAAGAATTGGATGTGATATTTCAATCCCTTTGGAACGAGAAAGTCTCGATTTGCAATTTGGAAACACTATGAGATGATCTTGAACTTGAAGATTTAAATTATCGTGTCTTTAAGTATTGGATGTGATATTTATTCTTCGGAACGAGAAAGTATTGATATTCGATTTGGAAAAACTATGAGATGATCTTGGATTTGAAGATTTAAATCATCGTGTCCTAAAGCATTGGATGTGATGTTTTAATCCTTTGAAACGAGAAAATCTTGATTAATTCAAGAAAACACAAATATTTCCAAAACAGGTCGAATTTTTAAATTCCTTTAAAATTTTCAATTTTCGACATCAAGACATTAGGTAATCAATTAGGTACCAATTTTGGGCGTATCGAGGGTGCTAACCCTTCCTCGTACGTAAACCGACTCCCGAACCTATTTCTTTGAGCTTCGTGGACCAAAAATCGTTGTTTTGATAAATTAAATGGTTTATTAAAGCAACCTTTTCAAGGTGACCCGATCACACCTCAACAAAAAGGATCGTGGCGACTCCCGTTCTATTCTCAAAACCCAAGTTCGATTCCCGTTTTGTCAAAAAATGGTTTCCACAATGTGAATTTTATTTCTTTGAAAAATATTATTAAAAACCTTTTTTTTCAAAATCAATAGAGAGTGGTTAGAAGTACTATTGTGATTGGGTGTTTGATGGCGAAGTTATTGATCCCGAGACTAAATAATTCTCTCATTGTTCTTATACCTAAGTTCTTTAACCCAAAAAGTATTTCACAATTTCACCCTATAAGTCTTTGTACTTTTATACAAGTTGATTATGAAGATTATAGCTAATCGCTTCAAAATGGTTTTCCTTAAATCATGGCACGAGAACAAACTGGTTTTATATCGAGAAGGAACATCTTAGATAACATTATAATTACACAAGAGATTATTCACTCTATGAGAGGGAAACAAAATAAAAAACGATGGATGATGGTCAAAATCTATTTGGAGAAAGCATATGACAGAGTTAGATGAGATTTCATTGATATCTCCTCAAATCAGTTGGTATACCAGATTATCTTAGAAAGGTAATCATGTAGGCTATTTCTAATTCCACTATGCAGATTTTGTGGAACGGTATGCTTATGCAAAGGTTTAAACCTGCTAGAAGGATCTGATAGAGCCATATTTGTTCGTGCTTTATATGGAATGGTTGGGTCATAGTATTCATTCGGCCATTTCTAGTGGTAGATGGTGTCTCATTCGCCTATCTCAGTTTGGACTGAATCTATCTCATCTTTTCTTTTTATAACCTGGTAATCTTCTCTAAATCAGATTTGAAACAAGCTCAGATTCTTATGGAGGCTCTAGATAACTTCTGTGCTTTCTCGGGGCATTGGGTCATGCTTGTAAGACTTATGTCGAAACCATTTTGATTTTAAAAAAAAACGGGGATCGACTTTTTAAACGAAAAAGGAGTTTGCCACCAATCCCTTTTTGCTTAGGTGTGATTGGATCACCTTATAAAACATTTTATTTCAAAACATTGATTTTGGCTTACGAAATTCAAGAAAACGGGTTCGGGAGTCGGTTACGTACGAGGAAGGATTAGCACCCTCGTAACGCCCAAAATTGGTACCGGATTTTGGCGTTTGGGTTTGGGCTTTAAGCCCGTTTATTGTAAACGGACTGTAAACTGGACACTGGTTTTGTTATTTTTTTTTTTTTTTTATTAAGCCCAGGCAATAATAGGCTATTACAACTTATATTTTCTTTTTGAGTGGTGTGTTGATGAGGACCTAAAGGACAAAATTAGTTCTACACTTGGATTTGAAAAAGTACAAAATCTTGGAACCTATTTGGGAGTGCCTTTATTTCATGATAAAGTGACGAGTAGTACTTTGAGGTTTGTGATTGATAAGGTGCGCAACAAATTACATAATTGGGACTTCAGACAACTCTCTTTTGCAGGTAGAATTATTTTAGAGCAATATGTTTTTCTTTCTATACCTAATTGTTTTATGCAATCCATGATGTTACCCAAAACATCTGTGCAAAAATCAAAGTAGCCAGGAAATTTATTTGGAGAGCATCAAATAGAGGAAGAAGATAACCTTAGTCAACTGGGATTCTGTGTGTCAACCTCATACTTGTGTGGTATTGGATTCGGCACTTGGAGGATCAGAATGCTTCTTTTTTATGAAGTTTTTGTTTCGATTAGTCTCAAATGACAATGCTTTATGGGTTCGTGTTTTTCATTTGAAGTATGACATGAAAGAGTTGATTTCGGATAGTATAGCAAGAGGGAAGTGTTATTTCCTTTGGAGAGCTCCGAGTAAGGTTTGGCCTTTACTTTGTGAAAATTTAGTATGGTCTAATTCTAGAAGTTGGAGGTAATTCTATATGCATTGAGACATGTTCTAAGTTCACTTGGAATCCTCTAAAGCCTAAAATTGTTCACCTTCTCTACAGACTGAATCATTCATTAAATGGATTAAGATCTATTTGATATGATAATAAGTGGGTCATCTATATTAAACTCTTTTATGACATTAGGTATTCTTCCATCACCTAAATCCAACAACTATTTGTTAAAACCAAATATTGCATGGATGTCGTATTCCTAAGTTGCATATTTAGTGTTAAAGTGAACAACCGGCAATGATTCCAGATATTTGATTTCAAAATGTTATTGGCAGTATCTAAAATATTTCAAGATATCTGATTTAAAGATGAGAGATATTTCAAAAGTGCCCAAAAATGACCTAAAAGTTCGCGACACAAATCTATCAAAAACTTAAAAAACTGTTTCAATTCATTAAGGGCACTTTTATCTTCTTCGTCTTTTTTTTTCTTTCATGCGAATTTTGCCCTATAAATACAAAGTTTTTGGTTAGAATAAGAAAGCCACACATAGCCACCTTAGTTTTGTTTTATTTTGTGTCTTCTTTTACATGAGTTTTCAAAAAAAAAAAATTCTAGCCAAAGAGATTTTAACATTTTGATTCTCTAAGTTTATTATATATATATCTAATTTATTTTTAATATTTTCTTTATTATTTTGGTATTTGCATATCTTCTGTTTCAATTATAAATATTTAGGTTTGTTGAATATAAAGTTCGTATTTGATAACTTGGAATGTTTGTCTTGTCAAATAGAATTTTTAAATCAATAAATGTTTAATTATTTTAATATTTGTGACGAATAACATAGTTGTGTATGTTGAAGTACGTAATTTATTGTGAATATGTGATTTAATCCGAATGAACCATGTAATAGGCCCAATTTTCCCGGGCTCAAAACCAAATAAAAAACTAAAAAATAATTAAACAGTCCAATTACAAGTCCAAAACAAATCCTAACCCAAAATATAAGCCCAATGACCCCAAAATTTAAAAATTTTCAGAAGCAAGAAACCCTAGCTTCCTTCCTGCGCCACTGCCCACGTGCCTTTGCAACGCACCCACCTCCCGAGGCTTGGCCTCCTTGCACTAGAATAGCAAGGTCTTCTCCGTTGACCCCAGCACCTGCAAAAAAGAAAGGACAACAAAACGAAAGCAGAACAAAAACACAACAGCAGAAACAGTGACAAACAGTAGTAAACAATGAAAGAAACGATGTAGCATTCGGCTATAAAAAGCCACCATCACCAATGTATTTTTTTACAGAGATCGAATACAAAAAAAAGAGAGAAAAAATACAAAAAAATCAAGTCCAAAAAAGGTAGCCTTTTTAATTTTGTTCGTTCTTCCGAAATCTTAAAAAGAGAAGCCAAATAAAAAGAAGTTAATTATTTGTTTTTTGTTATTGTCTTTTCAAAAATAAATAATAAAAATAAAAGGAGGCTTTTTTACCTTTACCACCGTCGCCGAAGTGTATTCAAAGATGAGAGGTTGTGCCGGAGAAAAAGATGAGACTTTTCAGTTTCTCGGCCGTCGTAGACAGCGCTGACATCGGCGACCGACGGTCGACACGGCAGCCGATGGCCAGAGCCAAGGCCGGATAGGGCCTGCTGCAGAGAAAGGAGAGAGAGCTTTTGGAGTTTTTTTTTAACAAGGTTAAAATGAAAATTTTAAAAAAATTTGTTTTAAATAGCAGATGTGAAACGACGCCGTTTCACTTAGGCCCTTTAATGCCAAAAACAGTGTCGTTTAGGGGCCGACCCGAGACCTGACCCATGCTGCTAGGATCGGCGTGTTTTCTTAGCGCGTGGGTTATTTGCGTTTTCGGCCCTCCCGATTTTTCGATATTTTTCGATGTAGTCCTATTATTTTTCTTTCTCTTTTAATTTTACCGCAAAATTTTAATTTTTTTATTTACATCCCTAGGAAACGACACGTTAAGAGGGCTTGGGATAATTATCCAGTCGGTCCCCCTTCATTTTGCACGCGTTCCATTTGGTCCGTATGTTGGTTTATTATTCATTTATTAGGATTTATACTTTAATTTTGTGTCAATTTCAATTCGGTCCTTTACTCAATTAATTTCATTTCTATATTTGCTTTATTTGCTTTATTTATTAATTCGATATATCTATTTATTTATTTGATTTTACTTTAAATTTGCTTAGATTCTAATTTAGTCCCTTACTTTCAATCTTTATTTTTCTTTGTATTTACTTATTTATATTATACATTTATTTCTTTTTTCTTTTTACTTATTTTTTTATTTTTTCTTTTACTGTTATTATTTATATCCATTATTAATACTATTTATTATATTTTATTACAAATTGCACCCATAATTTCATCTATTTTTTTAAATTAAGTCCCTTATTTTCAATATATATATAATATTTTCTTCTATATTTATTATATTTATTTATTTATTTATTTGTCTTTATTATATTATAAAAATTGGTATTGTCATTTCATGCACATATTTTGTCATTATTATTACTATTGTTATCATTGTTATCATTTATTTTATCATTCATTTTTTTTTTTTATTGTTAATATTGATATTAAATTGATATGCATTATATGTGTCGTAACCATTTTTTGACAAAACGGAAATCGAACTTGGGTTTGAAAAATGAATAAAACAGGAGTCGCCACCGACCTTTATTGGGTGTGATCGGATCACCTTTGTTTTAATAAAACATTTGAGTTACTAAAACGGGGTTTTTGGTCTACGAACATTCGAGAAAACAGGTTCGGGAGTCGGTTACGTGCGAGGAAGGATTAGCACCCTTGCAACGCCTGGAATCGGTACCAGATTGATTGATTGATGTCCCAATGTCGAAAGTTAAAAAAAAATTAGAAACGAATTTAGGAATTTGGGTCTTTTTTGGAGATGTTGAGTCTTCTTAGAATATTAAGATTTCCTTGTTTCGAAGGGACCAATATCACATCCAACACGTAGGACACGATGATTTCAATCCTCAAATCCAAGGTCGTCACTTAACCCCTAAGACTCATTTATTAAAATAACAAAAGGTTATTCGATTATTTGGTCAAGCAAGAGAACCGAGACCCAACACATAGGGCACGGTCCCTCGAATTTCCAAACACGGAACATTACCTTATTCGAAAAATTTGGTCTTTGGATAAATTGGTAAATCTCAGGTTATGTTTAAAAGCATTATTCAAACGTAGATAGGGTCATGTGACACAATGATGATGTGAAAAATAGGGTATGTATGAAATAATATAAGCGTGAACATACGAATGAAAGTTAAATAAATAATATATACGTGTATGTACAACATAATAAAGTAAAAAAAAATTTGACAACAACAATGATAAAATAGCAATGATATGAAATATATATACATATAGTGATAATAATAATAATAATAACAAAATATACAATAAATAATAATATAGATATAGCAATGCTAGTAACAATAATAACAATGATGAGGATAGTGACTATGTACAATATACCAATAAATATAGTAGTAATAATTATAATCTAATAATAATATAATGTAAGATGGTAACATAGCAATAGTAGTAAATATAAAGAGAAAAGAGATAAAAATACTAACATAAATATAATGATAATATGACTATAGATAATAAATACGAAAATAATATAAATAATGATAACAAACATGATGATGATAACCGCAAATAAATGAAGGGAATCGCTGGATAATTGAAAAAGGAACCAAATCGAGTTTAAAACTTGAGTTCAGGGCCTGATTAAAAAAAACGGGAAGCACGAGGGACCTAATCGCAATGTGCTTAGACTCTCAGGGACCCAATGGGTGATTAACCCACCTTTTTAATGCGCAAGTTTGAGATCGGACTAAATTGAAATGGCGCAAGAATTCAGGGAACAAATTAAAGATCAAAGAAAGTAAAATTGGGTTCACTTAAAACGCGGAACAAAAGGGGGGCTCATCATGCAATATCCCTTTATGGGATATGCGCGGCTATCCATATGGTCAAACGGCGCCGTTTTGCCGAATACATAAACCCAAAAAAACCTATTGAAACATTAGACTAACCCTAACTCTTTCCTCTCTTCAGCCTCCTCCTAACCTCTCTCTCAACGTAGCGAACCCCAAAAGGCAGCCCTCTTTCCCTTTTCATTTCCGACGCTCGGGCTCCCTATGGCTACTCATCGCGCTACCGCGCCATCGCAGATCGGTGATCGGCGAACTTCCGATGCTTACCGACACTCAGGTAAGGTCCCTTCTCTTTTCTTTCTTTGGTTATTTCGTTTCAAAAAAAACTTTTAGAAATAAGGAATAAAACAGATGGAAATCGACAGTAACGAAAGAAAGCAAAAGGGAAAACGCATTCAACCTTGGAGTTTTCTTTGTTTTTATTTCTTGTTCGTAAAAGCCGGTCAGAACCTTTTTCGTTTACAACCGTTTCCTTTGTTTTAGTTTTTTTTTTTTTTGTATCTAAAAAGGCCTCCCTCGACAGAAGAATCGAATCCCCCTCTTTCGTTTTCTGATTTTCGAAGGCTGTTGATTCTCTTTTTTAACCCAAGTCCGAACCCCCATTACGTCAGGTTTTTCGGCTTTTATAGCCAAAACGAGATTCTCTTCTATTATTCAACTATTTCTTCCATCTTCTCTGTTCCTGCTTCGTTTTGTTGCTTTCGGTGCTGTTTTGCAGTGATGGGGAAGTGATCGGGCGTGCGGTGCTCGATCGGGGCGAGCGAGAGTGAGCAGCCGAGGCGACAGTGAATCGAGAGGGGCGCGCATGCGTGGGGAACTGGAGCGCATGGGGCGCGCGTGGCGCGTGGGAAGTTGGAACGGCATGGGTGCGCGCGTGTGGGACACGCGCGGCGGCGCTGAAAAAAAAGGGTCTTAGGGTTTCTGTTTTGGCTTGGTTCTTGGGCCGTTGTAACTGGGCTAGCTTGTAAACAGGTCATTTGGGTCTGTAAACTTGGGCTGATAGGTTAAGTTAAGTTTGGGCTTGTAATTGTAAATGGGCTGTTAGTTAGTTGGATTCTCTTTTGTTTCTGTTTCTTGTAAATGGACATTATGGACTGGTTTTATTATTCTGTTGGATTTTTACTCTTTATTATATTTTTTCATCTGATTTTGTCTTGGCTAATGGGCCCGGGTTTGGGTTTTGGTTAATAGCCCGGGCAAAATACGGTTATTACAGTTGCCCCTCTTTGCTCATTGTCGTAAAACGATAATAGAGCAAAGACAAAAGAAGAACCAATTTTGCCCGGTCTTTGCGGGCTTGGATTTATTGGTCCTTGCCTCTCTCGAACATCTCCAAACTTCACTGTAGCCTGTTGCCTTGATCCATTCCGTTGTTGCTTTTGTGTGTCATGACCTGTAGCTTCAATCTGTTTTTCCTCAATCTTCAAAAGGATGAGATTTGTTTGCTTCGCGACACTGAGATTTGTAGCTTCAATATACCAAGTGCTCCACTAGGATTTTGAGGAAACAAATCTGAACTTTTCATACTGTTTCCTTGCTATCTTCAGGGGCTTCGATCTTCATTCTATTCCACTGCTACTTCTGAGAGATATAACCCTTAGTTCATCTTCTTTGTCCACTGGAACTTTTTGTCAATTTTGCTCAATGCGACTTCAGTCTTCCGTCTGCAAGTTCCTTCGCGTGTGCCCCGAAGCTCAACAATACTCTCATGAGTTTTTTTATTTTTTATTATTATTATTATTATTTTTTTATCAACAGAAACTCAGCGTGTGCCCAGATGCTCAACTCGCTTCTCTCTGACATGAGTTGATATTTTGAAAAGAAATTAAAAGACACCTCAGGGTGTAACCCAAGGCTCAACCCACTTCTCTCTGACACGAGTTGATATTTTGACGGGAAATTAAAAGACACCTCAGGGTGTAACCCCAGGCTCAACTCACTTCTCTCTGACACGAGTTGATATTTTGAAAGGAAATTAAAAGACACCTCAGGGTGTGACCCGAGGCTCAACTCACTTCTCTCTGATATGAGTTGATATTTTGGAAGGAAATTGAAAGACACCTCAGGGTATGACCCAAGGCTCAACCCACTTCTCTCTGATATGAGTTGATATTTTGACGGGAAATTAAAAGACACCTCAGGGTGTAACCCCAGGCTCAACTCACTTCTCTCTGACACGAGTTGATATTTTGAAAGGAAATTAAAAGACACCTCAGGGTGTGACCCGAGGCTCAACTCACTTCTCTCTGATATGAGTTGATATTTTGGAAGGAAATTGAAAGACACCTCAGGGTATGACCCAAGGCTCAACCCACTTCTCTCTGATATGAGTTGATATTTTGAAAGGAAATTGAAAGACACCTCAGGGTGTGACCCGAGGTTCAACTCACTTCTCTCTGATATGAGTTGAAAGGAAATTGAAAGACACCTCAGGGTGTGACCCGAGGTTCAACTCACTTCTCTCTGATATGAGTTGATATTTTGAAAAGAAATTGAAAGACACCTCAGGGTGTGACCCGGCTCAACTCACTTCTCTCTGATATGAGTTGATATTTTGAAAAGAAATTAAAAGACACCTCAGGGTGTGACCCGAGGCTCAACTCACTTCTCTCTGATATGAGTTGATATTTTGAAAAGAAATTAAAAGACACCTCAGGGTGTGACCCGAGGCTCAACTCACTTCTCTCTGATATGAGTTGATATTTTGAAACTGGAATCTCAAAATATATCATCTGGTGGAACTCGGATGTCATCTTTCTCCTTGGTTTGGCGCAACCGTGGTCAAGACTTCTGGTTTTACTGGCGTACTTGTATGTGTCATGTGTGATGATGTCATGATATGCATGCGTTTGTCCTAAATGCCTACATGATCATGCCATGTGTCTTGGGCTTGCTTTTCATGTATCTCTTCTTGTTACTACTCTCCTGATGACCTGCATTCACTGCTTCGACTCTTGACTTTCCTCAGGCTTGATACCCGCCCTCAGGGTACAAGTAATTCGTGTTTCTCGTTTTTTTTCCTTTTTTTTTTGTTCCCTGTTGAAATTTGTCCTTGCTTTGAAGCTCCCGTGTCTACCCAATTCTCCTCCAGGTAATACTCCATATTCTTTTCGTTTAGAGTGTGTAATTTTACTATTCATCTCCAAAATGAAACATAAGAAAAATGCATGAAAATTGCAAAGGAGGCATGGAAGGTGTTCCTCATATTTATTTCGAAAGCGACAAGAAAATTGACAAGGAATGACTCGATTAAGAAAGCATTATAAAAGGAAAACAAGTTTAGTTGTAATAAGTGCTCTAGATATCCGGCGTATGAACTTCTCCATGTTTCTTCGTCCTGAATCTTTTCGAGCAAAATTCTTCGTGTAAAAGATTCTTAAGCTTCAGAGTTCGCTTCAATATTATGATCTCGCAGTTTGACTCTTCGTTTAACCCATTCCTGCCTTTCCAGACCAAATTTGCTTCCTTAGGATGCCCTTTCGGGTTTTCATCCTAAGCCTTTCTGTTTATCAGATGCCCCTTTTTTTTTTTTTTAGGCGTAATATTTCTTCACGGCATCTGAGTTCACCGGATTTGGTAACTCCTTCCATCCATTTCAGTGAGATCAAGCTCCACCTGAGAAAGCTCTCTTGACGACGTAAGGTCCTTCCCAATTCGGTGCCCATTTCCTCGAAAGTCCTTTTGTATAGGGAGAATCTTCCTCACACGAGTTCTCCTTCGCGAAATTCCCTTGGCCGCACTTCTTGTTATGGGCTGCGATCATTCTCCTTTGGTACATCTGTCCGTGACAAATTGCTTTCAAGCGTTTTTCTTCAATCAGATTCAGTTGGTCATATCGAGCCTGAACCCATTCAGATTCTTCTAGCTTTGACTCCATTAAATTCGCAGGGAGGGATTTCCACCTCAATGGGCAGCACAGCTTCCATTCCATAGACTAGAGAGAAAGGAGTTGCCCCCGTAGAGGTACGCACACACGTGCGATACGCGTATAGAGCGAATGGTAGTTTCTCGTGCCAATCTTTATACGTCTCAGTCATCTTCCCAATGATCTTCTTGATATTCTTGTTAGCGGCTTCTACTGCTCCGTTCATCTTTGGACGATAGGGTGAGGAATTATGATGCTTTATTTGAAACTGTTCGCATACTTCCTTCATCATTTTGTTGTTCAGATTCAAAGCATTATCTGAAATAATTCTTTCCGGCAAGCCATATCGGCATATGATCTCCTTTTTTAAGAATCTACACACTGCTGTCCTTGTCACATTAGCAAACGAAGCGGCCTCTATCCATTTTGTGAAGTAGTCTATGACCACAAAAATGAATCGATGTCCATTAGAAGCTTTCGGGGAGATTGGTCCTATAACATCCATGCCCCACATAGAAAAGGGCCACGGGGAAGTCATGACATGAAGGGGTGAAGGTGCTGCATGAATTTTATCGCCATAAACTTGACATTTGTGACACTTTCGTGCGTAACTAATGCAATCGCCTTCCATTGTCAACCAGTAATAACCGAGCCTCATAATTTGCCTGGCCATAGTGAAGCCATTGGCATGCGTTCCATAAACTCCTTCATGGACCTCTTCGAGTATCTTTCTGGCCTCAACAGTATCCACACATCTCAGGAGGACTTGATCCTTCCCTTTTTGTACAGGATGTCCCTATCGAGAACGAATCCCGCTGCCAATCTCCTGATCGTTCTTTTGTCGTTCTCATTTACTCGCTCGGGATATCTTTGATTCTTGACATATTCTAAGATATCATGGAACCATGGTTGCCCGTCTGCCTCGTTGTCAATGCTAAAGCAATGCGCAGGGGCCTCGTATATGCTCATCTGGAGAGGCATTATTTCTGTTTCCCGGTTTGCTTTGAACATTGAAGCTAAGGTGGCCAGGGCGTCAGCCAACTGGTTTTCCTCTCGTGGGAAATAATTAAAGGTCACTTCTTCGAATTCTTCAACCAATTTCGCGACAAGATCACGATATTTAATCAATTTTGAGTCTCTTACTTCCCAATCTCCACGGATTTGGTAAATCACTAATGCCGAGTCCCCGGAGACTACCAAGACTTTAATGTTCTGCTCGATAGCTGCACGAAGTCCCATGATGCAAGCCTCATATTCTGCTATGTTGTTGGTACAGAAGAAATTTAATCGGGCAGTAAAGGGGTAATGATACCCTTCGGGTGACACTAAGATTGCTCCAACTCCGTGCCCCAATGCATTTGATGCGCCATCAAAACTCATCTTCCATGATTTCTCTTTCGACGATTCACATTCTTCTTCTGTAACGCATATCAAGTCTTCGTCTGGGAAGTCAAATCTCAACGGCTCGTACTCCTCTGTTGTCCGAGTTGCTAAGAAATCAGCTATTGCGCTCCCTTTAATCGATTTCTGGCTTACGTATAAGATGTCATACTCTGATAGTAGGATCTGCCATCGTGCCATTCTTCCTGAGAGTGCAGGCGACTCCATCATGTACTTTATTGGGTCTAGCTTCGAAATCAGCCACGTCGTATAATACAGCACATATTGCCTAAGCCTCCGAGTTGCCCAGACCAAAGCACAACAGAACTTTTCGATTGTCGGATATCTTGTCTCACACTCCGTGAATTTCTTACTGAGATAATAGATTGCCTGTTCTCTTTTTCCAGACTCATCATGTTGCCCCAGACGCAACCCATTGAGTTTTCGGACACAGTCAGATATAGTATTAGTGGCCTTCCGGGGGTTGGCAGTACTAGCACCGGAGGACTAGATAAATACTGTTTTATCTTGTCAAAAGCCTCTTGGCATTCCTTGTCCCATTCTCCAGAATTGTGTTTTCGAAGGAGTCGAAAAATTGGATCACACTGCTTGGTGAGTTGAGCAATGAACCGAGCAATGTAATTCAGCCTCCCTAGAAATCCTCTGACTTCTTTTTGTGTGCGCGGCGGTGGTAGTTCTTGTATGGCCTTTATTTTATCCGGATCAACCTCGATGCCTTTCTTGCTGACGATGAATCCCAATAATTTTCCCGAGGTAGCCCCAAAGGTACATTTGGCAGGGTTAAGCTTTAGTTGGAATTTTCTCAGTCTTTCGAACAGCTTCCGGAGGTTCTCAACATGCTCTCTTTCTCCTTGAGATTTGGCGATCATATCGTCGACATAGACTTCTATTTCCTTATGCATCATGTCGTGGAACAGTGTCACCATGGCTCTTTGATATGTTGCCCCGGCATTCTTTAAACCGAACGGCATCACTTTGTAGCAGAATGTCCCCCACATCGTCGTGAACGTAGTTTTCTCCATATCCTCGGGAGCCATCTTGATTTGGTTGTAGCCCGAAAATCCATCCATGAAGGAGAACAACGAATTCTTCGCCGTGTTATCTACCAATGTATCAATGTGCGGCAGCGGGAAATTATCTTTAGGGCTGGCTCGATTCAAATCACGGTAATCCACACACATTCGTACTTTGCCATCTTTCTTCGGTACTGGACTATATTAGCTACCCATTCTGGATATCTAGAGACTTGCAGGAATCCAGCATCAAATTGTTTCTTTACTTCTTCCTTTATCTTTAAGAGCATTTCTGGCCTCATCCGCCTTAACTTCTGTTGGATAGGCTTGCATTCAGGTTTCAGTGGGAGTCTATGGACCGCTACATCTTCGTTCAGACCTGGCATATCTTGATACGACCATGCGAACACGTCTTTGTACTCATAAAGCAAGGTGATTAGATCATGTTTGGTGTTTTCAGATATGGAGGTCCCGACTTTTACCTCTTGCTTCTTTTCTTCACTTCCTAAATTCACTGTCTCGACCGATTCTTGATAGGGCAAAATCTGTTTATCCTCTTGTTCTACCATTTTCAGTAGGTCTGGGGAAGAGGCATAATCTTCGGCGTCTTCTTCAGCCTCGAATTCTCCTACACAAATAGCCTTCTCGAATTCGATTTTAGGACTCATAACAGGATTGTTCATGTCGTTGATATCCGAGCACCTGAAAAGTAAAAAGAAGACTATAGAGGGACATCGAGGTATCGGGTCCTATAAACGTGACATGATGATATGAGATATATAGGGACGGGTAAAGAAAGAAATGAATGTGGAACCAATGAGAATGAAAGAACGCGACAAGACGCATCTTTATTCATGTTTCATTTTAAAAACCAGATAGACAAAATAAACTTTCACAACATATTCCCCTACAGCTTAGGGGTATACAAAAAGTTAATACTGAGCATTACTCCGGAGGGGATTTGGAAACCACAAGGAGATCCACAGCAGTCTAATTGTTCAAAGTGAATCCTGGAGGACAAGGGCGTATCATCGAAGAATTTCCAATCGCATTATTCCCTTTGCCAATGACATTTATGCTGAAGTCCTGTAGACCCTTTTCTACCCATGACACCATACTCTGTAGGTCCTCTTCTCCCGGGAATATAATTCCGGCCGAGGTAAATGTTTTCGACAAAGGCGGATATGTTATGGGTTCCCACTCTAATTCTCGACCTGTGACTCTTGCGATCCTTCTTTCTTGCTCCCTTTGCAATTGTTTCCTTCTTTGCTGCATGTCGGGCTTAAATCCTAAGCCGTATCGAGCCTTGTAGGGTACCGATTTTAGCGCTTTAGCCGTCCCTTGCTGGTATTTCCCCAAGCCTTTCCTTGCTCGGGCTCCTTTTCCAACCGTTAGTTTGATTCCCATCCTGGTATTCTTTGATAACTTGGGCGTGGGAGCTTTACTTCCTTCAGCGACGAAAGTAGCATTGATGAATTCAAAGGAGCGGAAGGAACATTCTACTGCATCTTTGTTCACTTCGATGTAAGGTGCATCAGTGGAGATAGACGCGACGATGTCTTCCTCACCAGCAACTGTGATCAAGCGATCATCCATGATAAACTTTACTTTCTGGTGGAGAGATGAAGGGACTGCCCCAGCTGAATGGATCCAAGGTCTCCTAGAGGCAATTGAAGGTGCAATGTCCATGACCTGGAATTCAATATTGTAAGTGCATGGGCCCACTTCTAGAGGGATCTCTATCTTTCCCATGACCTCTCGTCGCGTCCCATCAAACGCTCTGACCGTGGAATGACAAGGTCTCAAATAAGACATATCCACCGGCATTCTGGATAGTGTTGCTAAAGGCATGACGTTAAGCGCAGACCCGTTATCAATGAGTACACTTGGTACTATGTAACCTTTGCAATAGGCTATGATATGTAGTGCCTTGACGGAGCCCCTTCCATTTTGTGGTATTTCATCATCGCTGAAGGAGATGAAATTATCTGCGTTTAGGTTATTTGCCCACCTATCAAGTTTTTCCACGGGTACATTACTCGGTACATATGCTTGGTTTAACACACTTAATAGAGCGTTTCGGTGTGGTTCTGAGTTTAACAGTAGAGATAACACTGAGATCTTTGCTGGTTGCTTGTTCAATTGCTCCACAATGTTATACTCGCTGTGCTTGATGAACCTCAAAAATTCGTGTGCTTCGTCTTCACTCACGGGCCTTTTAGATTCTTGTCCAGATTGTACTTCAACCTCAGCCTCGGTTTCATGCATCGGCGCTTTCCCCTTTCGACTCGCGTTTACGACTTTCTTTTCCGGTTCGACCATCTTGGGAGAATAACACCTTCCGCTACGGGTGAAATGCCCTACTTCGCTAACGCTTCCCTTCGTAGCTTCTGGCAGGGTAATGTTGACATCATATTCCCAAGGCACTGCTCTGTCCTCCTTGTAAGGAAACGGAGTTGGCATCTTAATTATCATCTTTGGTTTCACCTCCTCTCTTTTTGCCTCGTAGTAGATTATCAAAGGTCGGTCGGCACTATAAGGGGGTCCCGATGATTGATCTTCGGATGCACATACATCTTTTTCGATGATCTCTTCCTTTTTATCATAGACCTCAAGCTCCTTATTGTTCATCATATCTTGGAGCAATTCTTTAAATTTCTCACAAGATTGGATGCGGTGCCCTTCTATGCCATGAAAGACACAAAAACTTTGGCCTTTTGTATCTTCCTCCTTGGAAATTTTGTCAAGCGGACCAAGCAAACCCTTTTTCATCATTATTTCCCATATTTTCCCCAATGGCGTCTTTATTTCGGAGACACGACTTTTAGCTCGCCGGCCATCTTCATTTGTCACCATGTTCACGTTCCCTTCAGTATGGTTAGGGAGCGGATTTCTGGCCACCGTACTGATCCCATCAAAACGTAGAATGCCCGCATCAATTAGACTCTGAACCTTTCTTTTAAAGGCTAGGCAATTATCCGTGGAATGCCCCCGGTTTCCAGCATGGTACATGCAGCTAGCGTTAGGATCGTACCATTTAGGGTAGGGAGGTTTCAAAGGCGCTATGTAATGTGGTGCTATTAGTTGTTTCTCTAGCAACTTTGGGCACAGTTCTCCGTATGTCATGGGAATAGGGGCAAACTGAGGCTTTTCGGGGTTGGGTCTCGGTGGCCTCGGTTCATTTCTGGGTTGGCTCGGAGCGGTTGTGGTATTTGGTGAGAAGATGGTGAGTGGTCTTTGGGCATCAGCGGTATAGACGGGATAAGAGGGAGGGGTTTGATAATAGAGGTTCTGAGGAGGAAAGTAGAGGTTTGGAGTTGGGCGGAATTGAGGTCGAGGTTGGATAGGGTATGGATTAGGGGTGTAGCGATTCTCGGTCCCTACCATATGGGTTTCTGGTTCCTTCTTCTTAAATGGCCTTTTAGAGCTTTCAGACCCTTCCATTCTCCCGTTCCTAATGCCGTTTTCGATAAGCTCTCCAGATATTACGACATCTGCGAAATCCTTTGTGGCATTCCCCACCAGCTTGTCATAGAATGGCGCTCTTAAAGTGTTAATAAAAAGGACTGTGATCTCCGTCTTGGTTAGTGGAGGTTCCACTTGAATCGAGACGTCTCTCCACCTTTGAGCATATTGCCTAAAGGTCTCAGATGGCTTCTTTTCCATCATCTGCAATGTTAGGCGATCAGGCGCTATGTCGGAGACGTGTTTATATTGTTCACAGAATGCTGCAGCTAAGTCATCCCATGATTGGATCTTTTCTCTTCCTAGTTGATTGTACCATCGGAGAGCTGACCCTATCAAGCTTTCTTGAAAGCAGTGTATCAGCAACTTGTCTTCGTCCTCATAACCAGCCATTTTCCGACAAAACATGATGAGATGCGCCTTTGGGCACCTTGTTCCATCGTATTTCTCAAAATCTGGTGCCTTAAATTTTGGGGGCAAGACCAGACCGGGAACCAAACTGAGCTTTTTGACGCTCATTGCGGAAGAGGCCCTAGTTCCCTCTACTGCCCTGAGTCTTTCTTCCAGATCTTTAAACTTGGCTTGAGCACCCTGATCCTTTATTCTTAACTTAGCTAGTTCCACAGGATCATCCAAATCTGGGACAATAGGGTCAGCTGGGTTAGTTCCATGACTTGATGCAAATACTCCTTGCCCTAGATGGGCAGGTGGGAGTACAGGTGGGTGTTCTAGGCCTGTAAATTCATGGGGTGGAGTGGAATCCTGGAGGATGGCCTTCGCTTTCTTTCCCGGTACTAGTTGTAGGGTCTTTTCCTTTGTTTGTTATCCCACTCATTAATTGAGTCATTTGGGCCACCATATCTTTTTGAGCCTTTTCCATCTGGTCTTTCAATTCTTTCTGAAACTTCTTCATTTGGTCTTCCATGTCCTTCTGGAATTGTTCGTATCTTTGGTCCATTGCTTTTGCCTTACGACGAGTGTTGTAGTAATGTACGATAGGTTGATCCTCGTCGGTTTCCAGGGTAACTTCTTGGAGTTTTCAACCAATTAGGCTCATTTTTGATGCAAATGGTGTGATGTGTGTGCGAATGGATGGAATGCAATGCATGGAATGAATGCAAGAAGAAAAAGGTGTTGATTTGATTCAATCCCATTAGATAAACTTTACTAGAAAACGAATTTCCTTTCATAGAACGGACGATTACATATACGACCTTGCCCTAATGCCTAAATCCTTAATTTTCCTAAGAAGCCAAGCTAAACTTTGGCCTCGCTTCGATCCTGACTCATACATCAGACTTAACGTGTCGGCCCGAACCCCCAAGGTTTGCAAATGATCGGCCGCCTCTCGGATTTGAGCCACGGCTTCGCCCATTAAGTAGTCTCTGTTTCTGATCTGTTCTTGGGAACGGTGGAGCTGCTCCTTCCAGTGTCCATTGCCCGCTTCAAGGATCTCACATCGAATTTTGCTATCTCGTAATGCAGTCTCGAGCTCCTCTATCTTTCCTCTCATCTCCTCGATTTTGTTTTGACTAGCTCTTAATTCAACTACCGAGTTGCGACTACGGTGCAAAAGTAGTGACCTTTCTAATTCTACTACTTGGGCGCGTAATTTCTCCTTTTCGCTTTGGTTTTCTAACAGGCTCTTTTTCAAAGCATCCTCTCGTCCTCGAGCATCTTGGAATTTCTTCTCCCACTGATCAGCTCTGGACTTTTCTTCTTTAATTTCTTGCCGCCATTGTTCTGACGTTTTGCCCAAACCAGCAATTCTGATGGACATGCGTAGCTTCTTATAGTCCGTCTTTAGACTATCCAAATCCTCCTCGGCTTTATTCTTCCCCTTTTTAAATTTTTTGGCCTCGAACTTGTGGAGGTCAACATCTAACCCCAACTGCATCTTTTCCTCTTCTAGCTGCTCTATCTTTTTACCCAATTCTTGGCTCCTTCTCTCGAAATCTTGCTTGATAATCTCCAATTCAGACGGGATTACTTGCAGCTGTTCTTCTATTGGTCGAGCATTCCCTTGGATAGGCCTTGGGATGTTGTCATTGACTCTTTCGGCCCACCATCGATCGTATTCAGGCGTAATCATCGGCCTTATGACGAGTCTCTTCATTTTCCGAGTTTGAGTCCATGCATCTGATATCTCACGAACTTTCTTCTTATAATTATCGTCCTTGTACGAAAACTCACACTGGGCTAATCCATATGTCGCCGGTATAAATTGCCTCGATTGATACTGTCTCATTACTAGCAATGGGGCGTACCCAACAGCTCCCCATATTCCGAGTAAAGGGACCCAGTCGAACTCTCTGCATCGATACAAAATTTCGTCAGGGATCATCCACGGAGTCTTCCATTCTACATCTTCCATTTGCAAATTTTGGAGGATCGCTATCCATTTCTCTCCTGATAGGTCGTCCCGCCTTGGAGTATCCGCTAATTCTTTCAGAGGGGAGTAGTTTTCATAATAGATTTTGCATGAGACTTTTTCTATTTTCCAGAAACGACAATGAAACCATGAAAGCAACAGTTGTGCACATCCTACGAACCTTCCTTCGCCCGCTCTTCGGCAGGCGTTCAACGATCTGAAGGTTTCGGCTAAAATTGCAGGGACAGGTGTGATTCCCTTGTCAAGTTTATCAAATAGGTCCGAAACCGCATCCTCTATGTGCCCTAGTGCTTTGGGGAAGATGACCAAACCGTAGATACCTAGAGCAAATACGTCGACCCTCTTTTTCTTATCAGGATGTGCCAAGATCAAGTCCCTCAAGTGTTTCCATGGAATGCACTTACACTCCCCTTTTTGTTTGATCCGAGCCGTAATCCATTGCTCACTCATTCCTGTGATATTCATTAGCCTTTTTGAGAATACCGGCACGTTAGCAAACCGTGAATATGCCTTATCAATTTGAATTCTCGGACATCGAAACAAAGCTGTGTACTCCTCTATAGTTGGCACCAAATCCACCTTTCCAAAAGTGAAGCAACTATACGCGGGGTTCCAAAACTGGGTTATAGCTCGGAGTAGGTACTCGTCTACCTTGATATCCAACAGATATTGCAGATCACCGTAATTATGGTAGAATAGTTGCTTGTCCTTATCGCCCCAGGAATCCCATATTTCCTTTAGTTCTCGCAGGTCATTTTGAGCCACACTGACGCGGGTGAAATCCCACAACTCTGACTCATATCCCACTGTCAAGCTATCTCCTTTTTCGCGCTGTATTCTTTCGGACCACACCTGAACGGCCGCATTATCCTCCACTCTACTAAGAAACTCCTTTTCCATGTCAAGCTTTTCTATCTAGCAATCGAATGTGGATCAACACCCTTTCTATAATGAAATGCCATGCAATGAAAATGAAACACCGCAAGTTAGTACCAGGTACGAAAGGAATTTAAAACAAATAGGAGATAATCAAACTCGTATTTAATGTGACAACTAGGGTTTGCACGGCTCTATCTACAACGGGCTCTTAGGTTCCTCTATATGTGGTTTGGTTCTAGAGTAAAGGTATCTGAACCAGCAGATTCCTCAATCCTCACCCATTATAGGCTCATACGGACCGAGTTCAGTTCAGGGGAATACATTTCCCTATGGCTGCACGGAGATAAAAACCTCACGAAGACATAGGTACGGATGTATCCTGAAAGTGATCCACTATCTTGCACGGAGGTAAAAACCTCACGAAAGAGTAGCTTCTCACTCCCACTTAAGGGTATGACCGCAGTCATGCAATGCAATGCCACAATATTTCACAAAACTCGACAGTATAGCACAAACGAATGCGTCAAAGAGAATCATGATTTTTCAAAACATCTTTCCAAATTTTCAATCAAAGGGACAAAAATCGATCAATTTACGGCCTGACTCTCAAAGTCCCCAGTGGAGTCGCCAAGCTGTCGTAACCATTTTTTGACAAAACGGAAATCGAACTTGGGTTTGAAAAATGAATAAAACAGGAGTCGCCACCGACCTTTATTGGGTGTGATCGGATCACCTTTGTTTTAATAAAACATTTGAGTTACTAAAACGGGGTTTTTGGTCTACGAACATTCGAGAAAACAGGTTCGGGAGTCGGTTACGTGCGAGGAAGGATTAGCACCCTTGCAACGCCCGGAAATCGGTACCAGATTGATTGATTGATGTCCCAATGTCGAAAGTTAAAAAAAAAATTAGAAACGAATTTAGGAATTTGGGTCTTTTTTGGAGATGTTGAGTCTTCTTAGAATATTAAGATTTCCTTGTTTCGAAGGGACCAAATATCACATCCAACACGTAGGACACGATGATTTCAATCCTCAAATCCAAGGTCGTCACTTAACCCCTAAGACTCATTTATTAAAATAACAAAAGGTTATTCGATTATTTGGTCAAGCAAGAGAACCGAGACCCAACACATAGGGCACGGTCCCTCGAATTTCCAAACACGGAACATTGCCTTATTCGAAAAATTTGGTCTTTGGATAAATTGGTAAAAATCTCAGGTTATGTTTAAAAGCATTATTCAAAACGTAGATAGGGTCATGTGACGACAATAATGATGTGAAAAATAGGAGTATGTATGAAATAATATATAAGCGTGAACATACGAATGAAAGTTAAATAAATAATAATATATACGTGTATGTACAACATAATAAAGTAAAAAAAAAAATTTGACAACAACAATGATAAAATAGCAATGATATGAAACATATATATATACAATATAGTGATAATAATAATAATAATAACAAAAATATACAATAAATAATAATATAGATATAGCAATGCTAGTAACAATAATAACAATGATGAGGATAGTGACTATGTACAATATACCAATAAATATAGTAGTAATAATTATAATCTAATAATAATATAATAGTAAAGATGGTAACATAGCAATAGTAGTAAATATAAAGAGAAAAAGAGATAAAAATACTAACATAAATATATAATGATAATATGACTATAGTAATAATAAATACGAAAATAATATAAATAATGATAACAAACATGATGATGATAACCGCAAATAAATGAAGGGAATCGCTGGATAATTGAAAAAGGAACCAAATCGAGTTTAAAACTTGAGTTCAGGGCCTGATTAAAAAAAACGGGAAGCACGAAGGACCTAATCGCAATGCGCTTAGACTCTCAGGGACCCAATGGGTGATTAACCCACCTTTTTAATGCGCAAGTTTGAGATCGGACTAAATTGAAATGGCGCAAGAATTCAGGGAACAAATTAAAGATCAAAGAAAGTAAAATTGGGTTCACTTAAAACGCGGAACAAAAGGGGAAGGGCTCATCACGCAAATATCCCTTTTAGGGGATATGCGCGGCTATCCATATGGTCAAACGGCGCCGTTTTGCCGAATACATAAACCCAAAACAAAACCTATTGAAACATTTAGACTAACCCTAACTCTTTCCCTCTCTTCAGCCTCCTCCTAACCCTCTCTCTCAACGTAGCAGACACCCAAAAGGCAGCCCTCTTTCCCTTTTCATTTCCGACGCTCGGGCTCCCTCTGGCTACTCATCGCGCTACCGCGCCATCGCAGATCGGTGATCGGCGAACTTCCGATGCTACCTATGACACTCAGGTAAGGTCCCTTTCTCTTTTCTTTCTTTGGTTATTTCGTTTCAAAAAAACTTTTAGAAATAAGGAATAAAACAGATGGAAATCGACAGTAACGAAAGAAAGCAAGAAGGGAAACAACGCATTCAACCTTGGAGTTTTCTTTGTTTTTATTTCTCTTGTTCGTAAAAGCCGGTCAGAACCTTTTTCGTTTACAACCGTTTCCTTTGTTTTAGTTTTTTTTTTTGTATCTAAAAAGGCCCTCCCCTCGACAGAAGAATCGAATCCCCCCTCTTTCGTTTTCTGATTTTCGAAGGCTGTTGATTCTCTTTTTTAACCCAAGTCCGAACCCCCATTACGTCAGGTTTTTCGGCTTTTATAGCCAAAAACCGAGATTCTCTTCTATTATTCAAACTATTTCTTCCATCTTTCTCTGTTCCTGCTTCGTTTTTGTTGCTTTCGGTGCTGTTGCAGGTGATGGGTGAAGTGATCGGGGCGTGCGAGTGCTCGATCGGGGCGAGCGAGAGTGAGCAGTAGCCGAGGCGACGTGCGAATCGGGAGGGGCGCGCATGCGTGGGGAACTGGAGCGCATGGGGCGCGCGTGGCGCGTGGGAAGTTGGAACGGCATGGGTGCGCGCGTGTGGGACACGCGCGGCGGCGCTGAAAAAAAGGGTCTTAGGGTTTCTGTTTTGGCTTGGTTCTTGGGCCGTTGTAACTGGGCTAGCTTGTAAACAGGTCATTTGGGTCTGTAAACTTGGGCTGATAGGTTAAGTTAAGTTTGGGCTTGTAATTGTAAATGGGCTGTTAGTTAGTTGGATTCTCTTTTGTTTCTGTTTCTTGTAAATGGACATTATGGACTGGTTTTATTATTCTGTTGGATTTTTACTCTTTATTATATTTTTTCATCTGATTTTGTCTTGGCTAATGGGCCCGGGTTTGGGTTTTGGTTAATAGCCCGGGCAAAATACGGTTATTACAATATGATTGTTGCCATTATGTATACTAGGAATCGCTTATTAGTATATTTATGTTGTTGTCATTCATTAACGTAACATTTTATTCGTATATCATTAATTCTTACCCAAATACGAAAAAAGAAAATTTTCAAAATAAGGCAATGTTTCGTATTTAGGAAATTCGAGAAATCGTACCCTAACTTTTGGGGTTTCGATTTCCTCGTTGAACCTTGTAATACCCCGAAAATTTTTACAGGAAGATATTATCTTTGATATAGTAAAATAAGGAAATAAAGCGACAAAAAGGAAATTTTGGAGTTATGACAGCATTGAGAAGTATATTATGATATATTAATTCAAGAAAGGACTAAATGGTAAAAATGAGAAAAGTTTTGTTGCCTAAGAGTAAATATTCAAAACTTGAGGGGTTAAAGTGTAAATATGAAAAAGTTGAAGGACCAATAGTGAAAATATTTTAAGGGTGGAATGATCTAGAAACTAAGGAAAATGGATGAATTAGGACCAAATTAAATAGGTAAAGAATTATGAGGGACTAAATCATAATTTTACCAAATTATATGATGATTCAAGGATGGAATTTTAAAAAATCACAAAGGGCAAAATGGTCAATTGGAAGAGAGAGAAATTTAGAAAGTAATGATGATGTTGATGATATTTTATAATTATTTAATTAGATAAATATTATTTTATTAATATTTTAATGAGATATTTTATTATTATTTTTTATTATTTATTTAGTATTCATCATCTTTCCCATACACCAACGTGAGAAGAAGAGAGAAAGAAAGAAAGTTTTGCTTCTTTACAAATTGGTCTTTTCACCAAAAATCCACCATTTTCACTCAGAATTCAAAAGAATTTCCATAGCCATCAAGAGAGAAAGATGACAAGGAGGTTATGGGGAGCAAGAATATCAAGTTTGATTCAAGAAATAGAAGCTAGAGGAGAGAGAAAATCAAGTTAAAGATTGAAATCAATAAGACAAGGTAAGAACATCAAGATTTCAATATATTTTTAAGTTTGATATTGTGGAAAAAGCATGGAAATGATGTTAATGTAGAGTTTTCTTATATAAGGTTTTATGTTCTTGATATGTTAGTGAAGGAAAATAAGAGAAAGTGATGGGAAATATTGTAGAGAAAGGAAATAAAGGTGTTACAAACTTGGTAATTAACATTTTGCACTAAAACAATTTTGGACAGCAGTAGTAATCTAATTTTGAAAAAATCACCAAAAATTTTAAAAATCGAATTAGAGGATGAATAAAATATCGAATTAAATATTATTGAGTATAGTTTCTTATAGAAGAAATGGTGTAAGCAATGGAATTGTAAATCATGAGATATAATAGGTTTTGTGAGACAAGGTCAAAATGATTTTGGGTTCCCCTGTTCTGACTTTGAAAAATCATCAAAAATTGGAGACAAATAATTATGGGTTATAATTTATATGTTTAAAATCCTTATTGAGTCTATTTTCAATATAAGCAAACTTTAACATTATCCAAATTTTATATGATGAGATAATTAATTTTTAGTGAAGAGGGGTCGGAACTGTCAAATAGCGGAACATGGGTGAATTTAAAGAATAAGCTGTACTTATTGGCTAAACCAAAAAATCTAAAAATTTTATGGTAAGAATATATGTGAGTCTAGTTTCAGGAAAAATTATCAGATCTTAAATTGGAATTCTGTAGCTCAAGATATAAATAATTTAGTGACTATGATACAAATGGACAGCTTTGAATAAATTTATGAGTAAATAGTGAAATCATAGATAATGTTACTTATAAGCATGTTATATAAATTAAGGATGTGGAATGGAGAGGAGGAGAAGGAAAATATATATGAATATTCAGCTAGCATGGCTAATTTGCATGTTCTAGGCTCAGGGACTAAATTGAATAAAAGTAAAACTTTATGGGCAATTTTGTAAAAATGTCAGAAATGACCAAATTGCATGAAATGGATTATTTTATTATTTGAATTATAAAATTGAATTAAATTATTAATTTAGATCAAGATCGGGTGAAAACATGTTTTAGGGATTAAATTGAAAAGTGTTGAAATTATGGAAAATTCTGATATTTCATAGAATTCATGGGCTGTTATCAATATATACGTGAATAATTAGGCTTGCAATAAGGATTAAATTAAAATAATTTTATTTTTCTGAACCTAAAGATGAAATCATCATTAATTAAAAGCTTAGGGGCAAAATGGTAATTTTGCCTAGAGCATTAATTGAATGTATCAGAATATGAAATGAATGAAAATGATGATCAAATTTATTTATAAAGATCCGGATAACTCAAATACGGGACTTGAAAGTGGAAAAGAGAAGACATCGGATTAGTGAAACTATAAACATGAACAAGCAACGAGGTAAGTTCGTGTATCTTGAATTATATTCTTAAATACTTGAAATATATTTTTATTGATGTGAATATGATTTGGATGTTTATTGTATGATAATTGATGAAGTATTGATATTATTGATGAAAATGGAAAACAAATCTTGGTTGAATGAAAGGAAAATTCGATGGATCTCTGAAAAGGAATTGACGGTAAAAAGGGATCTAGCCCGGACGGGTGATCCTATCCTGATATAGCCCTCTCGAAGAATATGTGTGAAAAGGATCTAGCCAGGACAGGTGATCCTGATACAGCCCTCCCGAAGAATATGTGGAAAATGGATTTAGTCCGAACGGGTAATCCGAATTAGGGTCTGAATTTAGCCTGGACTGGTAATTCAGATCCAAGCTCATTAGAGTAATTGTCGTTGCAGGGGATTTAGCCTGGACTAGTAATCCTGACAATACTCTTTGAGCATATGTTACAGGGGATTTAGCCTGGACTGGTAATCCCGCTGTAAGGATGAGGTTCGCGGGAGTGTACTCTCTGAAAAAAGGGTATACCCATATGTGTACGAATTGACGGACCCGGGATTGTACACTATAAGTGTACTACTGGAAATCCATCAAAATTCCGAGAAATTCAACGGGATAAATATAGAAAATGGCAAGTACTTGAAATCATGAAATTAAACTTGAAATATATAGAAGTGATAATTATTTGATATATTGAAATATGACATGGAAAATGCATGTATGTGAAACTTGCCTGATAATTATGCATATTCAAGATTATGAACTACTACTGGAATAAATATACACTAAACTCATGAAAATGATGGTACATGAAATATTGTGATATTGAATTGAATAATTTATATTTATTAAGAAACAGCAAGAGAATGATATGTATCATGACATGTAATATATGAGACTATCTTTAATACGTTGATACAAGAAAAATTATGTATATTAGAACAAGTAATAAATTCAAGTGAGACATGTCGAGAAAATAAGATTGTTAATATTAAAGTACGCTAACCAATGTAGGAAAATTTTAGGATTTTGCGAAAAATTCCCTATGATCCCGGTTGGTTCATAATGTATGTTTTGGGCTTTGAGGGCCCAATAGAGGGACGCTTTGATTATTTTCAGAATATGAATAATACATGACTCGTAATTATTCAAAAATGTTCAATAAACTCCGGTAATGCCTCATACCCTATTCTGGCAATGGATACGGGTAGGGGGTGTTACAAACCTAAATAACGAATATCCTTTTTAAATTTAAAATCCATAAGATTTAACATAAAAATAAAAGGAAAACTTATCTTCGAGAATTCGAGATGTCGTGTCCTAACTTACGGGATATGATCTTTTGTCACCTCAAGATAAGAAAACCTTTTCATACATTTTGTTTTATTTAAGGGATCTTACTAAAATATATGCATTAATATAAAGAGGGACCGTATCTTAAATTCTTCAAATTTTCAATTTTCGACACTAAGACATCAAATAATAAATTAGGTACCAATTTTGGGCGTCACAAGGGTGCTAATCCTTCCTCATGTGTAACAGACTCCCGAACCCGTTTTCTAGATTCTTGTAGACCGAAAAACAATGTTTTAATAAATTAAACATTTTATTAAAAAAAAATCAAATTTTGAGGTGATCCGATCACACCTCATATAAAAAAGATTGGTGGCAACTCCCATTTTCATTTTTCAAAATAAAAAAGTCGATTTTAAAAAAAAGGTTTCGACAAACCATGCTTGTGTGTATTTGCTGGTTAGAACTGGATCTCTCTAATTCTTAATGCTATTAATAAACTGAATCTTAGGCACTTCGTTACAAAGTTCTTTGCTAATAAGAGAAATAATTTCAACAAGCTTACTTTGGTTATTGAGAAGATAATGAAAGATTAATTGTTAGGCACTTATCGATAACTATAACTAATTTATTATGGAATACTGAAATTTATGTTTGCATTGATGATTAAACTTATGAATCAAAACCGATATTCTATATATGACGTTATTATCATATTGAAATTCTTATATTTTATTTTACTCTAGTTTTAATTTTAATTTCAAAATCTCTTTTTTTATCTTTATTTTACTTGTTTTTACCAAATAAATAATATTATTTCCACTCTACTATCTACAAATATTTATATTATTAAATAAATTTTATTTTTGTTAGTTCCCACTATCACTCGTTAAATTAATGGCGCGATTCCTAAATTACCCCTTGTAGACGTGGTTGGAATATAGGCCATATTAGATAGATCTATGTTCTTCTATTCTAACTCGTACTTCTTATTTTCAAATAAGAAGTCCACCCAATTGAGAAATGAGTTTTTACATTATTATCCTCTTTTTTGCTACATTCGCAATTATATTTACTTTTTTATGGGTTTATTTTCTGTTTTTTTATTCGCTATGTACTTTTTACAATTTTTATTATAATTGTTTCTACTACACAACAAATGTATTATTTTAATCTTCTCATACCATAAGCTTTTTAAATGTTAAACTAACTTAAAAACAAACATCACTAACTTAATATGTAATACAATTAACTCATGCGTAGCATGAGTATACGCATCGGAAGCGCGGCCCTGAGAATGATATGATAAATGGTGCCTTCTTTATTCAACTAGGGAAACGAATCCGACAGGCAACATGTGATAACGCCAAAACCTGGGACATGCAATCAGGTTCAATGCTCTCGCTTTTCACGCCCTCTCAGCCGCTTTAAAGCTGTTTTTAGATAAAGATATTTTTAAACACAATTTATCACAAGTCAGTCATCCAACAACAAAGTATTACCATTTATTTGGGTTGTGACACTGATGTCTGTGTTGAGCATTGGACTGCAATGCAACAAGTGATCAAGCAGCAGTTAAAGCAGCAGTCCAGCTGGAGCAAGCATGGTTCGAGGGAGCATATTATCTTTAGTTGATTTTGTGATTAAATCTAATGCATAAAGATTAAATCTAACGCCAAAACCTGAGACATGCAATCAGGTTCAATGCTCTCGCTTTTCACGCCCTTTCAGCCGCTTTAAAGCTGTTTTTAGATAAAGATATTTTTAAACACAATTTATCACAAGTCATCCAACAACAAAGTATTACTATTTATTTGGGTTGTGACACTGATGTCTGTGTTGAGCTTTGGACTGCAATGCAACAAGTGATCAAGCAGCAGCTAAAGCAGCAGTCTAGCTGGAGCAAGCATGGTTCGAGGGAGCATATCATCTTTAGTTGATTTTGTGATTAAATCTAATGCATAGCATTATGATAGCTAAGCACATAGGAAATGACTACATTAATTTAATGTATGGTCTAGCTTTATAGCTATTATTTTATGTACAAGATAATTGTGTATTGGTGGAGTTGGTAATTTTTTAGGTAAATGTCATTTTCCTAATCAACTATTGTATTTATATATATTTTCTTATCAATGAAAGTTTATCACGTTTTTTCAGCCATTGCTTCAATTTTTGTCTTTCTGCTGTTTTAAGTTTTTGCCTTCTCGTTTTGCTTCCTTGAACACATAGCAAATTCAATTTTGTTTTGCTATGTTGCTGCCATTGTTCCAACAAATGGTATCAAGAGCCGGTTGTCTTTAAGGGCCTTGGTTGTGCATTGTTTCTAAGCTGATCGAGTGTGAAACAAGAAGCAAAAGCTATTTTTTTTGTTGGTAGTGAAAATGAGAACATACCAGCAGGCAAATGACTTGTGGAATGTTGTTCTAAATGACATTGATCCACCACCTTTGAGAGCCAACCCCACTATAGCTCAAATAAGGCAGCATAGTGAAGACAGTGCTAAGAAGTATAAGGCCATGTCATGCCTTCAAAGTGGAGTCTCGGATGCTATCTTCACTAGGATAATGGCATGTGCTACACCGAAGGAGGCTTGGGATAAACTCAAGGAGGAGTTCATGGGATCAGACAAAACAAGGCAGCAACAAGTGATCAATCTCAGGAGAGATTTTGAGAACTTAAAGATGAGAGATTCAGAGACTATCAAGCAATACTCAGACGGGATAATGGCCACTGTCAACAGCATTAGGCTCCTAGGAGAAGACTTCAGTGAGAGCAGAGTTGTTGAAAAGGTCATCACCACCCTTCCTGAGAAGTTTGAGTCTAAAATCTCATCACTTGAGGACTCAAGGGATTTGTCAGCTATTTCATTGTCTGAGCTGATAAACTCATTGTATGCACTTGAGCAAAGAAGGGCCAATAGGGAGGAAGAGCATCCTGAGGGAGCTTTCCAAGCAAAGGCCAGTGGAGGCTCAAGTCAGAAAGAAAAAAAAGCCTTGGCTCGATAAAAGGGAGAAACCAAGGGAAGACTCAGGCAAGAGGACGTTTCCACCATGCATTCATTACAAGAAAACCACTCATTTGGAAAGGTACTGCTGGTATAGGCCAGACATCCAATGTAGAGGCTGCAAACAATTTGGCCACATTGAAAAAGTGTGCAAAAACAAGCCAAAGCCACAGCCACAGTTTCAGAACCAAGCTCAAGCTACTGAAGATGTTGAAGTGCAGGAAGAGTATGTTTTCTCAGCATCCTGCTTTGCAAGCTCGAGCAAGGTGAGCAAAATCTGGCTAGTTGACAGTGGGTGTACTCATCACATGACCTCTGATAAGAGCATGTTCAAGGAGTTGGACACCACCTTTAAGTCCAAAGTCAGAATAGGCAATGGTCAATTCTTGGAGGCAAAAGGAAAAGGCAATGCTGTGATAGGCACCAAGTCAGGTAACAAAACCATTTCTGATGTTCTTTATGTACCTGACATTGACCAAAATTTGCTGAGTGTTGGTCAGCTATTGGAGAAGGGCTATTCCTTAGTTTTTGAAGGCAAAACTTGTGTGATTAAATGTGCTACTGGTCAAGTGTTAACAACAGTAGCTATACAAGGGAGAACCTTCATTGTGGATATGAATCAGCTGCAAGCTAAGACATATGCAAGTCAAATTGATGATGGTGAAGGGAAGGGTCGTAAATTGGAGAATGGGCACTCCAACGGTAATAATTTTGAGATTGAGGAACCTAGGATAACAGCTGCTGTAAATGGTAAAGAAAATACTAGTTCCAATTTTAGTGCTTTTGATGTAAGTAAGCTCCAGAAAAGGACTAAAGGTGGAAAGAAAACTAACACTGTAGTTAACAAGGGTTCTAAGGTGGACCCTAAGAAAAAGGTTACAAAGAAGATAGAGGTTGTTCCAGCAAGTCAAGGTGAAAGTATGATGGATGTTGAGAGAGAAGATGAAGTGAATAGGAATTTAGCTAGTGATGGAAATGGTGAAGATGCTGCTAGAGCACAAACTATTGGTAGAGCCGGTCAAATGATCAAAAGGAATGCTAAAAATGTGGCTGCACATTTGGAAGTGCAGGCGGCTCGTCTTAAAGCTCATGTTGAACAGATGTTTGATGGTCTGGATGATGCGGATGGTGCTAAGGATGTATCTTTTGATGAGCATGTCAGCATGCAAGGTCCTGTTTTCTATTTGGTTGAAAATGCATTTACGGTTCTAGCAAGTAATATGATAGTTCATGGCCAAGAAAATGGCATGCATGGTCAGGTTGCAGAAATGTTGAAAGCAAACTCTACTGCAATCGCTGAAGTTTCAAGCAATATAAATGCACCATTTTCAACAGATTTTTTGAAAGGAGTTACCAAGTTTGAAACCTTAAAAATTGGCGTTTGTTGCATACAGTCCAAGGAGGAGTGTTGAGCATTGGACTGCAATGCAACAAGTGATCAAGCAGCAGCTAAAGCAGCAGTCCAGCTGGAGCAAGCATGGGTCGAGGGAGCATATCATCTTTAGTTGATTTTGTGATTAAATCTAATGCATAGCATTATGATGGCTAAGCACATAGGAAAATGACTACATTAATTTAATGTATGGTCTAGCTTTATAGCTATTATTTTATGTACAAGATAATTGTGTATTGGTGGAGTTGGTAATTTGTTAGGTAAATGTCATTTTCCTAATCAACTATTGTATTTATATATATTTTCTTATCAATAAAAGTTTATCACGTTTTTTCAGCCACCTTTGCTTCAATTTTTGTCTTTCTGCTGTTTTAAGTTTTTGCCTTCTCGTTTTGCTTCCTTGAACACATAGCAAAACATGTTTTGCTATGTGTTCAAGGAAGCAAAACGAGAAGGCAAAAACTTAAAACAGCAGAAAGACAAAAATTGAAGCAAAGGTGGCTGAAAAAACGTGATAAACTTTTTGCTATGTGTTCAAGGAAGCAAAACGAGAAGGCAAAAACTTAAAACAGCAGAAAGACAAAAATTGAAGCAAAGGTGGCTGAAAAAACGTGATAAACTTTTATTGATAAGAAAATATATATAAATACAATAGTTGATTAGGAAAATGACATTTACCTAACAAATTACCAACTCCATCAATACACAATTATCTTGTACATAAAATAATAGCTATAAAGCTAGACCATACATTAAATTAATGTAGTCATTTTCCTATGTGCTTAGCCATCATAATGCTATGCATTAGATTTAATCACAAAATCAACTAAAGATGATATGCTCCCTCGACCCATGCTTGCTCCAGCTGGACTGCTGCTTTAGCTGCTGCTTGATCACTTGTTGCATTGCAGTCCAATGCTCAACACTCCTCCTGGGACTGTATGCAACAAACGCCAATTTTTAAGGTTTCAAACTAGGTAACTCCTTTCAAAAGATCTGTTGAAAATGCATTTACGGTTCTAGCAAGTAATATGATAGTTCATGGCCAAGAAAATGGCATGCATGGTCAGGTTGCAACACATAGCAAGTTCAATTTTGTTTTGCTATGTTGCTGCCATTGTTCCAACAGCCTGTATCATCCTTTTTGGATGTCGACCGGCTTCTTCTCAACGATTTGTGATTCACAAGTGCACTTAAGTATAACTGAAGGTCTTGGGTACCAACATGGGAAGCACACTTTTAAATCGCAAAATCTTGAATGATCAATAACGCTTAAGGAAGATAATACCAATCTATGAACACGTGGGTGCACCATAGCATAAGAAAATCAGTGTACCAAGATTGTAAAATATTACGAATGAAAATCAAACTTTAATTGCTTTAATTCAATCATTCACACAAATTTTAAAAACTTGTTAATTGATAAGCAAAAAGAAACCTAATCTCCAGACGTGCTGAATCATATATTTCTACCCTAAATCACTAACCTTGTTAATAAATGATTTCCAAATTCTCAACTTTTGCTTGCTTAGGAACCTCCAGTTGAAGCAACTTGGTGCACTGCATGCAGAATCAAAAGCACTCCCACAATCACTTAGAAGGCATACACTACTGAAAAACGTTGAATACTATGTTACCCGGAATTTTAATTTCTATATTTGAATATGAGTATGAAAATATGCTAAATACATGGAAAAAGAATAAACATACTCATATTGAATGCTCACTCTCAAGTCCAAATAACACGGCTTAACATCCAAATCAGATGTATAAGCATTCAATGTCGCATCCGTGTGGAAGCAAATATATAAAATTCACAAGGACAAAAATCCGTTCACTCACCTGAGATGTCTTGAGTTCTAGTTCATCCCATTCTGACGAGGGATTGCTGCCTTCTACTATCCCGGTTCCGGCGTATACCAATGCTCCAGAATCCTATCAACTTAAACTGTCAAATATTTTAGTGACAGCATAAAAGCTTTCTTACAACAATTTAAAATGATTAAATTGACTCACTACAAGTATAATAAGGTGATAATCTTGTTGGAGGTCATTGAAAAAGGAAAGCATTTATGTGGAATAATATGAAGCTTTGATGATACTTCAATGCTCACTCAAAAGTCAAACATGCTTTAGTAGAGGTCATTATTTAATTAGCTCACCTTTTCCACTAATGCTGACCTTATACCAACTGCAAACTCACTTTCTCCTCCTCCAAACCAACCAACTGGTCCAGCATACATCCCTCGGTCAAACATTTCTGAAGGCAGAAAAGTTTAAGAAATGAGTATAGCAGCCATAAAATGGTTTTGTTCAGTAAGAGAATGGTAATTGGCAGTCTAAGTTTTTAGACAGATCATTTTCCCTAGATCACTAAACAATGAACATATGGAGCACAAGATGTCAAGCTGTAAAACTTAAGGAGGAACTCAACATTTCTATAGAACCGACTTTTCAAATTTCCTCAGCTATCCGTGTCCAGTTTATATATTCAAACAGAGATACAAGGTTAGAAATCTCCAAATATTTGAAAAAGCTTTTAAAAGTCGAGTATATCTGTGTTGAGTATATCTGTGCCGATCACATACTCCTATCCCACGCTCATCCCAAGTAACATTGCTGTAGAAGAACAAACAAAAACATTGTATATAATATGTAAGGATACCAGTTTCTGAAATGAAGAGGCGTGCAGCTTCTCTTGGAAGTCCACAAACTGCTGGAGTTGGGTGGAGAGAAGACAAGATTTCAAACTGCACGGGAACGTAGGAACACAAAATATATCACAAAAGCGAAGCTATAGAGAAAGCTACCGCCCAGATCTTTGACAAATTAGAAGTCTATGTATTGAGACTACTACAGCTAACTGCTCATTCTAGAATCAACAACAGTTAAGAGTATGGAACTTTAATAAAACAGTTTATTCAAACTGACATATTAGATCATGCAACAAAAATTTATTAGTGCTGTGATAGAGTTTTCGTTATTTGACATATGAAACTTATAATGAAATTACCTCATCATCTTCCCTTCTCAGGTTACCAGACAACTGGGCATATAAATGTTGAATTCTTCGAAGTTTTCGTACCGTTTTCTTTGGCTCAACAACAACTCTATCACATACAGACTGTGAAGCAGAAAAGAGTAGAACAATCACTTTTTTTTTCAGGTAGAACAGAGGCTTCGGTTCAAACTCTCTGAGATTAAAACTTGATATTCTTTATATTTTATAAACATATTTAAAAATTATATGAAGAGCCTTTTGATTTAAAGCATTCAGGAAACTTAAACAATAAATATACACAGAAGAGGTAAAATAAGTAAGACTTGAACACACAAAGACGAAACATAGCCAACCTTTATAGGACAGAGGGAGCATCCAATATCATAAAACAATTGTTGCTAAATATATCCTTGTGAGTGAACAGCAAGCATATGCCAGAACGATACAACATACTGCAAGTACAGTGGTTTTTTAAAGAAATAGTGGCATCCCATGATAGCATGATTAAACCATGCCCTTTCATGAGACCACTGAAATAGTGGTAATATGTTTTTATCTTTGACATTTGCTCACGTGTTTAAGTGCAGGAGGATGCACGATAGCATTGGAGAGTGCATCAACCTAAATGATTCTACGAAAGAACTTTAATTACATAAAAGTCCTAGTGAAAGAAATTTCAGTGCCTAGACAAGCAAATTGACAAATTGAGATATCGGAAGAAAACTTGCCTCTAATTTGTTTTGTATGTTTTCTCGTACTACGGTAAATTCCAGGTGGTCCTTGGGACTACATGATTCGCAACAAAAACAGGTTATTAATCAGTAACAAAAGAATTTATGTAATAACACATTGAAAAAACGGAAGTTATTCGGTAAAGAGTTGAGAGTAACAAAAGGAACCTGGAAAGTAGATCATGCTCTATTTGAAGATCAAGATCACTGGATTCACCTCTAGCGCGGGTTGCAGCCAGTGCCTCACTACTAATGCTTAGCCATTTTCTGTGAAATAGTCGCTCTGGCTATTCACCAAAGCTCGTATAAGTCAAAGCAAGAAGAAACTGTTGATATAATATATATTATATGAAGTATTTTCAACTAAAAAATATATATCCTTTTGTGGAATTGAATTTCGAATTTCAATTCAAACTTTGATTGATTTCAAATGTCACAATTATTCATAAATCTTTTAACATGAAAAGTTGTGATCGTTCATAAAAGTACTTCGACACCTATTGGTGCATTATATATAGATTTGGTTTGGAATAGAAAAAAATTAATCACTTCTCATTCCAATTGTGAAAAATATTTTTTCTTTAGTGTTTCTTTGATTTCATTTCGATTTAGAACAATTCGTAGTACAATAAGAATTGTTCTGTTCGAGTAAAACCATAGTGTCCCAAGAATTGTATTTTCTAAAAATGCCTTGCCTTCATATTTTCAGATCCAATCCACACCTTGAGACACTTTTGATACTCAAAACAATTCAAAACAACCTAAGTTCAGCAAAGGAGGGGGGGGGGGAGGTCATAAATTTCCATTTCCGTGCATCATTACTTCATCTACAGGAGAGCCTTACACCAATAAACTTCTAATCAAATACAAATTCTGAATGGCAGTGAAATCAGGTCCATGAACTTCAAAATAGTGACATGGAATGTGAGGACATTGTAAATTATGGTTAATTATCACTTTGCAAAGGGTAGAAACTATCTATTTGATATCATGAATAATAAGGATCATTCCAAAGAGAAATCGAGAAGAGTATGTGTATTCTAAATAAAAATTAAACATGAGATCTAATATCAGCTGCAATGGAGTAGAAAGTGGGAAAAGGGATTTTATGTATCTTACATCTAACAAGTTTTACTTCTATCAACTATGCTTAAACTTCAGCCACGATCTCAAAACTATACCAATCAAATATCATGCAAAATTCACATTAGTAGGAAATATATTGAACACACATTGTTGTCATAGGGGAAGAAGGAAAATTGGAGATAGAAGTAAAGAGCATGTGGCAGAGTAGGAAAAAAGAGATGTATATTGCACAATGAAATCTGCTGTCACACTTACTGTATTTCCCACAAATGCGGGTCCATTAGGTGGCTGAAGACAAAACTGATATGCATCTTCTCCTTCAACCTGCAGTAAGTATACAGCTCAATGAAATTTATCTTCCCTTATAACGCTTTATAGAAGAGAAGAAAAGACAATGAGTACCTGCAGACAAGCCAACCAAGCTATAGGATCGATATTTGTAGCAGTTAAAATCCTGCTGCTACGGGCAAGCACAACCTAGTTTTTCACATCAAAATGATTAACTAAAAACCTGATGTATAGTGCAGGAAAGTAGAAGGACTATGGTTTAGGGATGGTGTTTCGGAGACTTCATCAGCAGAAGGGATTAAAAATACCTTAACGAGCTGTGAGCTGCTTGTGTTTATTTCCTGCAAAGCTTTCTTTACAGCAAGATCCCAATGTGTCTTATTGGGAACATGAGTTTTATTGAGGATGGATTCTCCTGAAGATTCTTTCTTCAACTTTACAACAACTGAAGCAATCTTCATAATTGGAAATTTAATTAATTGCACAGTACTAAACAAATCAAAGAGGCTATAGGTATATAGGATGAGCAAAATAAGTTAAAAAGTTGAGGCACCTGTTGCATTGTGGTTTCAAGTGAATGAATGGCTTCATCCCAAGTCCATGAAAAGGCATTGTCCCATGCAATTGTTATGGCAAGCATTGAACTTCCTTCAAGCTCATCAAACTCAACCTGTCATTTGGTATGTAGCAGTAGGTCGTTTAAATACTAAAGAGACAAAATAAAAAGTTAACTGAATTATTCCCTACAAACTACTTGGTCAACAAAAACAAGGTCTCAACCTGAGGGACCATAAAGTAAAATGAACCAAACGCCTTCCATTCAGGTGAAATATTAGCCGTCGCATCAAAACGAATTGCTCCATATGCACGAATCAAAGGGCACTTTGCAGACAGAAACCTTCAATCCAAAGCAAACAAAGATAACATACAATTAAATTCCAAATTCGTGAGGCATTATTTGCTTTGACCTGACAACTTTATTTAAGAGAATTCTGCACGATCTACCTCTTAATGGACCTCCAATCGTGATATGAGAAAGGATGAAGTTGTTGAAAGAAGACCGCCGAGCCGACACCGGCGGCACCAACAAGATTATGGGTAAAAGAGGTGTCGCCATTTCCATTACCTATGTCCATCAAGAGATTGGAACCATTTCCATTGGCTCTGCTTCTTCTACCAGAGAAAAAACAACGTGGAAGATTATCATGTTGAGCATGGAGCCACTCGATTGCTTCGATTTGCTCCTCGATCGGTACCTTTAAACAACACTTACCAATTTCAGTTTTCTTTCTTTCTTTTTCTTGTCTTTTCGGTGTTACTTTTGAACAGCCGTTACTTGCGGACACACGAGTCCCTCCAACGGATTTAACAATCATCCATTTGAATTTTACGGGTTTTTTAAACAGATTTTATGTAATTTTTTTTATAAATCACTTATATAATTATCATTATAAATTTATTTTATATTTACATATTACATATATAAATAATTATTTTTTAATATATAAATAATTTGATATATTTAGTTTTATATATATATAGTTAAATTAAAATATACATTAAAATTATAATAAAATTTAAATTATAGTAAAAATTTAATAATATAATTATACTAAATCAAAATTTATGTATTATAATTTGGTAGGTTTGAAAGAGTGTGTGAAATTGTGTTAAATTGGTAAAAAAACATGTCCACCTTTAAATTGCATTTTTTAACTTTTTTTAATATAATTCCTCTTTCACTCACATTATAAATTTTATTTCATGTTGTTTTAAGCTTTTTATTTTTAATTAATATTTATATAAGCTCATTTGATTAAATAAATATTGGTTATATCCTTAATTCCATTCCCAGATTCAATTCATCTTCTAAAACATTTTTAATTTTTATTTCATCTTGTTTCAAAAAAAATTACTATAATAATATTGTTTTCAATTTTTTATTTTTAATTCATCTTTTTTATTAATAAATCTTTTATTTATGAAATTAAATAATTATTACAAATATCATTATTTTTAGTAAATATAATTTTTATATGTGTAATATTTATTTTTCAATTCATATCATGAGTGTAGTAAATTTTAGTATTATATATTTTTTATGTGTATTTAAAATATTTCATATATAAACATAATAATATTTGAAATAATGATATTTAAAATATTTAAATATAAAAATAATATTTATATTTGAATTAATTATTTCATTTTATAATATTAGAAATCATCATACCCATAATATACGTGGAGAAAACAAATATTTGACATATAAATATTATATAAATAAAAATATATAAAAAATTAGCTAATATTTATATTATATATAAATGAGTTATTAATTTTAAATATCTTTAACATAATGATATATGTAAAGTATACATTTATTATATGATTTTATAAAAAAAAAGTTATTAATTAAAAAGATGAATTAAAAATGAATAAATTTAAAAATAATATATTTATTAATTCAAATAAAAAATTTGAAACAATAACAAATAAAAATTATAAATTATAGATATATTTATTAATTAAAATTTATGGAACCTTTCAATCATTTTATTGGTTTGGTATTAGGTACACTAATTGCTAATTATTACTAAATTTATATTTAATTATTTAATTTCAAATGATTATTAAATGATTTAAACTTTTTAAATTACTCCGTTATTAAAATTGTTACTAATTTTTTTTATTTGCACAAGTTATTTCATGAAATAACTTTAAATGTTACGAATTTACAAATTAAAATTCAAACATTTTTCTTTTCCGATTTTTGACACTGATCATTAGATCGACTTGGATCTAATATATGTTTTTCTACTCATCGATAAGCATTGATCCATCGTACCGGTCGTCAAATTGTCATTAAGAGCTCACTAGTTGAATTTAAAAAAAAAAAAAGATAACAATTGAATAATCTAAATAAAAATTTTCGAATACTGTAATTACTATCTTATAATTTTTTTTAAAGTTTAATAACAAAAACATAAGCTTAGTAATTATTTAGTTTAGTTACTTTGGCAGTAAATATTTTCATATTGATGAAGGGATGAGGAAAATGGAAGAAGATGTCATACTAACCATGTGGCAACAGCCATTATCTTGGAGATAATGACAGAAGAAATTAGCAAATCTTGCGTGTTCCTGGATGTTTAATTATGAAGGAAGTTTACCTGAAGTCGAAGAATGCCAGAGGTAAGAGGAGGAGGGTTACATTTCAACTCTCTAATAGCTACATTCAACCTCTCCATTGCCTTTGATGGAGATGGAACCGCTGTTAATGTGCGTGTCTCTATGCTGCCTACAGGGGGTTTGGGGTCTCCTTCGCACCCATTCATCAATGCTACTACTCTCCTAGTCTCATATTTCTGCTCCATTTTTAAACATTCCTTTACTTAATTAAATTATATCATAAATATGATGGTTAGCAGAAAACATAGAAAGAAAACAGCAAGTATAGAATTACGTTGTGAAACAGTGGGAGGGAGTAGGGGGAACGAGTGTGACTGTGAAGGGAATAAGAAATCTTGCATTTGGTGGTCTCTGAATCCATGAAACGCGTAGTTAGGTAATGTCTCACTACAGCACCGGCCATTATTTTCGGCGAGTAACAATACTGCACACACTAAAGAAAGAAACAAAGAAAGAAGTGGCAACCACTATGATTTATACCACTAATTACCAAAGGCCTCATGATATAAAATAAATTATTGATGCATTTATTTGTCTTTCCCTTTTCCAAGGAATATCACACCTGCCCATACTATTACATGGGCAAATTTTAGGTTTTTTTATTTAAATAATATCAAATAAATTATTGATGCATTATCTATCTTTCCCTTTTCCAATAAAATCACACTTGTCAGTCCCATTGCGTTGGCAACTTTTTGAATTTTTTACCTAAATAATATAAAAAATTTAATTATTGAAATGGGATTATTTTGCCATTATTTACAAAAATAAGTAGAAGTAACATGGGACAAAATAACCAAATATACTAGAAAAAAACTTTATTTACGGAAAATGGTCATTTCCCCACAAAACGCGTCCACGTCAGTGCGTTTTGTGGGGATGCAGCAGGAAAGCACGCCCCTTGGGGAGCGCTTTTGCCACATCAGCACATAGCGCGCTGACGGGGACGCGCTTTGCTGATGTGGCAAAAGCGCTCCCCCAGGGGCGCGCTTTTGCCCTCCTTCCTCGTCTACCTTTTCAGCTGTTTTTAGTGTTAGGGTATGAAATTTTAAGGTTTCTGGGCTAGGGTTTATGATTTTTTAGGGTCGTTAGATTTAGGGTTTTTAGGGGAAATTTAATTAGGGTTAATTAGGGTTTAGTAAAAATATATTTAGGGTTTTGGGTAAAATATATTAGCAAAAAAATTTATTTGAATTTTCTTGACAGTTGTATTTGATAAAATAATTTTGAGAAGACGTTTCTGAACAAACAGTGCCCAAAACGCTTCAAGCAGGATGCACGGTCAGCAAAAGTACTGAAAAGAGCTCTCACGTGGACGCTCTTTTGCTACAGTAGTCTCCGAAAAAATAATTTTGAGAAGACGTTTCTGAACAAACAGTGCCCAAAACGCTTCAAGCAGGATGCACTGTCAGCAGGAGTACTGAAAAGAGCTCCCACGTGGACGCTCTTTTGCTACAGTAGTCTCCGGTAAAATAATTTTGAGAAGACGTTTCTGAACAAACAGTGCCCAAAACGCTTCAAACAGGATGCATTGTCAGCAGGAGTACTGAAAAGAGCTCCCACATGGACGCTCTTTTGCTACAGTAGTCTCCGGTAAAATAATTTTGAGAAGACGTTTCTGAACAAATAGTGCCCAAAACGCTTCAAGCAGGATGCACTATCAGCAGAAGTACTGAAAAGAGCTCCCACGTGGACGCTCTTTTGCTACAGTAGTCTGTGGCAATCCTTAGACTATAAATCAGCCAAATTTCATTCTCAGGTTGCATAACAGAAATTGAGACAAGAAAAATAGAAACTGGAAATGAGTGAACGCATTAATGATGTTATTTACTACGATGTGAGGTTTGTGACACCGAAAATGGTGTTGTTTTTTTATCGGAGAACACAGCGCGACTGGATTTTAATCGGAACATAGATTTGTTAGAACTTCGCAAAAGAATTAGGCGCAAAATCTTCGGAACAACGCCAATGAAAGTTCAGTCTATTAAGTATAAATTTTGCGTTTTGGTTGATCCGGTGAGATATGAATCATTCGACACCAAAGGTCCTCAGAGCTTTGAGGCAATGGTGGAGACTCATCTTGCCAGTGGATCACCCTATCTTGAGGTATATGTACAATTTTCATCGCCAAGTGATCTTTCTTCAACCTCAACATCTACTTTTGTTCGAGGGGAATACATGACCCAAGTCAACACTCTGTTAGTGGGAGGCAGAATACGGAAGTGCCCGTGTTTGGTGGTAGTATGGAAAACATAACCCCCGCACGACACTCGGTTGGTGGATGGGACATGCATATCCTTCCTTTGACATCCGATGATAGAAATACGTATTGGGGAACATCATCAACTTCTAGTGGTTGGCAATCTACATATGATTGGGAACGTTATGAAAGATGTTTAAGGAGGGATAACGTACTCCCCACGACATCCACCGACGAGGGTCCCTCGTTCGTTCCAGATTATGGTGGATCGAATGATGAGTCGGATGTGGATCCACCTCGAGAGCCCTGGCCCGATGGTGCAGAAGTTGGATTATTTTCTAAACCGGAGCTTGTTCCAACAGTACCTGAAGATGTTGAGGGCGGTTCAGACGAAGAAGAAGAAGATCCGCTATTCAGGGCATACTCGCCTCTAGCCCACATGCATAATGTCGATCTATCTCAAGACGATTCATTGGAGTTTCCTAAACTACCACACCGGACGCGTGACCGTACAACTTCGTCATTGGATTCGGGCGAATTAGAAGTTGGTAACGAGTTTTCCAACAAGAATGCTTTTTTTGCTGCATTAAAATAATACAGCATCAAGAACGGGGTTAACTACAACGTGGTTAAATCCAAGCTCGATAAGTACGAGGCGAAGTGTGCAGTGCAAGACGGTACATGTTCATGAAAAATCATGGCCTCGTTGAGGAAAAGGACAGGCTTGTGGGAGATCAAAAAGTACAAAGGTCCACATACATGTCTTGCCGGTACAGTATCACTATGTGTTCAATGTTTTTGAATAATATTAATATTACGTAATGTTGCATTATTTAACGTACTTCGTTGACAAGTGTTACACAAGATCACCCGAAGATGGATTCAGACATGTTGGCTGACTTAATAATACCGACGGTGAAGGTCGGTCCCAAGACGACAGTGCCAGCCTTAATTGGCAATATTCGTAGCCAATTGGGGTACACACCCTCTTACTGGAAGGCTTGGATAGCCAGGCAGAAAGCGTTGGAAAAGTTGCATGGCCGGTGGGACGCTTCATATAATGAAGTGTGGCAGCGGTGTCAAGTGCTGGAGAGATATGTCCCATGCAGTATAACAGACCTTGAAACGGAACCGGCGTACTACAACGATCGTTTGCTCCTTGGATGCAAAGTGTTCAAGTGTCTTTTCTGGACATTTAAGCAATTCCGAGATGCATTTATATACTACAAACCATTGGTACAAATTGACGGTACCTTTATGTATGGTAGATATACGCATCGGCTATTGCTAGCTGTGGCATAGGACAGTAGTGGGAGAATCCTTCCGATTGCCTTCGCAATAACACCGGGGGAGTCAGCTGATGACTGGGATTTCTTCCTATCTAGGTTAAGGAGGCATGTTTGCCCCCAACCTAATATATGCGTTATATCGGATCGGGGCCCTGGAATACTAGCCGCAATAGAGCGCCAGGGAAGCCTGTGGCATCGCACACACCATCGATATTGCCTAAGGCATGTTGCATCCAACTAATACGGGCAACATCGATCTAAAAGTCAGCGACGGCAAGTGACCAATATCGGTATGTAATATCTATTAATATAATTTCGTTTGTAATATTCAATCTATTCTCAATTGAAGAGTGGTATGTAATATTCGCTATCAACGTATATTGGTAGGGTACGAGATCAATAAGGACCGTTTTCAGGAGATGTTGGCGAATTTGCGATCAGATAACGAAGAAGGCGCAAACTACCTGTGCAATATTCCTTTCAAATAGTGGACATAATCATACGACGGCGGCCTACGATATGGTCATATGACCTCAAACCTGGCAGAATGCATAAATTCTGTTCTAAAAGGAACGCGTCATCTGCCGATAATATCGGTTGTGCGAGAGACATATTTTCGTTTAACGACACTATTTCCGAAGTGAGCAGCGAGTTATAAAGGCCAAATGCAAGGAGGCCATGTATGGAGCGCGAAGGTCTTGCGAGAAATTAACAGGGGGAAGGCACGGGCCAACACCATTCACACAGTGTGTCACGATCGCGACAACATATGGTTTCGTGTGACGGAGTTTGACAGACCGAACCAAGGTATTATTGGCGGGCAGTATCGTGTACACTTGAGAAATAGGACCTGCGACTGTGGGATATTTGATTCACTTCGTTACCTATGCGCCCATGTACTTGCGGCTTGTCAGAATCTCCGTCTTGATCCTATGAGCTATGTCGATGATGTGTATAAATTAGAAAACATGTACAACGTGTGAAGACACGTATTCCCACCAGTCTCAGATGAACGTAAGTGGCCGTCGGTATCGCTTGCACCGTATAAGCTGTTGCCGGATAGACAACTGAGGCGCAAACCAAAAGGTCGACCTTACTCGAGTAGAATACGCAACAATATGGATATCCAAGAAACGAGCAACCAACATAGGTTGTGCGGATGGTGTAGGAACCCAGGCCATACATCTCGCTCGTGTCCAAATCGGAATAGTTGACAGTCTTCTTAACTTTTTTTGTCTCTTGGTGTCTATGTAAATTCTATTTATTTGTTGATGAAAACGGTGAACTTTTGTAGAATGACTAATTTGGAAAAAAAAAACCTTTAAGTTACAATAAAATTACAAATATATTAAATATATAAAACTAAATTACAAAAAAAAAAAAAAAAAAAACTTTTTATTTATTAAATAAAAACTAAATTACAAAAAAAAAAATAAAAAAAACTTTTTATTTATTAAATATATTAAAACTAAATTACAAAAATAAAAAAAAAAAACAACTTTTTATTTTATTACATATATTAAAATTAAATTACAAAAAAAATTAAACAATTTCTATTTTATTAAAGATATTAAAATTAAATTACAATAAAAAAATTAAACAACTATTATTTTATTAAATATATTAAAACTAAATTACAAAAAATAAAAAATAAAAAACAACTTTTTATTTTATTACATATATTAAAATTAAATTACAAAAAAAATTAAACAATTTCTATTTTATTAAAGATATTAAAATTAAATTACAATAAAAAATTAAACAACTATTATTTTATTAAATATATTAAAACTAAATTACAAAAAATAAAAAATAACTTTTTATTTTATTAAAAAATTCAAATTAAATTACATATAAAAAAATAAACAACTTCTATTTTATTGAAGATATTAAAATTAAATTACAAACACAAATAAAAAACAATTTTATTTTATTAAAAAAATAAAAAATTATTACAATTTAAAAAATAAAAAAGCTCGTCCGAATCAATGTTGATGCCGGTCGAAATCAGTGCCACACGGGGGTGGTCAGCGGTTACGCTCTGGATTCCTCCTTCTTCTAGCTTCCGGCAGAGGTCGTGGAACCTCGGGCGGGGATTCCAGTTCCTCCGGCAGTGGGTCTGGTTGTGGGTGTTGCGAGGATGACCCACCTTGATAAAATAACGACCCCGGAGGTGTTTGCATAAACCACGGCGGGGATGTCTGAATCCCGTATGGCGAAGGAGACTGGTAAAAAGAAGTACTCCCCGACGGCACCTCATGTGATCCCTCACGCGAAGGCAGCCTCAAGATCGGCTAGCCAGTCGGAGTAGTCGAGAAGGGACTCGAATCGGGCCATGCATTCCAACCTAGGGTGGGACTGGGAAAACGAAACATATATGGGTTAGAATACATATAAGGGCTAAGGTACGCACCTGGCATAAAGGCTAAAGGTTGTGATGTTGGTGTCGTCGGCTGAACTGATGGGCCCAGTGACTGTGTGGGCACTGTTGATGGGCCTGATGACTATGTCAACGCTGTTGATGGTCCCGTCTCATCACCCCTTCTCTTTGGATTTAAAGGGCCCCGACGTTCCCTTTGTTCACGAAGTTGCCGTCGCCTCTCTTCTTCCGACAACAAATACAGCTTACAATAGATCCTAAACCATGGCATGTATTCTGGCACGCACGCTAACTTAGGAACGACGATCGGTTTCGGATAGGTAAATAATCATACCGGTTCTCCCACATCTCAATATATGCTGACCAAAATCTTGGCCAATCCGTGTGCAACTGCCGTAAGTCCACTTTGTGCTCATCATCAAGCACCTCAGGTGGCACGGGAATCGGTTGTCGGAATCCAAATTGTCGCAGAACCCGATCTAACTAGTGCATCTCCACGGTGGCATAGTTGATCAATGGGACCTTCACATGCCAAATGCTTGGATTTTGCAAGAACTCCTCCGGAATTACTGCCCGAATTGCCGGATCCTCTTACGGTGTCCACTGAAACTATATTAACATGACCAAAATATTAGTTATATACATAATACTAAACACTAAATACGAAATACTAAATTATAAATATGAAATTCGAAACTTACTTATGATTCCGACCGTTGGTCTAATAAAAGCTGTATATCTTCAAGCGAGGTAGATATTCCAGCATAACTAGCTGAATGGTTCCACCTAATTAAATAAATTTTTAGCATACAATTATACTATAAATCTACGCAATAATTGTAAAATACAACATTAAATTTACCTCGTTATCAGTGGGAATGTATATGGGTGGTCGTGTCGAGGACGTAAAAATGGAAATCGAAATCGTGCCCATGACTGCAGTAGTGATAGGTGATCGCTGAAATCAGAGCTTTAAAAATTTATAAAACGAATGATCAAACCTGGAAACTAACTCTGACAACGATTAAAGGCAAGTGTACCTATCGAACAGTAGTATAGCTTAGGCAAGACCGGATTGTCGAACCCAAAGGAACTAAAACTACTAATACTCACTTTCTTTTTATTATTTAGCCTAAAATAAAGTGAAGTTGCTTTAATCTAAATTAACGACTACTAAGCTAAAGACGCAAAGACAAAAAGAATGAATTGGGAAATAACTTGACGAAAAACTCAGTTGATCACGACGATACCCTCAGGAAGAATCCACCTAGACTTCACTTGTTATCTAACACTGAACCATACGATTTATTCACTTAGTTTGATCCGTAGGACTCCCTAACATATATTAAACCCTCTCTCGAGGTGAATAATGTCTAACCTTAGGTTAATTAGTGGAACCCTCGTTCTCTTATAATAACCCCCTAGAATAGCAGTAAATCAATCTATTGACTCCCATATTAGGTTTCACCCTAATTCGGCAAAATCTCGTAACCTTATCTCTAGGCGTTTGATCAACTCCGCTTAATTACGCTTGATCTACTTTTAAGCAGTGTCTCTTCCTCATCCACCTAAGCACATCAAATTTGGATTAAGCATGCATAATTAAGAAGAAACTAAGTATTTATCATATAATTCAGAAAACAATAACAAGATTCCTCTAAGTTTCATCCCCTTCAAGTATCTGAAGGGTTTAGTTCATAACAAATAAAGAAAACATCTTAAGAGAAAAGATAAAATAAATAATAAGAAATCCCTAAAACTCCCTAAAGGAACTAAAGGAGAAATCTGCCGTCTTGAGTAGAATTTCGGCTTCTTGGGATGGATCAACTGGCTAACTTCGAGTAATTCCCTCAACTCTGACATTTCCAGCTTGGCTTCTTGGCCTAGCTCGACGCCCCCCTTCAACGGTGATACTTAGGGGGTATTTATAGTCTCTTGGAATGCGATTCTTTCTCCCTAAGTATCCTTTTCCGACTAAAATTGTCTAAGTCCACGACAGGGGCACGGCCATGTCACACGCCCGTGTGACTCGTCTTCAGGCTGTGTTCGGATTTCTAAGTTGAGGCACGGCCGTGTAAATCGGGGTGAAGCCGTGTTCAAGATGCTCGTCGAGGCACGGCCGTGTGCACTTTGGGCCAAGCCGTGTGCACTTTGGCCCAGGCCGTGTGGATTTCGTGATATGGCCCATTTACTCCGTTTTGGGCCCGTTTTACATTCTTTTCATCCTTGGGTGCTTTCCTGGGTATAAGACATGAAAAGAAAGGATTAAGAGCACCTTTTTACATAAATTGAGGGATAAATCATGCAAAAACAAGCTAAATGTGGGTTTAAAATATGTTATAATTACGGTTTATCAAATATGTTAAAATTATGGTGACTTTATACCAAAAAATATTCAATCATAAATTTTGGAAAACCTTCAGTATTGGAATATGAGAAATACATTTTATTAGAAATAATTTATCATATATTGATTTGTTTTTCTTTTAATAATCGGGGAGGGGAATGGAATTGTTTGGAATCAAACTCAAACCCTCATTCTTACAACATAATGTTCTTCCATTGGGGCAAGAAGTTGTTGGTATCATTTTCTGATTTTTAACTCAAAGTTGTTGTCGGTTGATGAAATTCAAAATTTGGGAGGCCAACCATTAATATATATTAGATTATGCTGACTTTGTAAAAAAAAATGTTCAATCATAATTTTTTTTAAAAGCCAATTTGATAAATACATTTTGGCTAGAAATATTTTATAAAATATTAAATTTTAGGTTTAAAGGGTACAAAGTCTTCGAACTTTAAAAAAAAAAAAAATTAAGCTCTTACATTTTTTTTACACTTAATTGGACACTTGAACTATCAAAATACAGCAAAAAGGTCAACCGTTAAAGTTAATTATTTATTAATAAGTTTAATTTCAAGTTGGATTAAAATTTAATTAATCAATATTTTTAAAAAATATATTTTTGTTGTTATATTAATATTATAATTTTCTATATTTTAATATTTTTAATCACTTTTAAAATTATTTTTAAATTTAAAATACATTTATATTTTTTTCTAAATTTAAAATATTTTCTATATTTTTTATCATTTTTATTAATTTTAATAGTTTTATCATTTTTACCACGTGTCACAATCACAGCATAACACATGGCAGAGATACCTCAAAAAAAAGATGGGGTCGTTAACTTTAACGGTCAAAAAGCTTTTTTGATGCACTTTGACAATTCAGATATCTAATTAATTGAAAAACAAAAGGACTTAATTACTCTCTTTTTTTTTAATTCAAAAACTTTTTACACCCTCTAACTTAAATTTTAACTCAATATTTTAAAAATTATAAATAAATATTATCCATGGATAGAACTTGGGAGACCAACCATTTACCTCTATATTAGGTTATGGTGACTTTGTACTAAAATAGAAATTCAATCATAGATTTTAAAAAAGCCTTTTGCTGAAATTTGATAAATACATTTGGTTAAAAATAATTTATCAACATCATAAGATTGTGTGCTATTATTGTGGAGTTTCTAGACGCATTAGGCTGAAATGCTTTAAGATGTTGGTAGAGCTGAAGATGAAACAAGCAAACACAATCGCAATTCTAATTATTTGTGGTATTTCTCTCAGATAGAAGCATAATCTTGTGTGGAGAAGGAAAGATCGAAGATGATTAGTTGTTGCTTATCAATCCTGAAGGCCAATTTAGATCGTGTGCATTACTTTGACAGTGGATGCTGTAACAGCCTATTTTTAGTGAAATCGGAACAATGGTTTCAGGACCACAAATCCGAAGTCAAAAGAAAATTTATTTTAATATTATTTTATAGTCTATAGCATGATAGAAATATCGTATAAAAATTCCGTTAAGAAATTTTACTATTTACATGTCTAATTGGATGAAAAGGATCAAATTGCATAAAGTGCAAAAGTTGAATTCTAGTAGCTAGAGGTATCAATTAGCTATGGAATTCAAAATTGGAGGTCCTTATATGGCAAATAGATCATTTAGTGGAGTTAGTAAATAAGAATGATTATTTATCATTGGAAATTAGTAAATTATTAAGGGTAATTTTGGAAAGATGATTAAATAAAAGATGATAAATGAATTAAATAATAAAATATCATCATTTGCATCATCTTTCCTAAAATTAAAACATGGAAACCCTAGCCACAGAAGTTGAGTTCTAGCAAACTTATTTGGCTTAATTAGGTATGTATTCTTGTCCCGTTTTTAATGATTTTTATGTTTCTGAGATCGTAATAGCTTAATCTAGCTATCTCGGGGATTAATTTGTAAAATTATTAAAGTATTAAGGTTTTTTCATGGATGAGTATAGTTGAATTATGAAGTTTTATGGTATAAAAGGAAAGGTTGTTGATAGATAAACAACTTTGTAAAGAGAATTTTGATGAAATTATGATTTAGGGACTAAATTGAAAAGACAAAAAATTTATGAAAAAATTCTAAATTTTATGAAATACATGGGCTGCTATTGTTATACATGAAAATTGGCTAGGCTTGGAATAAGGATTAAATTGTATGAATTTCATTTTTCGACCCAGGGACAATAGTAATTAATTAAAAGTATAGGGGCAAAATAGTAAATTTTCCAAAGATGTGTATTGGACTGAATTGAATATGAATTGTATTAAATTAAGTTAAATTCATTCGTATAGATCCGGATAGGCACAATACGGAGTTAGATCGAGGAAAAGAGAAAGTATCGGATTAGTAGCTTTTATGTATACAAACACTTGTCGAGGTAAGTTCGTGTAACTAAATTGTATGTTTATATGTTTAAATTAAATGTTATGTTTGTGAAATGTATAATTGCCATGTATAAGTATTGATCACATATCTGAAGATATCTGACAAGTACCAAGTTTCGTTTGAACCTAAGAAATTCAATGAATACAAATGACATTGTCATTAAGGGTTCTCGAATTGGTTGTGGTCTTACATGTGTTGCGGACACACCACAGCTCGCAAGAGCGTCTCGTTATTTAGTTCTTATGAGCATCCCGGTATACGGCTCTCTTAATCTTCCTGTTATTTGGCTCTCACGAGCTTCCCGAATAATGGCTCTCATGAGCTTCCCGTTTATGGCTCATATGAGCTTCCCAATAATTGGCTCGCAAGAGCTTCCCGATTACATGCTCGTATGGGCATAATTGTATATGAATTGATGGATTATAGATTTGTACACTTTGTGTGTCTTACCCATGTATCCAACGATATTTTAAATGGTTCAACGGGCAAAGTTCATATATGAGACAATATGAATTCGAGACGAATTATTACGGGTATATATTTGAAATACATGGATATGATTTATACATGTTATATGGACACATGATGTGGAAAGTATATGTATATGGAAATTTGATTATTTTTGAGCTCATACATGTTTCTTGATATTCATATGAAATACATGACTAACATGGTTGATGAGAATATGTGTTAGGGCTTTTGGCCAATTTGATTTGAATATGCCTAGAATGCTTACCTTAAATGTGATTAAATGGTAAGTTAAATTCCATGTTATACAAACTTACTAAGCATTAAATGCTTACTCTGTTTTATTTCCCATGTTTTATAGTAACTCGGAAGCTCGTTAAGGTTGGAAACTGGTTGGAGCCACATCACTATCCATCGACTCATTTCGGTATATATGGTAAATCAATTTTGGTTATAATAGCATGTATATGTTAACTTGGCCATTGGTGGCATGTACTTATCTTGTTGAGATTAGCCATTTAAGTGGCTTGTATTGGATATTTTTGATGTGTTTAAAAATGGCCTTACCATGCTTGGTGTGTGTTTGAAATGGTTGAATGATGGAAATCATATAGGCATATTGATGTTTGGTTTGAGATAGTATATTTGGTACAAATATGCATATATGTGTATTTGGTCAATTTGGTATGTATGAATTCTTAGATATATGTGGTAATATAATATGTATAAGGCTTGATTTTAGCTTGATTTAAATGCCTTGTTATGTCTTGTTATTGTGTAAAAAAGTTTGATTAGTTGATGGCAAATTTGGGGTGAGAAATATGGATTGAAAATGACCTATGGCTTGGCCGTGTGACCTCTACACCTTATTAATACAAGTCAGTATGCTCACACGGCCTAGCACACAGGCGTGTGACTTGGCCATGTGACCCAAGTCAAAAAGCTCATAAGTTTGGACACAGGCTGGGACACGGCCGTATGTCCCTATTTCGAATATCCACATGGCCTGAAACACAGGCGTGTCTCTTGACCGTGTGAGACACACGACCTGGCCACACAGGCGTGTGTCCCCTGCACTTTTGAAAAATTTGAATGTTTTCCGAAAATTCTCTGAATACCCAGTTTAGCCTCGACTTATTTCTAACATGTATTTTGGGCCTTGAGGGCTCACATAAGGAACAATATGATGGATTTGGATTAGTTTATGATATGAGTGCTAAATGATATGAAATAACTGTTATTTGATCTGTAAATTCTGGTAATGCTCTGTAACCATGTTCCCTGTTCCGGCGATGAATTCTGGTTAGGGGTGTTACAGATGCTTTGGTCACATGACTAGTAACAAATCTTATATATCTAATTTCAAGAAAAATCATGACGGTTGTGTAACCTTCAGAGATGGCAAGAATAGTCAAATCATTGAGAAATGAAGCTTAAATGTTGACGAAATATCAAGGCTTCAGAAAGTTTTTCTTGTTGAAGGTTTGAAGACCAAATTGATCAATATCATCCAGTTATACAATCAAGGATTGCTTGTTAATTTCACTTAAAATAAGTGTTTGGTAAACGATTGTTGCAATGAGCCTGTAATGGAAGGAGTAAGGACATTAGACAATTGCTACAAGCTAATTCAACTTTTGCAATGTAACAAGGCAAGTAGTTCTGAACTTGAACTGTGACATGAAACACTTGATCATGTTCATTTCAAAGCTTTGCAATGTTTAGTTCATTATGATGCAATGAAGGGGTCTCCCAAATTAGGAGAGCCATACTCAAAAAATATGGTGATTTCTTTAAAAGGCAAGGAGTAGAGCAAGTCGTGTATATAGTTACAATTGATTCAAAAAACTAGTCCATTGAAGTTAATTTATATGGACTTAATTGGTTTAATGCAAATAAAAAGCTTAGAGGCAAAACGTATGTACTCGTGTGTGAATGATTACTCAAGATATGCCTTCTACCCTTTTAACCTTACAATTCTTTTCTTTTTCAAAATATTTTCAAAAATTTCAAGTCTGATGTGTGATAAAAAAATTAACTCATTTATAATAAAAATGATAAAAGAAAACATACATTTTGATCTTTTTGAAAAAAAAAATATAATTTCTTTTTTAAAATGAAAATTATACATTATTTATCAATATAATTTCCATTTAAAAAAATAAAATATATTGATCAATTCTTTTTTGTTGGCATGTGCATGTAAATAAGAATTAATTTAAGGGTAAAATATACCAACAGTCACTCAACTTTGATAAAATAACAAAATAGTCACTAAACTTTAGAAAAATAACAAAACAGTCACTAACGTTATCGAAAAGTGACAAATTAGTTACCCACTAACATTTTCCGTTACAAGCCTAACAGAGCAAGTGACGTGGCCCGTTAACTAGCCGAGGTGACCAATTAACTTGCCACGTTAGATATGAAGAGCTAAAGGGTCTTAATTTTGAAGGGAAAAGGGACAAGCGGGTAAGCAAAAAGAAGAAGAAGAAGAAGAAGTCACTACTCTTTCTTGTTGCATTCTTGAATCCGCCCTCGTCGTTTCATGACCCTACTCTTCCCTATTATGGTACCAAAATTTATACTAGACTTCATCATGTCAATTTCATCAGCAGTAACCAAATCAAAAATCAAATTTGAAGAATTGGAGTTCTTATTCTCTCTGTTCAGTTGCAAATCGGCCAACAAAAAACCAGGGTCCCAATTCAAGAAATTTGGTGATTTCCCTTTAGAAAACTCGTCCATAGTAACATGTTCATTCACTTGAGAGTTGAGAAAATCAGGTTTCCATCTTTTATGTACTAAAATATCCTTTGTTTTCTGAGAAAATCCACATGCAAAAGCAGCAAACACATCCCCTCTTTCCCTTAACCTAACATTAGGATGTCTTTACCTTTTGGAATTCAGGCTTAAAACCAACATTTTACACCAAACCCTAACTTTTTCTTCTTCTTAATCAAACCCTACCAAAACAAAAATGAAACCACAAAAATCAGCACAAACATGGGAACTAAAAAATTTACAATAAACAAGCAAAACCCAAATCAAATATAATCATAAACATCCATTAAATCACCATAAAACAATGTAAATTACAAGTGAACCTGGTAAGAGAGTAACAGTGGCCGAAAAGTTTGAAAATTTTACATGTTCCCAAAATTGAAATAATTGCTAAGGTTCTTCTTTTCTTCTTCTTCTCCTTCTTTTACGGTCCAGCCCAACTAGGGTTCTTAAATTGGGGCCGTTTACAGGGATGACAGTTTAGCTTTTACAGGGATGACAGTTTAGCTTTCTGTTACAGACGCAATGAAAAATGGTTACTTGTGACTAGTTTATTATTTTTCGTAAAGTTTAGTAATTATTAGTGTACTTTACCCTTAATTTAAATATACATTATTTCGATTGAATTTCTTAAAAATGCTAATTTTTAAGAAAAAATATCAAATTAGGCCATTTATTCAAAAAATTACAGGACTAAGCTAATTTTACGAGAACACTTCTAGCTAAAAGCATTCTTAACTGATTTATAAAAAAGTGTTTTCAGTTGGAAGCATTTTCAACGTATTTGTAGGAAAACACTTCCAATTGGAAGCGCTTTCTACCCCAATATCTTTTTTTTTACTTTTATTTTTTTGGTGCCACATCTTGTGAAAATAAAACTTACAAAACAGGTCTTTATATAGACCCATGTCTCATTTCTCTTGTTTTCTTAAGCGATATGGGATATGGGTCTATATAGACTCATAATCCATTTGTAGTTTGTTCCTAGACAATGTAGGATTGCTTACTCTTTTAACTAACATAAGATTAAAAGCTACACTTCTTTTTTTTTAAAATTAAAGACAAAATTTTGTACAACATTAAACTCTAGGATCAAACTTTGTACACTTAATTGCAGTATGTTAAAGCTTAACGTTGTACAAAGTTTTGTCTTTAATTTTTAAAAATTAAGTGTAGTCTTTAATCTTATGTTGTTAGTTAAAAGAGTAAGTAATCTCACATTGTCTAAGAACAAACTGCAAATGGATTATGAGTCTATTTAGACCCATATCTCATATCTCTATATAAAGACATATTTTGTATGTTTTATTTTTACAAGAGGTGGCACCAAAAAAAAAAGATATTGGGGGCAGAAAGTTTTTTTTTTTACAAATATGCTAAAAACGTGTTTTCATAAAACCGACCTAATCTCATAATTTTTCGAGAAAAAATATTTAATTTGATAATTATTAAAAAAAAGACATTTTTCATACATTCACTCAATTATTTCCATTCAAAATATTATCCCATCTATTCAAATTGATGATATTTTATTTTATCATTTTTAATTATAGGGACAATTTTTTTTATGTGACTTAAAATAATTGTTAATTTTTGTTTACATTTTTAATGAGTAAAAAATAAGTTTTATGTTTAAATATTAATTTTTAACTCAATATTTTTAAAAAAAAATAGATATTTCCGAGACCAATCCCATCAAAGCATGTTTGTGAAACATGAGGCTGCCAAAACAACTGGATTAAATTTTTTATAATTTTTCTTAAATTATCTCTGTAGAATATTAGGAGACCCATGACTCACGGGTCTCTCAATAATAGATTAAAGTATTTGAAATCTCTTATTATATTAATGTTTTATTATTAAATAAATTAATTTAATTTTTATACTATTAAATAATTAAATTTATTATATAGAAAATATATTGAAAATTACTTTTTATTGTAATTTAATTTCAAAAAGACTCCATTTATAAAATCATAAAAATTTTAAAAGTATTATCTCTGTGGAATAATAAATGATATTTGTCATACAGTAAATGTTAATTATATTTCAATTTAGTTTTATTTTATTTTTTTAATAATACAAAAACTAATTTGATCTATTTAATAGTAGAGAGATAAATTTGATCAAATTCATATAATAGAAGGACATTTCAAGTACATTCACATTTAATAATATATATACTATTATTTAAGCATTTGATTGAGCTAGTGTCAATAGTCAACCAAGCACTATTTAGATTACAGAAATTACAAAAATATTTTTTCATAAATAAAATAAATTATTTTATTCAAGAATATTTTAATTTTTTTTATTTAAAATTAGTAACCATGTCAATACATTCCCCTAGATAAGTTGTTTCAACAAAGGTATAATGGATGTTATATATTCAACAATTTTGTAAGTATTGAGTTTTAACTTGCAACAATAATTGCACGAAATCTTGAGAGAGTATTCATGATGTTTGGAATAATCTCAGTCTGATATCTAGTAGTTGCTATATTAATTGCAATTTCATGTTTCACTCGAGCATCAACTAATCGATAATATGTTCTCTCTAATATTCATTTTTAGTTATATCTTGACTGAATTGTAATTGTACTGTAACAATTTTCCATATTAGGTTATTCAATATCTTATAACAATACGAAATGATATAACCAACAAAACCATAATAATAGCAAATAACTTTTTTTTCTTCATGAGATGACCTCTCATTCTTCTTCCAGTACTCTAATTTTGGAAGTATCTTATGGCAGCTGTAGACTGAGTTCAAGCTAGAGAAACAATTGGATGCCTCCTCTTGAGATCATTCAAGAGGTTTATTTGTATCTAAGCCTGATATGGCTTGGTACTCCACAATGATGGCACACAAGTCTACCTTTAGGTCTCTAAATCTTCACATCACTGTGGACAATTTCTTCTTTCATTGAATTTTCATGTTTATCTCTATTGCCTTTTGCTTTGACAAAAACAATTGAAGACATTGTGTCATCACATCAAGTCCACCTCAGCCTAGTTGTCGTCTTCCAGCAGCAAGAATCTCAACTAACGTATCCATTCTTGACCCCATCCTTTTCAAAATTAATTGGGTAGTTGAGAACTTTACAATTTCACTGAGTTTGACATTTTTAACGTTCAAAAAAGTGTCCTTCTCTTCAATGTTTTTCAACAGCCTTTGAATTTCTTGTTAAAAAAAAAAAAATTAGCAGTAGCCTTGGCATTAAATTTACACACTTGATCCAACTTGACAAGCATAATTATACAGTCTCATCTTGGTTCTACTTCACTACCACTGCGAATTTCAGAATCAGTTACAACTTCTAAAAGCAATATAATTATTTAACTTTTCAATATTTTCGTCATTCTCACTTTTTGAGTCTTCATCGCTCCATGAAACATTAAAAGACTTATTTTTACTCAACTTGTACATGACCAAACCCTTCACACTCGTAACACTGAATGTCTCTCTTCTTTTATCTAAGGTTCTCATCAATAGCTTCACCTTTCCCTTTTTCCTTTATTGAACTTTTTACATTTACTCTATTTGGACAGCTTCTTGAATGTCTTGATGATGGAGTTCTAAGTGTTTCCATCTGTTCTTGCAGCTATTCTAAGGCAGCGTTTCCTTTTAGGCTCTTCAAGGTTCATCATAAATGTTTGTAGTGACCCAATGAGTTCATTAATTCTCATTGTGTCAATGTCATTGGCGTCCTCTATAGTAGTCACTTTAATGGCAAATCGCTTAGGGTGAAACCTTAGCACTTTACGCATCGATTTGGAGTTTGAATGCTCCTCACCAAAAGCAAAGCCTTGATTAAAAATATCACATAGTTTAGCATTAAATTAAAAAAGGGTTTCTTCCTCAAGCATTCTCAGAGTTTTGATCCTTATTGTTAGCATTTGGAGTTTAGACTATTTAACTGTACAAGTCCCTTCATTTTGTAATCTCCAAGATTGTCCAAGCTGCTTTTATAACGAGATTTGTCTGAGCTCTTGATAATCAACTTCATAGAAGATGGCATTTAGAGTCTTAAACGTAGCATTTCATTATCAGTTGTCCAGGTGACCTTTAATTTGTTATGTTTTATTTGAAAGTAAGTGAGAGATTGTTTATTTAATGTATTTTCAAATACATTAATTAGTATAATTTTAATAAGAAAGAATTTCATGATTCATATAATAAATGAAAGAAGAGAGAAGTGTGTATAGTTTGAAAGGAGAAGCATTACGTTGGTTGTAGAAATAACCATTGAGGTAAAAAATTTGTGGTTTACAGCTTTCTCCAAACCAAATGATGATGTTTGAGTCACCTATCTCAACAAAAGGACATATAAGTGTTTCTTGGTATTCTGACCAAAATATATAAAACTGATGAACCTCAAACCATAAAACTGAAAAATACATCTTTATTCCATAAATTCTATCCTATCTTAACAGTTTGTTTTGTACAATAAATGAAAATATAATTTCTTTAAAATTCATCATTTCAGCAAAACGTGTCTTGTAGGCTTCCCGTTAATAAGTATATATAAGGAAATTAATGCCTTTTTAATGTTTTAATAAATTTTTAGGTAAAATATTTAGACATTTTTCCATTTTTATATTAAAAATCATGTACTTTCAAGAAAAAGATTAATATGCTAAAAGGACTTCCACCTTTGCAAATTGCAGTTAGAGATAATTTCCTTGACCAAACTGATAGGGGGGAATGACTGAACATTGGCTACATACAATCTCAATTAGATATCTTAAATTTATAAGACTACGACTATTGAATTCAACATAATTTAACATTGGCTGAAATATATCTAATGCTTGTATACTTTTATAGATATGAATAACTTTCTGGGTACGTCATGGAATACATCATCGGAACCCAGAAAAATAAATATATTACACATGATAGGGAATCTTTCTTTTCCTACCATAGGGATATTAACTATGGAGTTTTCATTCTGAATTACAAAAACTGAACCACCCCTCTTTCCCATTATACTCTACAAATATCGTTGTTTACCCTTTCAAATACCAACAAAATGGTGGAGTTGTCGAACTTCTCTACAAGGGCAAATAACTTACCCGAGCTTTTTTTTATTTACTGATCCTCATCCAGATCAAGCCCTCCAATCCTCTTCTTCCTATCAAAAACAGCTTTAAAGGATTCGTGCTCTGCACGAAGTCGCTCTTGGAATGAACTTTGCTTCTTTGAATTGCCAATGCTGTTGGATGTATGGCTCTCCTCTTTAGGTAATGGGTTAGACTTCTGCATGTGATGTTGTAAAAGCACAAGAAAAAATTAAAAAGTTGGCCTCTCAAAAACTACCGAACTCAGAGCACAAGGGTATTCAACTAATCAACTTGAATATAAGAACCATATAAAGTCATTCCTGTCATTCACTGGCTTCCCAGTGTCAACTAATTTTCTTTCAACAAGAAAATGTTACAGAAGGCTAGTGTAATTATCTTCCATTTAAATCAAACTGGGTAAAACTGAAATAACAGAAGCGATAATTGTGCAACTGACCAGGTTGTAACCAGCTCCTGGTCCAATGACTAGAGACAGCATCTTGGCCTTCTTGGCTGCACCTATTAAAAACCCAGTGTCACCACCCTGACAAATAAGCGAAATAAATATCAGGGTTATTAGCCACAAGGAAATTACATAAAACCAAAAAAACCTCATAAGAAATAGCATGGACATGGGATATGAGTACAACAGAGTGACACTGGCAATTTTTCAAAAGATTTAGGACAACACACAGATATGAAATTAAAGAACCTATTAAACCTATTTTACTAGACTTTAGCTAATTATTTCATACTCAACCTTAACCAGGATATGGAATTAGAGAGTATATTACTATATTTTAATAAAATTCAGCTAATTATTCAAACTCAATCTTTGCCACCTAGTTCACTAGACCCTTGCCTTCTCTTTTCATACCCAACCATTTAACCATCCCATTGCTGTTTCTTCTATCCTTTGGTTTAAGCTCAAGTAAAAAATAATTTGAGTAAAGCATTGGCTTTACGGTACTAAAGTAAAAAGATATGTTTCGCAATATATAAGGTGTACCTGATCACTCCAACGTACAGATTTTCCTTTGTTCCCATATGCTTGGATCAAGCCAGAGAGAGCGTTCAAATTTCCCTTAATAGCTTCCGATCCTTCAGTTTCATCTTCGTCCAAATTATTAGACCATTTACTCCTACTTAATTCTTTTACTTCCACAAGATAATCCCCCTCAGCATCCCATCTCTTCTCATCCTTTGAAGAATCTAAAGAGCCAAATCATAGGAAATTGGATGATTTAATAACATGTCAAACAGAAAAAGTTGAATATCAATACCATATACAATGTGCTGTGAAACCTTTCTTGAAGACCAAAATACCCTCATTATTTTTATAATAAAATTTTGTGATAAGAGTTGATGTTAGTTCATTTACCTTTGAGTAAAGTAATAGTTTAATTGCACCTCTAAGTTTCAGTTTTTCTTTTTGATGCATGAATATAATTAAATGGAAATTAAGAGGTTTGAAACTTTTGTAAAGGTGAAAATACATTTATAATCCTCATTAATTTATTATTAAGGGTATGCTTGGTTGGGTGGAAAAATGGAGGGATAGGAGGAGGGAGTGGAAAAGTTGAAAGAAAATAAATTGAGTGTGCTTGGTTGGGAATGAGAGGAAAGAAAATAGGAGACATGATCATTTTCCAGCCTAATGCATAAAACCAATCCTTCCAAACAGGAATGATGAGCGGAGAAAAAATGAGAGAGGTATATATTAGTTCAAAATTGTGCATTTTTAGAATGTTTTGTTTTCTTTCCTTTCACTGTTCAACTCTACCGAGAAATGGATGGAAAGAAGATTAATTTTTTTCCATTTTTCCATTTTTCCTACCAAGCACATCTATGGAAAGAAAATTTATGTTTTCCATCCTTCTAGTTTTCTACACCTTCTATTTTTCATCCTTCTGGTTTACTTGAACTAATTTCAAAGCTGTGGTCTGGTCTAACAAATCACTAATTTTTATTCTACAACTATTACAACTTAATAGATAGAAAACATCCTAAATAATAAACTCATAATTGAAATTTTATTAACTTTAACCAAAATATAAACACTATATTCAATTGTTTTTTTAAATTAGGGTAAACTACAATAGAGGTCACCCAACTATGGTTTTTTTTCCTTTTCTGATCACCCAACTATGAAAAGTCACAAAATAGTCCGCTGACTGTGAGTAAATTTCTTTTTTGGTCACTCAACTATTCAATTTTGTCTTTTTTGATCGCCAACTGGCTAATCTAAAAATGAAAACACCCAAAATCCAAGATAGTTGGGTGACCAAATAGGACAAAATTGAAAAGTTCAGTGACCACTTTGTAACTTTTCTTAGTTGGGTGACCAAAAAAGAAAAAAAAAAACCATAGCTCGGTGATTACTAATGTAGTTTACCCCAAAAATTATAGCACTGCATGCAATATTGCTACAGCAATTTGCAAATAAAGTATGTGTGTGTGCACATGCATGTACATATACATATTATATGTATATATACACATAAAAGGTATCCTATAAAGCTGTACAAAGACCTTTAGTCTTGAGGAGGAAGCTAAAAGAAGAAAAATAAAGCACACAAAATTTGTTAGTACCATACACTAAGTACCCTAATATTCATTTACTTATTCCCTGCCCTTAGCTTTCTCTCCAGTATTTACAGCTTCAAATTGTTCAAGAGTGTTGCCATTAGTAGCTTCAATTAAACAGCAAAAAATTTCATAAGCATATAAAATTATCAACTACTGACATTATAGAATCCTCAACCTTTTATGACCCAACCAGTCAATAAGGGGAGAACTCCCTGGACCAACCTATAAATAAAATAGTCTTGGATTTATAGTCTTGGATTTATAGCAAGATTAAAATATGAGATACTGTATGCTAATTCAGTAATGGAAATCTCTGTTCTATATTGTTCTGAAACCCCACAGTAACATATATTCCTATATACAGTAACCCTTATACAAGACTGCACAACCTAGCAAATATATATATACTAACAAAAACGTGAAAACTGAAACTAGAGAACTCTTGCATTTGAGAAACAAAATACATTATAGTTCAAGTTTCAGACTACACAACACACCCAAAGTATCAAAACTCATTTGAGATGCAACTAAAAAAATCAAGAAAATATATTGTCTAAAACGTAACACAAATGGATAATATTCTTAATATAAACAAATTTGTCCATTCATGTTGGTCAATAACACAAATGGAGGGTGAAGCGATGACCAACAAGTGATATTGAGTACAAACTGATGCAGAAGGCACATAAATGAAGAGAAAAAATATACCTTCGCGTACATGGTCTCCAAGAGTGGGCAAGTTCACTTTCTCAGTCTTTTGTTCTTGTTGTCCTGATAATCCTTCTTCATGATCTCCATCTTCCATGTCCATGTCAACCTGGCAGATATAAAAAGAGAAACCAGCTCAAACTATTTAGAATACCAACTCCAAAATCACATGTTAAAGAGTCTGTGTTACCACAATCCTTCCAGGGTGAAGAAACATGACAAAACGGTGCCAAAACAAGTTATACAATGCTACAAAGAGATTTTCCAAGTGACTTTTCCAACTACAACCAATCTTCCTTATCAGGGGGAAAAAAAAAAAAAAGATTAAACATACATTTCTGTTTAGGTGCCGGAAAGAATTTTACTTGCAAAGAAACATTTGGACTAGAAGTTATCAGGGAAGCACTAATAAATGGGCAAAAATAATTTACCCATATATGCATGTCATGACTAAACATGAAACTTTTTTTCTCAATGGACGTGGAAGGCACATCCAGAAGTAAGATTTCAATCAGATTAGAATCATATGAAAGTCAATTACCTCCTGAATACCACTTTCCTTCAGGTCATCTCCATGGAATAATGACTGTCATAATAGCAAAATACACCATTCAGAAGAAGTTACAATATAATCTTGTCGTATCATATCAAAGTAACTTTGATTTCCAAATTCTTTCAAATTACAGAAGACAAGTTTATGTTTAAAATTTCTAAACCATGATGTTTGCTTTCTCCTAGAATTCCAAAGCGATAACCGTAGTTAAAATTGGAAGCAAACTTAGGAAAAAAAGACCTTGATATCAAGTTGCAAGTATAACGACGGAGCTTCTTCCCATTGTCCTGCCATCTGTTGGATATCATCTAGGGTAAAACCATGCACATTCCTAGCTGCACAGCCCTGAAATTCAACATTATTATCAGCTTTATGGACAATTGAGTGAGGAAAATCTCTTGTTCAGTTTATAAAAAAAATCAGCAACTTGTCAAATCAACATTAGAAAATAAACGCATGCGTATCAGGCAATGTGACAAAAATCTTGTTAAGAAAACACATTATACACACACTCACCACAGGATCCTTATATGTAGCTTCTAACACGTAAACTTCATAACCGGATCTCTGAAAAAGAAAGGAACAATAAGAAAAAACAGCTAATGAACAAAAAAAAGGGGAGGAACCAACTAAAGAACTCAATAGTCATCATCATTAACAGCTTAAAGCATAGCACATCAGTTGAATAACATGCAAACAGGGTTTCTATTAGTAGTTTTATCCTGCTTCACCCTAGAGGTTCAAGTCCAGAATTATATATGTGAACGGTCAGAGTAGGATTTGGATTACTGCAGAACTTTTCTACAGGATAAATGGAAATTCCAAGGAAAAGTTTTCAAAAAAAGTGATGCAAAAAAATTGTGGCAACTGATTAAAACAAATATATATATATATATTAAGGTTGTTCATATTTTTTTATGATAAATGCAAAAAAATTGGAGTTGTCAGAACAAAAAAACTTTAACCAACAAGGGGTCAACATCACCAACCTAAAAGCTAGCCCTTAACAAATTCATTGTATTGTACTGTTGAAAACATTCAGGTATAGAAAACAAAAGCAAAAGCAAAATGTAAAATAAGCTTTGAAATGTGTTCAAATCATTTGAATATAAATGAGAAATCCCATCATCAATAATAATAGTAACAATAAACCCATTGAGACATCAAACTTGCTCACATTCATGCTCATACCGAGAAAATAAGAAATGCCTTAAACTAGATGATATTATAATAGTCAAGCATGAAATCTACATGCAAACTCGTAGCACTGGCAAGAAAAATACTGGGACATAATGTAGGCTTTTCCACACCCTAAGTTCAAAAGCGCATATAAGGAATATCAATAATAATTTGGTATACTCAATTGAATTTCTAGATGATATTATAATAGTCAAGCATGAAATCCACATATTCAATTTTGGTACAAGGCACAATATGTCAACAGTTTATTCAAAATCAGAGAAGCATCATGGCAACTAATTGTAACCTAAAGGAAGATTTATGATTGCCATTGCACAACAGGGTTGCACCTTCTGAAGATAACACCATGGGCCTCGAATTACAAGTGTTACAAGCATGACCAAAAGCATCCTATTTCTCCTCTCTTTTTTTAATAACTGAATTACCTCTTAACCAGAGAACCTTACATTTCCATGAAAGCATCAACCACTTAACATTTCGAAAGCAAACCAGAACCTCAAGCTAGGGGGGCAAGAAAACAACACTAAAGATAAAAAGGACGAATGAATGCCGGAGACAAAGACTTCCAAGTTCCAATGCAAAAGGATTACTTATATTTATATCTCTTTCCCTAGATGGGTCAACACTTTTTCCCATGCAGTAAAAAGGATTAGATTAAATCAGGGAGGAAAAATAGAGAAGATTTCACAAGTAAAAGAAAAAGCTTTAATTAAAATCAAAAGATGAGGAAGAAAACTCAAAAAGAAATAAGACCCATGTTATGCAAATGAAGACCTGCACACCTTTAAAATATTCCCAGAGAACATACTTGCAGAGAGGGGTGTGAGAAAGAATTGAGAGTATACCTTTCCAATTGCCCAAAACTGAGCAAAATCAGCTACCCGCAGATTGCGGTCATCCACTAAGACGAAGCACACATACCAGCAAGAAAAGGGTCAATTGCCGAACAAAAACTGCATCTGTAGTTAGTAGAAAATGTAAGCAGTGCATGGGCACTGCATGACCACTTAAAATGCTAATGAAGCTAGATCACTTATGTGGTTAAATGCTGTAACAAGCCAGCATAACAGGGAGAATGTTTAATTGTTTCATCTAATGAAGCCTATGCGTTCACTTGTCCCATTTCTTTTTTCTCTCCTTGTTAAGGAATAATGAGAAAAGAGTTCAAGCCATCCTCAGTTTTCTAAACCATACTGAAACTAATGCAGGCACATGAACCCATAATCTGAAGGAAACATCTTTACACTACCACCAAGAACAGAAGAATTTGAAAATAAAATATAGGCATCACCACAAAATCATCAGACCAAAAGGAAACATGTAACCATATCAGTATAAACTTAATTTTTCGACCACAAACATCATCTAATCCACTTAAAGAACAGATGACAATAATAATAGAACAAAAATAAAAATCAGTTGTGTTCATTAGTCTAGTATTCATTTGAAGAGCCATACCAATTACAAAACTGAAGATCCCATCTTCAAGGGTCCTCTTAAATGCTTTCAACATGCTTTCTCGATATGCCTGTAGCATATTACATAACATTAAATTCTTTTAAAACAATAAGAGCAGGTATCATGCATTAGCAAAGAAATAGTGCAATTAGGAATACAAAGACTAGGTTGCTGCCATGCATGCATCTACTAATATTTGAATGCATAAGAAAAATCCAGAATTCCCTGACTGGAGACTTTTTCCAATCTAGCAGAATATTCAATGACTAGATGTTTTCAGCAGCAATGCAAAACCTAACCATGAAAAAGTACATAAACGCAGATTCCAACTCAAGCCCCTAACAAGATTGCCCATTTTATATAAATTACTAGCTTACCTCCTCCATTTCAGGTTCATAACAGTACTCCATAACCATCTTCTTCACTGTTTTCTTACTTCGAACTGAACTTGATGATTTTGAAACTTCTATCTCCTCATCCTTTAATTTATATGACATGAAACATATTAGAAATTTCCACAAAGCTAATCCTTCAACTGTCCATGAATATTAAACAGAAATAAGAAAAACAAACAGACCTTTTCAACTTCGGTCATAAAATAATCATCCATGGAATGGATACGAGGAGCATCACCACCATTTTCAACCTCAAGATCTCGTAACATCTTTGCTAAGTAGCTCTTTCCGCTACCTAAACATAAAAGAAATGGTGTAAATTAAATATGCCAAACATGACCATACAGTTAATGACATCTTAGCCTGTCTCCTTTATCCGCATATAAAGGTCACAAAGGTTATTGTTGCACACTATGACCACAAGAAACACCCATAGCATTTTCTGAGGAAATTGAGAATAACCAGCAGATGCTCATAAAAGATGCAGTTCTCAAGCATATTCAGATTAAAAGGTGAAAGCATCATCTTATGTCACCATTGGTGCCACTTCAAAATTTCGTTTCCAGAAACTCATTACATAGATGAGCTTCATTACCTCCCAAGTGAGAAATACAGTCATATCATTAATCTTTCAATAACAGGGAAAAAAAAACTAAACTAAACACTTGAAGGAAAGAAAAGTACAAAGGATGAATCATAAATAGGATATGAGCTGGATCTAGTTTCTCATTCAGCTAGTGGTGCACAAAGAACAAGTATAATTTCCTTTTTCTCTGATAAAAGACAAACATATTATTAACTTAAACCAATCAATTCAAAAATGTCTGAACTCACTGTGAGCAAAGTTACATTTTTACATGCTAAAAGCAACTAAAAGTGAAACATTTAATTCTGAAATGTCAAGGTGTTCACTACTCCATATACTCATTGAGAATAATTCAACTTACTTTTATTATTTAGCAAATATTAGCCAATGACTGCCTGGATTCCAGCAGCTAAAAAAAGAGAGGTAAATTCATCAATTGAAGTGCAAGTATTAAATATAATTTACCTGGAAGCCCTCGAAGAATTATCACGATATGATCAGGCCGAGAAGCTCTATGAGGCATCTTAAACAACTCAGAAGCATCAACAAACTTAGCCTTATCAGAAGATAATTCCTTTGGAGGAATGGCCGCATATTTCACAGAGGAAGTCCTATGGATAACCTGAGGATCCTAAAAACAAAAATATGTAAAGATAACGTTCATCCTTGGAAAATACAGTTTCAAACACCAATGCTGAATAACCAACTAAAAACAAGCGATTACCTCCCTATGGAAAGCATGTGGAGGAGGTTTGTTCTGATAGTAAGGCTCAGTAACCACCGGATAAGTGGAATGTGCTGTGACTGATGAACTAACACCTACTGGAAATAAAGAAACTGATGAATTGGATGATGAAGAATAAGCCTCCACGGGCAGAGGTGGTGGCGGAGAAGCTGGAAGAGGAGGAGGTGGCAGCTGAGACATGTGATTGCCACCAGGGTGTGGCAAATAACCTCCCAGTCTCTGTTCATAACCTTGCCAATGGTTGACCGCCGTGGGCACTGAATCTTTATGCTGAATCTGCTGCGGCTGATTATAATTATAATTATTATTACCATAATAATCGGTATAATTATTAAGTGAATCTTCGATGTTATACATCTCTGAACTCCTTGGCGGCATTAAGTTGACGTTGTTATTGTTATTAATATTATTATGGAGAGATTTATTTTCTTGGTTAAATCCACTAAAGGAAGCAGCTCCATGATCACGAATCAACTTCAACCTTCTCTCATCCTCCGTCAAAATCCGAGCTGGACCCGAACAACCCTCCTCAATCCTCGGTCTTTTGTAGCTCCGATCGACGTCACCACCACCAGCCGTAGCATAATCGTAGCCGTAATTAGGGTTGGTATGCCAGGATCTAGGATCAGCAAACCCATTGATGTAAGGAGGAGGAGGTAGTGGCAGTGCTGGGGCTGGCTGTGGTGGAGGTGGAGGTGGTGGTGGCGCCGGAGGTTGGAAGGGGTCGAATCCAGGTCGGGCATAATTGGGATGCTGAGGGTAATTAGGGTTTTGATGATGGTAAGGAGGGTAAGGAGGGCAGAATGGGAAGTGAGGAATTGAACAAACTGGGCATGGGCTAGGCTGCTGTGGTGGCGGTGGTTGCCGCCACTGACTACGAGGTTGTTGGTGATGATAGTATTGATCCATGATTTTGGAGTAAAGAATGGTCAGAGAATGAGAAATTCTAGGGTTTTGAAATTATAGTTGAAGAAAATACAGCTGAGCGACGACGGAAGGGATGAAACTAGTTGTTCTTTTTTTTAACTCCGAATTTCAATGATAAACTAAAATTTTTACAATAAAAATTAAATTAAAGAGAACAAAAGTCGGGATAGATTGATTTAACCTATCAATCTAATTTGATGGATTTTAATTTTTACTGGAGGGAAGGGACTCGGTTAAAATGAATAATTTTTGAAATATTAATCAATTTTAAAAATATCTTTTAAATTAATTTTTATTTGAACTCTATAATGTGTATGCTTTATGCTATATCATATATATTATATTACAATATTTTAAACAAAAATTATGTTTAAGTTAGAGTTTTTTTTTATATGATACTCTCTTTTTTAAGCATTTATTTTTATTTACATAAATTACTCTTTTATTTTATGTTTTTAAATTATATTAGATAATTCATTTTAAACAAACTTTATTATTATATGTATATTATAATCTGTAAGATTTATTAATTAATTTTATTATTTATAATAAGATTCTTTTTGCTTTTGTTAACTTTAATTGTTTTTCAGAAATTAATTTTTTTTAGTACAATTTTAGAATAAAACATTAACACATCTAGTTATTTATAATCTTTTTAACATAATATTTCAAATGCAATTTTTTCTATTTATTTTAACAATTCACATCTATATTTATTATATACATTTTTAATATAATATTACTAAATTTCACAATAAAATGTATATTTAATATGTGTCATGTTAAAGTTAAGGTTAAAATATGTCACGAGTCATTGTACTTTTCAAATTTAGGAATTTAGCTCCTGTAGTTTTATTTCATGAAATTTTAGTCTCTTTACTTTTTAGATTTCAAAACTCATGTGTCCAACTGTTAACACTGTTAACTTTTTTTTGTTAAATCCAAGTTGATTACAAAATTATTTTTTAATTATACAGCTACCAAATGAGTATTCTTTTTATTTGGAAAATATCACAACAACGAATTTAATAAAAAAAATTAATAGTGTTAACAATTGGATCTCAATTTTAGATTTTAAAAATTTGAGACACTAAATTCCATAATATACAAGTACAAAGACTAAATTCTTAATTTTTGAAACCAAAACATTGACAAACACTATATAGCCGGCACAAATTAGTATTATTTATTACAAAATTTTCAAAAATATTTATGTTCACACTCTAGAATTTTTACATTTTGCACAAGTGTTAAGTTAAAATAAAATATGTTTTTAAAAATTAAAATAAAACATTATGTAATAGTATAAATACTATTTTTTTATTATACTTATAGTCGTACCATTTAAAAAAAAACAAAATATATTTTTTATTAGGATTAGTATTTGATACGTATATCAAATTATTCTTTTTTATTATATTAGTTAAAAATATATTTTTTTTAAATAAAACATAATATAACCGTAAAATAATGTTGAACAAGTGTATTAGTTACTATAGCTGTTTTGTAATTCTGACTTTTGATCATACATTCGATCATATTATGTTTTAATTTTTATATTATTATATGGATATATTATATTTTTAAAATTTACAAACATAATTATTATATTAGTTAAAAATATATGAATATTATATATAATACTATGCGTTTATATTATGTTTTTAAAAAGTATTTATACTATTATAATATCTATTTAATTAGAACATAATATCATATTAATAAATTCAACGATTGAATTATTAAAATATTAGTGTGTAAAAAGTTACGGAACCATATAAATCACTTTAATTTTACATCATGTAAGTGGATCCTTCTTCTGAATTAAATAGATCTTGTAAATAGTATAAATATTTTTTAAAAATATATAATGTTGTTTTTTAAAATATCTCTTTTTCTAAAAAATAATGCTTAAAATAGTTTTTAAAAACTAGGCTCCATTTGTTTTAACATAAAAGCTTTTACGAAAAATATTTTCAACATTTTTCAATGTTTGTTTCATGTAAAATAAAATAGTCAATGTAAAAGGTTTTTCAGCCAACATAAAATTACCTCGTTATTCCCATAAAATGTATTATCAATTCTTTTTCCATAAGATATTTTCTAAATTGATAAGGCTCTGTTCACTGTAACAACCCTATACCCGACCCAAACATTGGATCAAAACACCGGGATGTTACATTCTCTACTACATTATTCACTTATCAAATATTTTCTTATAAATTTTCATAACTTTTCAGTTTAGTTCATTTTTGTCATAAAAGTTCAATATTCATTAATTAATCATATTAAATCAATTTTCTTCCTTGTTACATTTTAATCACATAATTTATCTCAATATCTTGTTTCACATATCAAATTTCTATGTATTTCAATTCCATTATTTCATCCGCATATTTTCTCAAGTTTAACAATTCAGTCCTTGTTATCATAAAAATTCCATATTTTTCCCCCATTTCACTTTTACGATACTTTATACATATTTCACCATTTCATAACACATTCATTAAACTTTTACCATAATTTCATTATTCACATATTAATTGTTTCACACTTAAACTTTTGTACATTATTTCAATTTAGTCCTTATTGCCATGTAAATTATTTTTTCACCATATAAGCACTTTAATCAAATAATTCATTATAATATCATATTTCACATGAAAAATTTTCATGTATATCACTTCTCTTGTTTCAATTATAAATTTCACAAAGTTTACAATTTAATCCTTAATATCATAAAGATTCATTATTTATTATAATTTCACCTTAACATTACTTTGTAATCATTTCACTAATTATTATAATCTCAAATGTATGTTTATTTCATTGAAAACAACTTTTATGAAATATTTTCAAGAAATTTGAAACAACAAAAAATATTTTATACAGATTCATCCAAACACTAAAAAATATTAACTTTTTCAGAAAAGTAAATCATTTTCCATAAATTATTTTTCAGAAACCATTTTTGTAACACCCCCAAACCCGGCCCACAAGTCCTGACCGGATCTGGTTATGTCACTACGGAAACCGTTTGCAAAATCTTTGACTTTAGAATAAAACTTGAAAATTTTATTAACTTTTGGAAACCATGTCTTTTCTTTTAAAATTATAAATAAAGCTTTGTTATTAAAAATAATCCATATTAAAACTTTAGTATAAAAATATATAAATACTTTGATTAAATAGGTTGCTAAAATTAAAATCATCTTCACATAATAATTTCTTTTAAGTAAACCATAATATCAAGTAATATCAAAAATAGTGATAACAAAAATAATAATAATAAGGCCCTTATTACAAAAATAATTAATCCAAAACACTTTGTATTAAAAATTGCTTAAAAATAATTAAATCAATCTCCTTCTGCATGGGCCACCTTGCATCCTCTCCAACCCGGTCCGATCAACCTGTCACCTGCGATGTTTGAAAATAATTGGGTGAGTCATAATGACTCAGTGTGTAAGTTAACCACTGAAATCCACCCACATGCTAGCCACATAATATCCCAATTATCAAATGCAACAAATAATATATTTATTTTAACAATTACCACAATCTGGGCTTGGCCCACATTCAAATCATACTCAAATACTGGGCTAGGCCCATTTCTCAATAAACCACATATCAACTGGGCTTGGCCCATTTCCACGTATGTTCCCAAAACATACCTATCCGCATGTCATATTGGGCTTGGCCCATTTCCATATTATTACAAAAAATAATGCAACATGATACCCAACCCAAACCCAGGGTCCATCCGCTACACACCCCCTTATCCAGCCTACCACACACCAGGGGACTATCGAGTCACCCTCTCCTTTTCCCTCCAAAAAGGCAACCAATGCCATCCACGAGGGAGCACATAGCAACCCATCAAGCCACGATATGGCATAAAGCCGATATCAATCAAGGTAACCACGCAAACTAAATCGCAAAGATCCACAACGCGACCTCAGTCAGCGCCAATCCACGATGTAGCACAAAGCTGACATCAACCACGTACTCGAAGTACACCCGTACCTTCTTTTCATAACCCACCCATGCACATGCCACGTAAAATATAATCGTGATAATGCATACACATGCTTATTAATATCCATAAACATACTCATAAACAAATAATCACATTGCAACAGGTCCGATACTAACCTGATCATCGCTATACCCTTTAGGGTATACATGGCACACTTATTACTGCACTTGTTAGTAAAACACAAAACCCGGAAACAGTGGGTTAGTTACACACCTTATAACCTGAAGTTCTAATCCCTCGATTTCGACGCTATCGCTTAGCGAGACTACAGCTATCTGCCTATCGTTTTCTGCTGCACGACCACACCCCGGTGGCCAATCACGAACTGCCGAGACGGCTCTCTTCTTAAACTTCGGGATAGGGACCTTCCCTTTCCCCTTTTGACTGGTATTGGCCTCCATCAAAAAGCTTAATCAGATAAACGGGTTAAACCTCCAAGTCATAAACTAAATGTTGAACCTTTACCAAATATTACTTACCAAAATATCTTGAATCCCGGAGAATTGATCTATGTCCTTAAATATCCTTGCTTCTCAAGGCTGATTTGATTTCCAATCAAATCTCAGGACTACGGAATGGTCCTTTTTGCAATCGACCACACCCTAAACGCATAAATGATTAGCCTTAATAGCCTTCGGCTTTCGAATAATAAAAGAATAAATACAACCTCGACCTTTACCACCACTTACCGAATCTTGACTACCAACGATTGAGGAGAAGAAACCGAAGAGATCCCCACCACACCAATATTCGGCCAAAGTAAAAGAGAAGATTCGGCTTGCCAAGGGATTTAAAAGAAACAAAAGAAATATTATCTAAAATAAATAAAAAAATAAAACTCACCCTTATCACTCCAGCCGAAATAAAACAAAATTAATCTTAATCTTTATCCCCACCTGCAGGTTCCATGTGCCGTCCACCCTTCAAATTTGCTACAAAAATCAATATAAAAACAACACCCCAAATTGCTGCCCATAGGTCTCGAACCTGGGACCTGGGGGAAGCCAACAGCCAAGTAGCGCCCAAGCCATTCGGCCACTTTGATTTTTATGCCATAAAGCCACCCATTTTATTTTTAAGGCCTTCATACTACAGCCCATATCCGCATAAAATAAAACATGCCAAAATGCTGCTTCCAGCCCTCGAACCCGCGACCTGCACAAAGCCCCTTCTCAAGTAGCGCCTTAGCCACTCCGCCCACCTGCCTTTCATGTCCATAAGCCACACCATTTTATTTTTAAACCCTTCCTACGCCAGCCCATAACCGCATATAAAAATAAAACACCAAAATGCAGCTTCTACCACTCGAACCAGCGCCCTCACCCTCCTCCAGCGCCTAAGTGGCGCACGGGCACCACTTTGCCAATTCCTTTCTTGTGCCTTAAACTCCACAATTTTATTTTAAGGCCTTTCTACCCTATTTCTCTCTTATTACCCTAAAATTTAAAAAATTTTCTAAGGCATCCCTTGCCTTCTAAGGTTCTCCAAAACCCCTAAAATTCCTCCAACAGGACCTTAAGCCTTCTAAATGCTCGGGTTATGCTTCAAACGCATAACCCCTAAACCAGGGTGTTACAATTCTACCCTCCTTAAAATAATTTCGTCCTCGAAATTACTTACTACCATGCAATCCTAACTCCCTACTCTACGCCTCCGCTGCGCACTCTGCTTTCAATTCATCATACTTCCCAAACATAGTCTCTAAGTTCTCACTCAAGATCCAAATCATACAGGAAAGAATTAACTTACAAACAAGGAGAACAATTAAAGAGTATTCCGAAACAAAAGAGCTTACCCGATATCACATCCTTGGTTGACTTTGACTAGAACCACGACCCTTCGTTGCTCGAGGACAATTCCTAACCAGATGTGCCTTAGATCCACACCGAAAACATTCTTTATTATTCCCCCAACACTCTCCTGTGTGAAGTCTTCCACATCGAACACAAGAATGATTCCGATCCACTGGTACAAGTGCACGTACAGGATTCTCGATCCTTGGTCTTTTCTGGACATTACCAAACGATGCTGATGGTCCAACACTTCTCTTATTCTCGTTCCTATTCTTCTCTCGGTTTTCTCTTATAGTCTTTTTAACCTCTTCAGCGATCCGAGCTTTCTCCACTAGCACCGCGAAGTCTCTCTCCCTCTGCGGAGCAATCAGCATTCGAAGTTCATCTCGCAACCCGTCCTCAAACCGGACGCACTTCTCATAATCAGTGGCCACAATTCCCTTAGCATACTGGCTTAACCGCACAAATTCCGCTTCGTACTCAGCTATCGACTTACTTCCTTGTACTAGATTCAGAAACGCTTTCCTTTGCGAGTCCAAATAACTGGCTCCTACGTACTTTCCTTCAAACTTAACCTTAAAGAAGTCCCAATCCAGTCGATCTGCCGGTACACTTTGCTTGACAGTGAGCCACCAACGATAAGCTTCGTCGCGAAGCAACGAAACAGCACCCTTCAGCTTTTCTTCATTGGTGCAGTCCAAATCGTCCATGATTCTTTCAACTGCTTCTAGCCAATATTCCGCTACGTTAGGAGCTACTCCCGACACTCCTCTAAAGATCTCGGCTCCGTTCGATCTAAGCCTTTCCGATACCGACTTTCGAGTTCCATTTCCTCTACTAACTCCTGCTACTCGCTCTAGCACTCGCAACATGGCCCGCGATACTGCGTCATCTTCTCCTGTCTGGTCTTGCCCCTCTACGTCCACTGCTGGCGGCACTTCACTTTCTAACCCATGGCCAGACCCTATCGGTTCCGATGCTGCCATTCTACCTCTACTGCGCCCCCTAGAATTCATCTCTATTGTCGCGATTTAATCTGATTAACAAATTTTATGCATTAGAAATTTTGTTCCACTATTTAATCGCGAGCAAATTTTTATGAAAGAAGGGTATTCAGAAGTAGTTCTTTCGATCACACAGGGGTTCAGTTCGAGTTTTACTACTCTAATTCAGAGAATCACTTTCACATTCATCAATAGAGACACCTTCATTTCTCAATGAAGACACATTCAGTGGTATCTACCACATACATTCACTATTCGGACCTTTCTGCCCGTTTCTACCCCAGGGGTATTTTCGTCATTTTCCTATAGAGGTATTTCGGTAATAAACCAAAGCGATTCCAAAAACTTTAATGAGTCAGGATCTTTTTGATATTCCCAAAATTGAAGAGTATTTTTGAAAATTTCGCAATTTGAAGATATAGTAGGATTTTAAAAACCAGGGGTATTTTGGTAATTTTTGTCAATCAGGGTAATTTTGTAAATTTTCAAATCAAGGTGTCTTGGATTTCACAAAATAGCATTCTTGAATACTTTTGCCAAATCGGGAAATTTTATTAAAATTGGGGTTAAACTGGAAATTTTGAAAGTCAGGGGTATTTTAGTAATTTTCAACACAGGGGTATTTTCATAAATTTCCTCAAATCAGGGTATCTTGATATTTTGAAAACTAAAGATTTTGGTATTTTGCAAAGAAGAAAAAAAAATCATTTTAACAAAAGTTTGAGGGTAATACAGTAATTTACACTACAGGGGCATTTTAGTAATTTTGCCACTAGGGGCAATTTGGTAATTTTGGTAAATCGAGGAAAACGTGTTTTTTTTTCAATACCAAATTTAGGGTTTACAAACCAAAAAGGGTAAATTTGAAAATTTTAAAAGCAAAAATTTTAAAACAGCAAGGCTAATCCCTTCCGGGTTTTAATAATTGGTTCAGCCTGTGAACAAGTCCTCTTGGTTAAGGTGAACCGTAGCTACGCACCAGGTAGGATTCAAGTGGAGAGGAGGTGAGTCACGCGGACTGCTTAAATACCAAGCTCCCACTGAATACCACTCCTAGACATGCGCACACAGGTTGCCACACCTTAACACGGCGACTTACTTCACAGGTTTGTTTATTAGGCACTTTAAATCTTATGCACGTGTTTGAGTAGACTAGTCCTAGGGTCCAATAGCCTGAATATTCTAATCTACGAGCCCAACAAAGCCCATAACAGTTCATATAACAACTTACTTCACAAGTCTGAGGTACTTACCTGGTGGACTCGGGCCGGAGGTACAGGTGCCATGCCAGAAAACCTGAAAAATCTCTTAAAAGCCCATATTTTTGAAAAGCCCATTTTGAAAATGTTTTTGGGCCCAAAACCCTCAAAGCCGAGTTTTGAACCTGGCTCTGATACCAATCTGTAACACCCCCAAACCCGGCCCACAAGTCCTGACCGGATCTGGTTATGTCACTACGGAAACCGTTTGCAAAATCTTTGACTTTAGAATAAAACTTGAAAATTTTATTAACTTTTGGAAACCATGTCTTTTCTTTTAAAATTATAAATAAAGCTTTGTTATTAAAAATAATCCATATTAAAACTTTAGTATAAAAATATATAAATACTTTGATTAAATAGGTTGCTAAAATTAAAATCATCTTCACATAATAATTTCTTTTAAGTAAACCATAATATCAAGTAATATCAAAAATAGTGATAACAAAAATAATAATAATAAGGCCCTTATTACAAAAATAATTAATCCAAAACACTTTGTATTAAAAATTGCTTAAAAATAATTAAATCAATCTCCTTCTGCATGGGCCACCTTGCATCCTCTCCAACCCGGTCCGATCAACCTGTCACCTGCGATGTTTGAAAATAATTGGGTGAGTCATAATGACTCAGTGTGTAAGTTAACCACTGAATCCACCCACATGCTAGCCACATAATATCCCAATTATCAAATGCAACAAATAATATATTTATTTTAACAATTACCACAATCTGGGCTTGGCCCACATTCAAATCATACTCAAATACTGGGCTAGGCCCATTTCTCAATAAACCACATATCAACTGGGCTTGGCCCATTTCCACGTATGTTCCCAAAACATACCTATCCGCATGTCATATTGGGCTTGGCCCATTTCCATATTATTACAAAAATAATGCAACATGATACCCAACCCAAACCCAGGGTCCATCCGCTACACACCCCCTTATCCAGCCTACCACACACCAGGGGACTATCGAGTCACCCTCTCCTTTTCCCTCCAAAAAGGCAACCAATGCCATCCACGAGGGAGCACATAGCAACCCATCAAGCCACGATATGGCATAAAGCCGATATCAATCAAGGTAACCACGCAAACTAAATCGCAAAGATCCACAACGCGACCTCAGTCAGCGCCAATCCACGATGTAGCACAAAGCTGACATCAACCACGTACTCGAAGTACACCCGTACCTTCTTTTCATAACCCACCCATGCACATGCCACGTAAAATATAATCGTGATAATGCATACACATGCTTATTAATATCCATAAACATACTCATAAACAAATAATCACATTGCAACAGGTCCGATACTAACCTGATCATCGCTATACCCTTTAGGGTATACATGGCACACTTATTACTGCACTTGTTAGTAAAACACAAAACCCGGAAACAGTGGGTTAGTTACACACCTTATAACCTGAAGTTCTAATCCCTCGATTTCGACGCTATCGCTTAGCGAGACTACAGCTATCTGCCTATCGTTTTCTGCTGCACGACCACACCCCGGTGGCCAATCACGAACTGCCGAGACGGCTCTCTTCTTAAACTTCGGGATAGGGACCTTCCCTTTCCCCTTTTGACTGGTATTGGCCTCCATCAAAAAGCTTAATCAGATAAACGGGTTAAACCTCCAAGTCATAAACTAAATGTTGAACCTTTACCAAATATTACTTACCAAAATATCTTGAATCCCGGAGAATTGATCTATGTCCTTAAATATCCTTGCTTCTCAAGGCTGATTTGATTTCCAATCAAATCTCAGGACTACGGAATGGTCCTTTTTGCAATCGACCACACCCTAAACGCATAAATGATTAGCCTTAATAGCCTTCGGCTTTCGAATAATAAAAGAATAAATACAACCTCGACCTTTACCACCACTTACCGAATCTTGACTACCAACGATTGAGGAGAAGAAACCGAAGAGATCCCCACCACACCAATATTCGGCCAAAGTAAAAGAGAAGATTCGGCTTGCCAAGGGATTTAAAAGAAACAAAAGAAATATTATCTAAAATAAATAAAAAAATAAAACTCACCCTTATCACTCCAGCCGAAATAAAACAAAATTAATCTTAATCTTTATCCCCACCTGCAGGTTCCATGTGCCGTCCACCCTTCAAATTTGCTACAAAAATCAATATAAAAACAACACCCCAAATTGCTGCCCATAGGTCTCGAACCTGGGACCTGGGGGAAGCCAACAGCCAAGTAGCGCCCAAGCCATTCGGCCACTTTGATTTTTATGCCATAAAGCCACCCATTTTATTTTTAAGGCCTTCATACTACAGCCCATATCCGCATAAAATAAAACATGCCAAAATGCTGCTTCCAGCCCTCGAACCCGCGACCTGCACAAAGCCCCTTCTCAAGTAGCGCCTTAGCCACTCCGCCCACCTGCCTTTCATGTCCATAAGCCACACCATTTTATTTTTAAACCCTTCCTACGCCAGCCCATAACCGCATATAAAATAAAACACCAAAATGCCGCTTCTACCACTCGAACCAGCGCCCTCACCCTCCTCCAGCGCCTAAGTGGCGCACGGGCACCACTTTGCCAATTCCTTTCTTGTGCCTTAAACTCCACAATTTTATTTTAAGGCCTTTCTACCCTATTTCTCTCTTATTACCCTAAAATTTAAAAAATTTTCTAAGGCATCCCTTGCCTTCTAAGGTTCTCCAAAACCCCTAAAATTCCTCCAACAGGACCTTAAGCCTTCTAAATGCTCGGGTTATGCTTCAAACGCATAACCCCTAAACCAGGGTGTTACAATTTTCAATAAAAACAAATTATTGTATAAAAAATATTTGAAATTTTAAAGTTAAATTTTTATATTCTAATATTAGAAAGTGCTAAACTACATCTGTGTCGATCCATTTATAACATTTAATTTAATTAAAAAAATAATATAAATTAACATAATTATTAGAAAACAAATTTTAACAAAATTTTGAAAAATTTGTTTTTGAAATCTTATTTTAAATTTATTTCTAATTTTATTAATACATACCATTAACATGTTCATCACACGAGTAAAAATTTAGTATATATATATATATATATATATATATAAGGGGCTAATTGAGTTGGAGTCTCCTATAATTTGAGTATTCCTTCATTTTTATAAAATAACAATATTGTTGTAAGGATAGTTATATCTTTTTTGTTATTATAAAAAATTACAAAATGGTTATTCATTTATTTGATTTTTTTTTTTTTGTTCTAACAAAAAGATAGAGGACAGCTTTTAAAATTTATATAATAATAAATTTAGTCCTTAACATTTACACATTGTATCAATTTAGTCTTAATTTTGTAAAATTTAGCTTTCAATGCTTACACATTACCTAATTTTCTTATTTTTTTACATGAAAATAAAATTCAATACACAATGTGTAAATTAAAAATAAGAACAAAAATACTAAGATTTAAAAAATCCTATTTATTATTAAAACTAGATACTCCCCAATTACATTGTTTTTCTTATATTTCAAATGGCTAAGAACTTGGCATTTTTCAATGGCAATTAACTCATTTATTGTTAGCTTGAGTTGCCTCCTATTGATGAAGAAAATCAAAGCTTAATTTTTATTTTTATTTTTATTTTGAAGTTGTTAGACTTAAAATTAAATTGAATTAACGAAGTGGATACTTTTTATCTTGACTAAATTCCCAAATTGTGGTTCAACCTTTTAGATGTAACATTTACAAAAGTACTCAAATAAAAGCCAAGCCTTTCAAAAAGGTCAAATAAGAACAATATCTTTTCGAAAGTGCTCAAATAAGGACTAAATCTTTTCAAAAGTGCTCAAATAAGGGCTTCTCAAATGTTATATATCATGTTTCAAATTATGTTTTTTTTTTCAAGCAACATCTAGTGTTTTTTATTTTAATATGTCATCGATTACCTATTTTTTACTACAAACTAGGCTAAAGCGCGTCAAAAGTCTTTATTTGAGCACTTTTGTAAATGTTAGACCCTTATATGACCATTTTGAATGGTTTTACCCTTACATGAGTAATTTCTAAAAGGTTGAGCCCTAAGTTGAGCATTTAGAATGTACTTGGTTAGGTGGAAATGTGAAGTGATGGGAGAAGAGAGCAAAAAAGTGGAAAGAAAATAATCTTTGAGTGTGTTTGGCAGGGAAGAAAAGTGGAAAGAAGATAGGAGAGCTGATCATTTTCCATCCTAATGCATAAAATTTAATACCTCCAAATTAGAAAGATGATATGAGAAAAAAAAAAGAGAGATGTGTATGTTAGTTCAAAATTATATATTTTTTAATTGTTTTATTTTCTTTCCTTTCACTTTGCTCAGTAGAGTAAAAAGAAAATTGGAATGATGGAAAATTGAAAGGGTAGAAAACTAGAAGAATGAAAAACATAAATTTTCTATACATAGGTATGCTTGGTAAGAAAGATGGAAAAATAGGGAAAGAGAGAGAGAGAGAGAGTAATTTTTGTTCCTTCTATTCCTTGGTAGAGTTGAAAAGTGAAAAGAAATAAATTAAAACAATTGAAAATTGCATAATTTGAACTAAAATACACTTCTCTTCCATTCTTTCACATCTTATCTTTTCAAATTTAAAGGATTAATTTTTATGCATTAGGATGGAAATTGACCGTCCCTCTTATTTTCTTTTCTTTCACTTTTCTTTCCTACTAAGCATACTCCAAATTCATTTTCTTTTCATTTTTCCACTCCCTCCTCCCATCCCTCCACTTTTTCACCCAACCAAGCACACCCTAAGTGTGTTTGATAGGGAAGAAAAGTGAGAAGAAAGAAAATAAGAGAGATGATCATTTTTCATTCTAATACATAAAAACCAATTCTTTCAAACTTGAATGATAAGATGAGTGAAAAATGAGAGAGGGGTACATATTAGTTCAAAATTATGTATTTTTAACAAATTCCATTTCATTTCCTCTCCTTTTTCAACTCTGCCAAGCAATGGATGGAAAAAATTTACTTTTTCTTTTTATCTTTTTTACCAAGCACATCTATTAAAAGAAAAATTATATTTTCTTTCTTTCTATTTTTATAACCCTTCAATTTTCAATCTTTCCCATTTTCTTTCCACCTTACCAATCAAATCTTTAGCCTTTTATTTTTAAGGAATTGAATTGGTTATTTTCAAGATTTGGGTCATATGGTTCTTTTTGTTGTTCTTCATCTTTTCCATTGAGTCAAACGCAAGGATAATGTCACAAGCGGATGAAGTGGCAGTACTTTGATCGCTTTTATTTACCAACAAAATACGTCGTTTGATGTTGGCTTCGGAGACCAATAATGTGAGTTCAATCATGACCCTATTGGAACTCCCAAGTCCCTATGCCATTTAGCTTAACCACTTCCCGGAGTTGGCTAAATTTATTACGACTCTAGCTCAAGAAGTTAATGATTTCAATATCATTTTCATTTTCCTTTAATGGTGGGTTAATTAAACAAATGGTGAGGCTCTCTATGTTTTTTGGAGATGGTAATAACAGCAACAATGACCACAATAACAAAAGCAACTTGACTAAACCAACATCAAACGATTTAAGCATGAATCATCTCAGTTATTAGTGCTCAATCCAATAGTAGTGAATCGAAGCACCAAGAGAAAAGAATGAGAAAATGTGAAAATTATGATCTTAGGTTTTCAAGTGCTTTTATTTTTGGTATTTCTTTAATCAAATTTAACTAATAATTTTGTTTTTTTTAAAGCTTTTTAGGTGAAATGATCACAAATAAAAGTAAAGCTACAAAATTCACATAATGTATAAATATTTAAGAGTTAAAGTTGCTATTATGCGAATTTTAAGAGATGACACACCATCTTTTTTGTTAGCCATTTAACGATTAGTGACAATTTTATAACTTTTCAAAGTTAGATGATAATAAAAAAAATACTAATAGTTAGGTGATTACCAATATAATTTTAACTTATTAATATAATATATAAAGCAACAAAAAATTGCAATGTTTGAACCCAAGTTTAAGAAGTATTTATAATCACTTCAACATTTTATCTATAACATTTTTTATAAATATAATTTAAATATTACGTTTTTTTCTTTATTCAGATCGTAAAAATAACAAAATCTAATATCTATTAACTTTATATATATAATATATATTAATATGTCTAAACTCAAAATTCATACCAAAATATATTATCAAGCCCAAAACCAAAATAAACCTAATACATCCAAATCCAAACCTTAAATGTAATAAATCAAACTCAATTTATATTATGCAAGTTAAATTTTAAATACAAAATATAATTTAATAAAAAATTGAAGAAAGTCAAACAAAACGCACAACTTTGTTGCGTTGAACATCACAACATAATTAAAAGAAAGAATTTCACCAAAAAAAAAAAAGAATTTAGTATAATTATAGTTTTTGTTAAAGAAATTTTAATTCTCAAGACATATATTTTCTTTCAACAATTTAATTATATGTCGTAATCATATATATTTTTTAACAAGATATCTAAAACTATCCATAAATAAGAAAATAATGTGCTTCAGCCACTCGAACTCATGTCCTCTTGCATTGGCAACAAAATTCATGTCAATAGAGCTAAGACTCAATCGGCAATTCTGTAGACATATGTGACTAACAAAGTGTGGTTGATTTGTAATTTCTTATATCATATTTGGTAGTGCATAATTTAATTGTTTAACTACATAATTTTAAATTCATAAAAGACTATATTAATTATCATGAAAGATTATCAATAATAATACTCGAAAGAAAAAAAAATATTTATCAAAGTAACAAAATTAAATAATTGAATAATTGTATATAATATACTAGTCCAAAAAAAATGTGATAAGGCGATTGCTAATAAAAGTAGCACAAAATAAGCATCCTATTGAATATCTAATTATTCTAATATTCCATATTTGTTCGACTATTCCCTCTCTAACATTAAACAAATACTTTTTGTTGTTATTTATTGGTCCTTAATTAAGTTCTTCATCATTTGAAATTTTGAAGCAATAGATAAAACCCTCGATTTGTTTCTGATTCCATGGGTAAAATCCAATATTTCCTTAGAAACCAAACACATAATGAACGAGAGAATCAAGCATACAACCAATGGCTCACTGGTTGTGGCAACACGAGTTGTAAATGCCCAAATTTGTCCGAGCCCATAAAAAATAAACCAAAAAATAAAATAAAAAATAAATAATAGTCCAAAAATTTAGACAAATAAAATTATAAGTCCAATTACAATATGACCCAATGGCCCAAATAAATAGAAAATCCTAATGGCGTAAAAACCTAAACATCTTCAGTAAACAGAAGAAACCCTAGCCTCCTTTGTACGCCGCACCCCCTCCACGTGCCGCATCAATGCGCCCATCACCCAAGGGCTGCCTCCCTTGCACCAAAATGGTAAGGGTCGGCCTTTCTCCTTCGTTGACCTTGCCTACAAGAACAAAAAAACAGAAACAAAAGCAAGCAAAACAGAAGCAATATAGATAACAAAGAAGTAGCAAAAACAGTAGTGAAAAAGCATAAAATATTGTATATATTTGATTATAAAATCCATGGACATATCAATGTAATTTTTTGACACGAAAATACAAAAAAAGGCATCAAAGTTCAAAAGAAAAAAAGAGGTAGCATTTTATTTTTATTTTCGAATTAAAATAAAAAAAAACAACAACTAAAAATCGGAATTTTACCCGTCGTTTTGGGTCTCTTGATTTCTTTTCTTTTTTTTTCTTCTTTCTTTTTTGAATTTTGGTTTTGCCCTCAGATCTAGGCTCGGGAAGGCGAAGGGCTTAAAAAAAATTTATTTTTAGGCCACTGTGGACGGCGACGTCATCGCCAGTGGCCAACGGTCCGACGGCCTGACCCATGGCCGAAGCACTGAGGGCTGAGAGAGGTTAAGAGAGTTTTTTTTTTCTTTTCTGAAAGAGGAATAAAATGAAAATTTTGAATTTTTTTAAACTTAAATAGGCCCTACAAAACGGTGTCGTTTTGGGCCAATGCATAGACTCCAAAACAGCGTCGTTTTGGCCTCCAACCCGATAACCCGACCCGCTAGGCTAGGATTCGCGTGTTTTCTAGCGCATGGGTTATTTGCGCAATCAACCCTTCCGCTTTTGCGATGCGCTTCAATTTAGTCATTTATTACCTTTTTGGATTTTTTAAATTTGGCCACTGATTTTTTTTCCGTGCTTCAATTTAGTCCCCAGTTCGTTGATCTGCAGAGGAAAGGACACATGTCCTGGGGATGGGGCTAATTTCTTATTTAGTCCTCGCATGATTTTGCGCATTTGATTTTAGTCCTTTACTTTATTTTATTACTTAATCTATTTATTTTATTATGATTTTTACTTTAAATTTTGCTTAGATTCTGATTTAGTCCCTTACTTTCAATCTTTTATTTTTTGTATTTATTTATTTATTTATATTTATACATTTATTTGTTTTTTTTTCATTTTCTGTTTTTCTTTTACTATATTTATCATTATTATTACTATTTATTTATGTATTTTATTACAAATTGCACCCATAATTTCATTTATATTTTAATTAAGTCCTTTATTTTCAATATTATATATAATATTTTCCTCTATATTTATTTATTTATTTCTTTGTCTTTATTATATTTAAAAATTGGTATTGTCATTTCATGTGCATATTTTGTCATTAGAACTATTATTGTTATCATTGTTATTATTTATTTATTTTATTTTTTTCTTTGATTGTTAATATTGGTATCAAAGTGATATGTATTATGAATTGCTTATTAGTACTGTCGTAACCATTTTAAAAAAAAAAAGGGGAATCGACTTGGTTTTGAAAGAAAAATAAAAAAGGGAGTCGCCACCGATCTTTACTTGGTGTGATCGGATCACCTTTGTTTTAATAAAGCATTTTGATTTACTAAAACAATATTGTTGATCTACGAAAATTTGAGAAAACAGGTTCGGGAGTCGGTTACGTGCGAGGAAGGGTTAGCACCCTCGTCACGCCCAAAATTGGTACCAAATTGATTAATTAATGTCTCAATGTCGAAAGTTGAAAATTTTAAAAAGAATTTAAAAAAATCAATCTCTTTTGGAAATATTTTAGTTTTCTCGAATTGAATATCGAGATTTTCTCGTTCCGAAGGAATGAAATATTACATTCAGCACTTTAGGACACGATAATCTAAATCCTCGAATCCAAGATCATCTCATAATTCCCGAGACTCATGAGTTAAAATATCAAAAGGATATTCGAATGCTTGGCCAAGCGGGAAATCGAAACCCAACACATAGGGCACGATCTCTCGGGTTTCCAAACATGGAATATTGCCTTATTTTGAAAACTTTAAGTAAAAATGATTTTAAAACTTGAATAGTGTTTGAACAGGACATTTTAGGTGAATAAAATGCTATGGCATAATAACATACAATATGGAGCAATTACTTATAAGCAAAATACCATGCTATTGAATCGCAAAGATAAAACGAAGATTTAAAATACATAATAGCAATAAACAGATATTTACAAGTGAAACACAAACTATTCAATCACAAATAGCAAGTAACTATAAAATGAGAATTAAAATACATGATGGCGATAATTATCAAACATAAAATCAATGGTGAACAGAATAAATTTTTAAGAAACGAAATATATGTGTAATAACCAAATTTGCCCGGCCCATTAAAGCCTAATAAACAAAAAATAAAACCAAAAAATCCAATAAATGAAACAGTCCCTTTTAAACAGTTTTTACAAGACCCAAACCACATAACAAACTCAGCCCAATTGACCCAGTTTACATAAGCCTGAAATGGCCCAAAACCCAAAAATTACAGAGGCCCAGTGGCCCAAAATCTTAAAAACTTTGAAACCCTAGGGTCCCTTTCCAGCGCCACATGCCTCTTGGTCTCCCCGCGTCCCTCACACGCGCGCCTCGCCTCGTTTCAGCCACCACGCGCGTCGGTTCCTGTGCCCACGCCCCTAACGGATGAAGCCCGCAGCCCCCATGTGCGCACCAGCACTCGCACGCCGCTGTTAGCTACCACTCTCGCCTCGGCCTCCATCGCCTCGCCCATACCCTGCAGACAGAAAACAAAACAAGCAACAGAGCATGGAACAAACAATAGAATAATAAAATAGTTGTAAGCCTTAGGCTATAAAGCCAGTAAAAATCGATGTAAAAAGGGGTTCTCTTTTTCTAAGGAAAACACCCCGCACATTATCAGAGATAAAAAAGCATAATCAGCAATCAAAAAAATAGGAAAAGGTTGATTTCAATATCGTTATTTACTATTTTTTATTGTTTTTATAATCTCAAATCTTTATAGATGAACGAATAATAAAAGGGGAAGGGGAATACCTGTTCGAGGATAACCATCGGAGCCCCTGTCTCCTTCGCCAAAATCGAAACCTGAGATGGGGACTCCGAGTCAGAATCACACGGTCTTTGGGGTTTTGGTCCTAAGCAAAGGGTGAGAGAACATCGTTAAGCGCTTCCGTACAATGACTACGACGGCGGATCGGTGGTCGAATGGAGCAGTCCTCGGAATCGGCGGAAACGCGAGTGAAGGGATCTGATTTTGTTTTGAGGCGTCTAGGGTTGAGATTTTAGAAAGAAAAGAGCGGGATTGCGGCTGAGAGGAGAAGGATTAGGTTTCGGCTGAGGGATTAGAAGAAGAGAAGTTAGGGTTTCAAAGGAAAATCGACAAATGATTTGTATCTGCTTAGGGGGTATTAGTGACGCTTAAGAAAACGACGTCGTTTTGGCTAATTTCAATAGCGTTAAAACGGCGTCGTTTGGCCATAATCTGATCCGATCCGACCAGGAAACTCGAGGATCCGCGTATTTTCGTTAATCGGGCTAATTGCCCTTTGGTCCTTCCGCGATCTTTACTTTTATAATTTCAGTTTTTAATTATTTTCAATTTGCCCTAATATGTTTGCATCTGTCCCAACTTAGTCCTGCGCAAAACGCAGCGCATAGATACTGGGGACATTTCCCATTCGGCCCTCTTTGTTTCCCTGCGCGCCTAGATGGACCCTGGTGTTCTTTTTTATTATTCGGCCTTTTAATTTTACTTTCTTTTAATTTAGCCCTTAATCAGCCTTTTTCAAATTTCCTTTAATTTAGTATTTATTTATGCATTATAAATATTATATATGTGGTTTTTAGTCTCCTTTATTTATTTTAAATGTTTTATCTTTATTTGTTCAAAGTTCTCTTCATGTTATATTTTATGCTTTTATATGGACATATATGCACCATGTTTAAAGTTTCTTATACATTATCTTTTAAAAATTGTCTTGTATATTATTCATTTAAAAATCTCTTTTACATTATCAATTTTAAACTAATTTATTGTCATTTCAAAGTGCATGTTTGTACATTTTATTTATTTTAACTTGCTTTATACTTGTTGCAAATTGTTATGTACGGTGTCTAATTTATTTATCTTTGATTATAGAGGTTAACGTTTAAATAGTGCACAGTATATGATTGCCATCTTTGTATGTATTCTGATTTGTTATTTTGCATTTTTGTATTTTCGTTGTTTGTTTATATTGCATCTTATTCATGCATCATTGTTGTATGATTATTTCTTATTTCTATTCTTATTTTATGCCATTGCATTATGCACTAAACCCAAACATATTTTTTTCAACTCAGATCGTCACTTTTAATCTAAACAAATAACGCATGCCATTCAAATACTACACTCGCTATTGTTTTAAAACAAAAATCTTCAAAAAAAAAAACAAGGCAATATTTGTGTGTTTAGAAGTACGAAAAATCACATCCTAACGTGCTGGGTGTTGATTTTTCGTTCAACCAAATAGCCAAATACCCTTTTTCACACGTTTTAAAGATCAAGGTTGATCTCGATGTCAGAGTATAAAGGCATTATACCCTAACGTGCTGGGTATGATACTTTCATCCATTTGAAACGATTTAAATCTTGAAATTCAATCCTACTTTAAATAACCTTTTTTTTCAAAGAGTTTTTAACCCTAAATATTTTCAAGTTTTCAACGTTAGGAAAACGTTAATCAATTTGGTACCGATTTTGGGCGTTGCGGGGGTGCTAATCCTTCCTCGTATGTAACCGACTCCCGAACCTATTTTCTCAAATGTTCGTAGACCAAAACACCGTTTTAGTATACTAAAATGTTTTATTAAAACAAAGGTGATCCGATCACACCTAAATAAAGATCGGTGGCGACTCCTTGTTTTTAAAAGTCGATTCAGGTTTTTTTCTAAAATGGTTACGACAATATGAATTTAAATATATATATATATAACATTTGTAAGTAATAATATATAAAGATATTAGAAATAAACTAAAGTATACCATAAAATATGATCTTTTAAAGTGATTGTAACACCCCAAACCCGGCCTAGACGTTAAGCCCGAATCTGGGGTGTCACATGGAAGTTTTTTTTTTTCAAACCATCTTTGAGATTGTTAAAAACTTGTTTAAGGATTACAGCCTCTTTGTTAAAACCCAAAACACTTAAGCAATTGTTATTTACTTGAAAACGTAATTTTCTTTAAAAACCTTTTTGGTTGTGAAAATATATTTGAAATAAATAATTTACGAAAATGGGACGTTTGGGAATAGAGTTGCAGAAGCATTTTGAAAGAAAATCCGAGGCCTGATTACAACATTTAACCCAAAATAATAGAGTAATAAAATAAACAAGAAAGTTGTCCGAAGTCCAAATAAACCATTTCTAAAGTATGGTCTCCATCGAGTCATCCAAGGCCCAAGTCCATGTCACTGAGCTTTACCTGAAAAGGTTAAGATAAAGGGGGTTAAGTTACAAAAACTCAGTGTGTAATCCCCTTACTATCATCCACTGGGTCGGAACACACATAGCAATATTTTGGGCCTAAGCCCATTTACAATTATAACATAATAACATGTATATAATATGCATATGATATGCAAATCCCAAACAAAACCTAATTTCCATCCGCTACACACCACCCGTACCAACCAGCACACCTGTGGGGATCAAGTCAACCCACCCCGCCAACACACCAATCGCAGGTATAAAGCCATTTAAAATGTTTGTGGCAGAGCCACCGAACTAGATTGTGACAGAGTCACCGAACTAGATTGTGGCAGAGCCACCGAACTGGATTGTGACAGAGTCACCGAACTAGATTGTGGCAGAGCCTGTAACATCCTGAATAGGGCCTATGCATTTTCAGTTTAATTGTATGAAATGACAAGTTTCAAGTACTATGAATAAATTTTTGATACTTTTGGAAACCTAGAAATGCATGAAAATGGAAATGAAAATGGAAATGAAAAGGGAGATAGAAATGAAAATGGAAATGGAAATGGAAATGAACACTTTTGGAAACTTAGACATTTTTGGAAACCCAAACGTTTTTGGAAACTTAGACATTTTTGGAAACCTGAACATTTTTGGGAAATGATCCAAAAATGGAAACTTGAACATTTTAGGAAACTTGGATATGTAAGAAAAATGGCAAGTTACAGAGCCGATCGAAAATTTTAGGAAACTTAGAAATGATGCTGAAATGTCAAATTTTAAAGTTTAAAATAGGAAATAAAGGCAAGAGGGCCTTAAAAGAAAAAGTTGGAGAAATTTGACACACAAACAGGCTTGGAAAAGTGGCCTGAAGATGTCACTTAGGGCCTATGGAAATGGCGCCATGTGCAAGAGCTGTTGGGCCTGGGTTCGAGTCACTTGGGAAGCAAATAATGAAGTTTTATTTTTGCTTCTAGACACACCAAGGTGGACGGCACAAGCATTCTAGAAATAGAGGTGTTTTATTTCCATAAATATTTGATTAATTAGGGGATAAATAAAGGAGTTTTATTCACATAAATATGTGAATAATAAGAGATAAATAAAGGAGTTTTATTCACATAAATATGTGAATAATAAGAGATAAATAAAGGAGTTTTATTCACATAAATATGTGAATAATAAGAGATAAATAAAGGAGTTTTATTCACATAAATATGTGAATAATAAGAGATAAATAAAGAAGTTTTATTCACATAAATATGTGAATAATAAGAGAGAAATAAAGGAGTTTTATTCACATAAATATGTGAATAATAAGAGATAAATAAAGGAGTTTTATTCACATAAATATGTGAATAATAAGAGATAAATAAGGATTATTTTCTAATGAGATAATTGAGGAGATAATTGATGGATTAAAGGCTTTTATCTTTTAAATAAAAGAGATAATATTATCAAAAAGAGGAGTGGTGGCCAAGTAAAGGACTCCTAGGCTGATAACTTTGGCTATAAAAGGAGGACAGGAGGGCTACTCATCAACATTTGCTCCCTCTTCCTCTCTGCCGAAATTTTCCCTAGGCAAAACCCCTCTCTGCCGAATTTTTATTAAGCAAAAATCCCTCTCTTTTTCTTCTGTTTTCTTCTCCGTTCTACTGTTAAGCTGAATCTTTGTGGATTCTAAGAAAGAGGGCAATCATCCACAACATCAAAAGGGGATTTTTCGGGAAATCTAAGGATCTAAGGTAAGGATTATAAATATAAATATGTGGTTAAAGATTATGATTCACGTTTTCAAAGTTAGATCTAATCTAACACGAAGTTATAGGATTTCAACAGGCTTATAAAGGAATCCTCTTCAGATTTGGAATCCCATCATAAGGTAAGGGATATTCGGCCAAGGCATAATTTGTTTAAGTGTTTTCCATTATTTCAAAAACCGAAAACTGACATGGTTACATACCTAGTATTAGCCGATTTCAAGGAAGAGGAATTCTAGCAACTGTTGGGACTTGATTAAATTAATTCGGCAACTAGGTAAGTAATTCTACTTCTAGTAGGATTTGGTTTTAAGACCAAATAGGTTTATTTATATGTTTTAATTAGTGGCCGAATATAGAAGTGAAAGATCTAGATCGGTAGATCGCTCTACGGGAATTCACGGAAACTATTAAGCGAAAAAGGTGTGTACTCTTACTAACTTTCAATAAATTGCATGGCAATCATTAGATATGTAAATATGTAACAGTGTGTGAATGTGGCTAAGCACCACAAATGTGGTAAGGAGTACCCAGGTACGTTTCCTACTTTGGATAGGATTGTGAATGTGATATATTTTGAACATGTGATTAGTAACATGAATGAAAATTTAGTATGTGAAATTTGTTATGAAATAATTGGGGCATTCGGGATATTTGTGGAGGAAGAAATTAGTGAAGGTGATGACTACGGTCTCACCAACGTAAAGTGGTGACTACGGTCACATAAAGTGAAAAGTGGTAACTTCGGTTACATCCAGTGAATACAGTGTCTAATGACACAACATAAGTGGGCGATGAGCACGTCGACTGCAGCGACTGCCTTCGATGGTGTGTAGCGGATGGAGGGTCGACTTAGTAGTCCCCGCGGTGTACAGGTTGGTACGGGTGGTGTGTAGCGGATGGACAAATAGGTTTGGGTTTGGGTTGCATCATCCTTTATTTTGTATGAACATGATATTGATATGACTTGTATGCCTGATTTGTTGGAAATTAGTACTATGTACACATTGAGTCTGTTGACTCACCCCGTTGGGGAATTATTTTTCAGGTGATGAGCAGTAATGGACCGGGTCGGCAGGAGCTAAAGGTGGCCATGCATCGCTTGAAGAAATTATTTGGAATTTGGACTTTATGAAATTTTAGTACTTTAAAACTTTATTTTGGGTTTGAATGATGTAATAAGGCCATAAGGCCCAGTTGGATTTTCTTTATTTCTGTTTATTTTTATTTGAATATGATACAATTTATGTTTGATTAAAGATAAGTAAATTTATTTCTTTTAAAATAATAAACCCAAAAATTATTTTGTCACCTTATTTAAGTTGGATTTCCAGAATTTATTAAATAGGTTTCAAATTAAGCCCAACCCAAAACAATTTTTTTTAAAATTACACAAGTTTTCTCTAAGTCATTTAGAACATTGAAAACCGATTTATTTAAGGAACATACCAGATCTGGTTCAGGCTCGTGGGCCGGGTGTGGGGTGTTTCAGAGCCACTAGCACTTCTCTTCAATTTTATCCCAACCCATGCAATCATGTATGCATATACAAAGCATAACAATATTCATAGAATAATTTCATCATAAGGCCCATAATACAAGTTGGCCCATTAAGCAATCTAGCAATTTGGCCAATTAATCAATCTTAACATTTTGGCCCATTAAGCGATCTAGCAAATTTTGGCCCATTAATCGATATACCAAATTTTGGCCCATTAACCGATCTAGCAAATTTTGGCCCATTAATCGATCTAGCAAATTTTGGCCCATTAATCGATCTAACAAATTTTGGCCCATTAATCGATCTAGCAAATTTTGGCCCATTAATCGATCTAGCAAATTTTGGCCCATTAATCGATCTAGCAAATTTTGGCTCATTAATCGATCTAGCAAATTTTGGCCCATTAATCACATGAGGCCTTTTTTTTTTCAAATTTCACACTTGGCCAATTTATCAAAATAATTCATATGGCCCAAAATATCACTTTTTAACAAAATAACCCATTAAGGGCAAATCCGTAATTCCCACAACCTTAATACCAGTTAGAGGTGTGCATGGGCCGGGCCGGGCCGGGTTCGGGCTGGGTCCAAAAAAAATTTTCGGCCCGATTGGTAGGCCCGAGCCCGGCCCGGCCCGAAATATGGGCCTGAAAATTTGTCCAGGCCCGACCCGCCATAAAATTGGTAGGCCAGAGCCCGACCCGAGCCCGGCCCGTCTAATATAAAATTTTTTTACTTCTTTTATTAAAAAATAAAATATAATAAATTAAATACATTTTAAAAATAAAAAAATATTAAAACAAAAAACAAATAAAAATATAATAAATCAAATATAATACTAAAGTTAACATTTTATCAATAAAAAAAATATTATTATTAAAATATTTCGGGCCGGGCCGGGCTGGGCCCGGGCCAAAAAAATCATACCCGAGGCCCGGCCTGTTTTCTAAACGGGCCTCATTTTTTTGCCCAAGCCCATTTTTCGGGCCTATATTTTTGTCCAAACCCTCCCACATTTCGGGCGGGCCTTCGGGCCGGGTCGGGCCGCCTGGCCCATGCACACCTCTAATACCAGTTTCATGCATTTACACAAAAAGTGTTATTATACCGTATTTTTTGATTTTACAAATTTTACGATTTATTCTAATGCTTACGGTATAATATCTAACCCATGAGATAAGTGTGAAATTACACGCTCTGGCCCATATCACAAATATCAAACTGCCCATATATCAAATATCATATTTGGCCCATAATGGGTATTTTCGTAATTCGGTCCATAGGGACATTTCGTAATTCGGCCCATTAGGGGCATTTTCGTAATTCGGCCAGGTAGGGCATTTTCATAATTCGGTAATCGTACCCACTAAGGGTAATTCGGTAATTTACTCTCTAAGGGAAATTCAGAAATTTTACCCACCAAGGGTATTTCGGTAATTTTGCAACCCAGGGGTATTTCAGTAATTTACCCTCTAAGGGTATTTAGGTAATTTTGCAACCCAGGGGTATTTCGGTAATTTACCCTCTAAGGGTATTTCAGTAATTTCGCAACCCAGGGAATTTCGGTAATTTACCCTCTAAGGGTATTTCGGTAATTTTGCAACCTAGGGGTATTTCAGTAATTGCACAACACAGGGGTATTTCGATAATTTGCACAACCCAGGGGTATTTCAGTAATTGGCCCTCTAAGGGTAATTCAGTAGTTTTACCCACCAAGGGTAATTCGGTAATTTACCTTCCAAGGGTAAATTCGGTAGTTTTACCCACCAAGGGTAATTCGGTAATTTACCTTCCAAGGGTAAATTCGGTAGTTTTACCCACCAAGGGTAATTCGGTAATTTACCCTCCAAGGGTAATTTCGGTAGTTTTACCCACCAAGGGTAATTCGGTAATTTACCTTCCAAGGGTAATTTCGGTAGTTTTACCCACCAAGGGTAATTCGGTAATTTACCCTCCAAGGGTAATTTTGGTTATTTCATATTCAACGGTGTTCCCGAAAGCCTACTATCGCCTCGAGTGGCACAGAATTCTATTTGGGTCTCTTCGGAACTATTGGGTTAAAAATCTATTTTAGGCCCAAACGGGGTAATTTCGCAATTCTGGACTTAACTACTAATTTAGGCATAAAAATTTAAAACTGTCCATCTGCGTCATACTGACTAAATTGATTATCACTCGAGTTAGGAAACTCGAAATTTAGATTCGTAGAATTTCCTTGAAACTAAACTTTATATCTCCTTACTGTAAATTTTCCAGAATTTTTGGCCTAGCCATTTAGTATAGTTTATTCCTTAAAGTTTCCCTTGTTTCACTGTCCAATGATTCTGACCTCTCTTACCTTAATTTCAAATATCTCACTGTACGGTTTTCATATACTGTTCCAACTTGCTTCTCTTGAAATTAGGCTCACTAAGGAATCCATACATATAAATTATAACCCATAATTCATTTTGTACAATTTTATATGATTTTTCCAAAACAGATCAGTGAACCCCGAAGTTAATCAGAACCAGTCTCACAAAAATCAGGATATCTCAGAATATAAAATTCCTTTTCCTTCTCCGTTTCTTCCATATTAAAATATACACAATAAGCTTTAATTTGATATCTTATTCACTTTCTAATTCCTTTTCTCCTATTTTTAGTGATTTTTCAAAAACACATCACTGCTTCTAACCGAAACTGTTTTATTACGAAATACGATTACCACTACGATCATACGCACACCCGAGTGATTACGGATGCCAGTTTTTAGTTTTCTTCGGTATTTCCACCGATTAATAGCATATTTCATACAAACTTTTAGAGAAGTGTGAGATTACACACCATTTCAGATATGTATATGGAAGGGTATGAGATTACACACCTTATTCGGAATCCGTAACACGATGCTCTCCGCGACACCAAAAATCCGAGTCACCTATTACGAGGGATATGTTTTTGATTGAACCTTTGATAAAGTACTTCGAGACCTTGGAACCAGCATAAAATCTCTCATGGCAAGTCCCTAGACTCTCAACCATGTTACAAATTAGTCCCCTCATTAGCTAGCTTAAGCTTTGGGGGATTCCAAAAGTACAATTTTTTATCAAGCAAGATCATAAAAATCACTTACTTGTGAGGAGAAATGTTTGCTGAAAATTTTGAGCTCCATAACCCTTATTTCTCTTCAATTTTCGGTGGATGAAGATGTAGGAATAGTGAAAAGATGATAACATCTTTATTCCTCTTATTCTATTCATTTAAAACACCTAACATCACCAACTTTTGACCAAAATAAATGCTCTTGTCCCTATATTTTTTTTTGGCCGGCCTACTCATTTAGACAAGGCCAAATTGTATTTTAAGGACCTCCAATTAATATTTCTTAGTCAATTTGCACCTCTAGCAATTAAAATTAAACTTTAGCACTTTATGCGATTTAGTCATTTTTTCGAAATTAAGCCCTCAATCGCTAAAATTGAGACACCAAAAATTTCATGCATGTTTATAAACATGTTATACACATAGAATAACATGAAAATAATTTTCTCTATCCTCGGTTTGGTGATTCCGAGATCACTGTTCCGACTATCCCCTAAATCGGCCTATTACACCCTCCATGCATTTTTTTTTCACCTACCCCATTCTTTTCAAATCTCATCATTATATTTTTTTTCACCTACTCCATTATTTCAAATTCCATCATTATTATTTTCCCACTTCTTTATTATCCTTTTTCTTTTATTTCTTTCCTTTCTTTTTCCTTGTTTTCCTCCTTACCTTATCTTTTTAGTCATCAATTCATTTTTCTTTTATTTCTTTCCTTTAATAATGTCATGGTTGACACTTGGAAGAGCACACAAAAATAAATCTAAAATTTGCAAAAGATGGGATTTGAACCTCTTCCCTCAAAGTACTTCACTTGATGCCATAACCTCCTTGCCATATGCTCATTTATGCTAGCAATTTACTCTTTTATTTCCATAAGCCTTGATGCCACTTACTATCTCTCCTTAATAGGCTTAAACACAAACTTTTACTAAGGCCCAACTTGAACTCGAACCTTCATAGAACCCCGTAACTTTCTAAAATCATCTTCTTAATAAGTCCAACTTGAAATAATGCCATTCTCTTGTTCTCAAAATTTTTAAACACTCCTACGCCCAAGGCCCAATGGGCTCAATCCTACTAGGCCCAATTTAGGGATGTTACAGTGATAAAGTGTATATACTAAATATTAGAATAGATATATATATATATATATATGTGTATATATATATATATGTAAGTAATTTTAAAACTGAGTATACATGTAGCTAATGAAAAATAACCAATTAAAAGATGGTAGACTAAATTCCAAACATAATCTTGTTAAAATAACTTGAATAATAAATTTAATACAGAAAGAGTACAGGAATTTAAATAAAGATTTAAAAAAATACTTAATCGGGGAGAAGTGAAATTACAAGGCTAATTTATAAATAAATAAAACCATTTAAACAAGGTCAGGGATCGATACGAATGCACCCCAAACGATTAGGGGCTAAATGTGAAAATAATCCTTTTAAAGCGGAAAGGCGCGGATCCGGGTCATAAATCGGGTCGACGCGCGGACCCTACATCTTTCCAAACGGTGTCGTTTCGCCATGAATATTAATCCCCTAAAAGCAACGCTAAACCATCTGCTAACCCTTTCCTAAATCGCAACCCTAGCCTCCTTTCTGTTTTTGTTCTCAGCCGCGCTTAAGGGTTTCTCTGTTCAACCACTAAAAAACGCCATCATAATCGGCGCGTAATGGTGCACAGAGATCGGACTTGCAAACGTCTTCGTCTGAATCCGATTGCGACGGAGAAAACGAGGACGCGCCAAGGTAATCTTCCCCTTTTTTTTTTATATTCGCGTGTAATAGACTAAAAGGAAAAACGCAAGATGATTCGCCAGTTGAGGATCGAATCGAAAGACGAAGGAAAAGAGGAAAAAAAATGAGATCGAAAGCGAACAATCCTTGATTCTGATTTTTTGTTTGTTTTATTTACCTATTCTGTTATTTAAAAGTACTCTTTTTGATTATTGCTTGGAAATATACAGAAAAAGCAGGAAAATAAAGGAAAACAACAGTAACAGTGAAAGTGAATACGAAAGGGTTAAAAGATCAACCTCTCGTTGTTTTCTTGCTTTTGATTGCTAATAATGTGTGAAAAAAAAGGGCTTTTACAATAGTTCCCCTTCGGTTTTTATAACCGATTTTTACAGATCGGTTTCTGTCTCTGCTATTTGTTTCTCTGTTCGTTGTTGTTTAATCCTTTTGCAGGGTATGGGCGAGTCGCGTATGGGGAGCTGCGGTCGTCAGGGCGCATGGGCGCGAGGAACAGGGGTGCCTGGGGAGAGGTGTTGGTGGAGAGGCGTGGAGGGATATGGCCCCTGTCAGAGGGCAGGCATGCAGCGACGCACAACTCTTGGGGCTAGGTTTCTGATTTAGTGGGCTGGGGTTTGGATTAGCCGATTGGGTTAGATGGGGTTTAGTTTCTAGGTTTGGTTTTGGGTCTCATTGGGCTTGTCATTGGACATCTGGGTTTGGGCTCTTGTAGTATCTGCTTTGGGTTTTAAAATTGGTTTGTAAAAAAGACTGGACTGTTTTTTATTGGGCTTAATTTCGGGCTTGTAATTGGACATTTGGACTATTTGGGTTTTATTTTTATTTATCTTTTGGCTCATTTTGTTTTATTTGGTTTTATTATTTGATGGGCCCGGGTAAATTTGGTTATTACAAGTACATTTATATTGTTGTCATTCATTAGCGTAACATTTTATTCATATATCAATTTTAATATTACATTAATTTTTACCCTAATTCGTAAAAAAGAAAATTTTAAAAATAAAGGCAATATTCCGTATTTAGAAATTCGAAAAGTCGTGCCCTAACTTACTGGGTTTCGATTTTTCTCGCGTTGAACCTAAATAACCAAATATCCTTTTAAAATTAAAATAATTGAGGTTTAAATAAAAAATAAAAAGGCAAGCTTATTTTAAAAAATACGAGGTGTCGTGTCCTAACTTACAAGATGTGACATTTTGTTACTTCAAGATAATGAGGCATTTTACATATTTTGATTTATTTGAGTAATTTTAATTAAAAATAACACAATATAAAGAGGGATCGTATTTTAAATTCTTTTCGAGTTTTCAATTTTCGACACCAAGACATTAGGTAATCAACTAGGTACCAATTTTGGGCGTCACAAGGGTGTTAATCCTTCCTCGTGCGTAACCGACTACCGAACCAATTTTTTTGGATTTTTGTAGACTGAAAAATACCGTTTAATAAATTAAACCTTTTATTAAAAAGATCAAGTTTCGAGGTGATCCGATCACACCTCATATAAAAAGGATTTGTGGCGACTCTCATTTTCATTTTCAAAATAAAAAAAATTGATTTTCAAAAATGGTTTCGACACGAGTGTTAAATATTGAAGCTTAGTTTTTAATATCTGGTTGTTTGGAATTTGAGTTTTCATATGTTTTTTACAACTTATTTTTTTATGTATAAACAAAATATTGTTTGGTTGGTGAGAAAATTGAGAGTAAGATATAGGCTCTATAGCCATGGTTGAAGATGAAGATAAAGTCGAAATTACCAAAAAAAAAGGCCATTGAAAAAAAATAAAAAAAAAATTTACAACATACTCCAACAAAATTTTACATATGTTTTTTATTTATTTATTGCCATGTGAGTTTAATTAGACAAAAATCATTAATACCATTATTAATTATCCTTATTTAATCACTTTCAAAATAAAATTATATAATCCAACAAATCTAAAATAAATCATAGCATATATTAAACAACAAAATTATCCATAATATTAATAAAAAAAATCCACAGCAAGATCCTCCTCTACTAAATGTATAACATGGAAGTCTAATGCAAACATTCACATGAAGCCGTGTTGGTAAAGAATTTAGAGATTTTGTGTTTTTCTCTTATTAATGTTTTCGTTAGTTAGTTTGTTATGTAAAATCTTTTCCTTTTTATTATTTATTAATTTTTTTTTACTTTAAATTTTCAAGTTGCTACTCTATATTAGTTAAAATTTAAAGTAGGTAAAAATAACATTTTTTATATATATTTTAATATCACCAATCAATCCATAATATTTCAGTTTATATAAATTAAATTGCACAAATATAATAAATAGGAGCCAAAATTTGTATTGATGTGGTAAAAAAAATATCATTCTAATTTATTACCAAAATGGTTCACACCAACTAATACAAGACGTACGAAGGCTATTCACCGACTAAAACCCATCTTCATTTTGACCAAAATCCGTCACCCATCTTTTGCTATCTTCTTTCTTCCCAAGTACCAAATTTCATTTATCACTTCCTCAATTTCTTATTATTGAGGGAGAAAACCAAAGTTCTGTGAATGTTGGCATTAATAGTTTCTTCGTACGTGATTTTGAAATCTCTTAAACCCTAAACTTTCGGCAATTTAAAATCTGAATCCTTGTATATATTGTCAAATCAATACCCTTTTTTACAAAATAAGAAATAAAAAATCACACAAAGTCTCTATAATAATCCAAATTAAATTATTAATATATTGAAACTTATATAAAAATATATGATAAAGTTACATAATCAGGAGGAAAGTCAAATATTTTCACAATTTCCCTTAATTAATTTATTCACATATACACATAAGCATAGGCAAAGCAACATTTAGGTAACTTCGTTTCAATAAAAATTTCCAACTTATACAAATTACATACGATTGACTTGGTATAATAAACTATGATTATGAATATAATATACACATACATACCCCGTTGACTTCTTTTTTCTAATATTAATTTTATTATTATATCTGTTCCTTTTAATATAATACTTAAAACTATTTATAGTCCTTCAGCAACCGTTAAATAAGAAGATAATACACTTTAGCACGTTCGAACTCACATCCTCTTGCACTGACAACATTATTAATATCAATTGTGTTAAGACTCAACATTGTATAAACCATTTTCTTGTATTACATCCTAAAAAAAACTTAAAACGATATATATGAAAGGGATCTACTTTTACATCTTTTGTATAATTAATATTTTAATAATTTAATCATCATCCTTTAATATTTCTTTTATATTTATATATATTATTCAATTATTATTAAATAATAATATATACATATCAAAAAATTTTACACTAATATATTGAACTCTTAACTTTAAAAATAGAATTTTTTTTTCCTTTCCAACGAATATCTAGTGAGTAGAAAGTTGACTTCCTCACAAATAAAACACAGTTAAGATGAATGCAATATATATAATAACTTAATGGTTGCGTCCATATGCAAAATCTTACTCATCATTGACCTTGGACTTCTATTATTCTCCTTGTATTTGTTTTGATTAATGGTTTTCTATTTTTTTTTTAAATATTGTCGAAATATATAATAATAATTAGATATTATTATTTACTATCATAAATGCTAACTTAAATTAAAAGTGATCTAATTTAATTAAAGTTTATTGATATTCAGTTATTAAGTAAATTATGGGTCAAATATGTATAGATATTTTAGTAATTAATTTCTAATTGACGATGAGTTGATTAGAAATTAAGCTTAATGTGTAATATATATATATATATATATATATATATATTAGGGTTATAGTTTTAAATTACACATACTAATTTTTATTAAAGAAAGTGTCACATTCTCTAAAATATTTATGTGTTAATTGGAAAGATCAAAACTACAAATTTCAATCATTCCACATTTAATCTTGTATATGATGATATGACATGACAAATCTTATTTTAGGATTTTAAATTTTATATTTTAAAAAATATTTTGCATGTAGAAGTGACAAGTGTATGCATTTTTTGATGCCAGCTTCTAGCAGGCTTTGGAGCTGTGCTCGTAATGTTAAATAAATATTAAATATAGTTAATAAATAATAAGAATATGCAATGTTATGGAAATAATTAGGAATAAAATTTTAATATATGTATATAACTCATGGATTTATTTGTTTTTATATACCTGTTTTATTTATTTGATTATTAGTAGGTTTCAATATATTCATTGAACTGGATAGATCAATAATTTTTACTTTAATTGATTTAGTCAAAGTTATTGACTTCAAAGCTAGATTTGTATGTACATTTTCAAGCCTAGGCTCAGATTTAACCCAAATTGTTTGTATATTAAATTAGATAATAAAAATATTTTTTATTATTTAAATCGAATTTTGATGTGAAAAAAAAAAAAACCCTTGATAAGGAAACTGATTGGAGCTTAGGTACTGATTGGAGCCGAAGCCTAAGCAGAGGGATAGATGTTGGGTGGTATTGTGATGTTGGATGGTTTTAAATTGTTAGTTCAAAACAGTATTGGAAGAAGTAATAAGGGAGTGGGTATTCTTTTAGTATTGAATGACAAATAATAAGTAAATAGAAGACACGAGAGTTGTTTGTGTAGTTCAGTTTTTTTACGTCTGTGGAGCTTAACTTAGTGAGAAATATCTATTTTCTTCAACAATTACAACAACTAGTCCTAATCTATCACAACCTCGTGATAATTTCCTCACCTTTGCATCTTGAAGAATTATATTCTCACCACTAGTTTCACCTTGGTGAGTTCGGCATGTAAAACTACAACACAAAAGGTTTTACTATTAATATACACTCATACAATAAAGTTCCTCACAATGATTGATTAAGTTCTCAAATATATGAGCACAATAACCTATACAAATTTCTTAATTAAATAGATATAGAGGCTTACTAACATAAAAATATTTATATCGATTCCTATTAAACAACTATAGCATAAGCTCAATACAATATAATAATGAAGTACAAGGTAAACTTGGACTATTGGAGCTAAGCAATCATTGTTACAACTCAATCCAATATTCATGATCCAAGGGATTAAATAAGGTGATCCAATACAAATCAATCTCCAAAATATATTTTTCTATGTGATATGATATTCATTAATGGGTTATATATTTCATCCATATATTCAACTTAGTGAATTGCCAACATGTCAAATACAAAATCTATCTTAAACAATTCCAATGGTATAAATTGCCAACATGTCAAATCATTTAAAACTTTTTAATCAATGCAAATAAAAAGATAGAATTAGAAAAATATGATACATGCTGATTATTTGAAGGACAAGAAAAGATATATACCTTGAATTTATAAAAAGAAATTATTAATAATAAAAATAAAAACATCTTCCACATACTAAAAAAAATCCATACCTTTCAAAATTAAAGTTTGAAGTTTGAAAAAAATTCGGTACAGGTATTTTGTGTATAGTTAGGATTTTTATATAGTTATATTGATACTGTTTTAGTTATAATAATAAGAAATATTTAAAATTTTGAATCCACATCATTAAGATTATCAAGATTTTTTTCTATATATTTTACAATGGATAATTTCAGTTCCACCTATAATTAAAGTTATCAAATATGCAACATGTTGGTACGATTCAACCTTATTTTTTTATGCTATACTAAAATGATGTTGTTTGTAACACCCCAAACCCTGCCTATGCGTTAAGACTAGACTTGGCATGCCACACAATTCAAACCTACGTCTAGCCATAAATGCTTTTAATGCAAACAATGTTTGCAAAACGATTTTGAAGTTGGAGTTTATCAAAAATCGAGATTTATTTGAAAACCATGATTTTTTTTTAAAACATAAGAGTTTACAATTTCATTTTCAGAGAAATATTTGGTTAAAACTTTAATAATTGGTTGAAATAAATTTATAAAAGAGTTTTCACAAAATTTATTGAGTAAGTGATATTTAAGAAAAAATCTTTTTTTTTATACGCAAGTTTAAGTAAAACGTTTATAAAAATTTAACAACCCCATTTAAGTAATTAAAACATATAAAAATCCATCCACGCACAAAAATCCATAAAAATAATACCAGAGGCCTTATTACATCGTAATTAAAATAGTACTTAATTAAAAATACTTAAAAGAAGTTCAGAGTTTTTATAACTCATCATTCGTAGTATGGCCTCCACACGAAGTCATCCCCGGCCCAAGCCTCCATTAATTATTGTTACCTGAGAAGGGTAAGGAAAACGGGGTGAGTTACTTAGAACTCAGTGTGTAACCCACTTACCGTGTCCACTGGGCCATAACCATATAAACATATATTTGGGCTTGAGCCCATTTACAAATGTACATTATATAAATCAAATATAAGAATGCATGGAATATGCAATTCCCAATCAAGCCTAATTTCCATCCGCTACACACCACCCGTACCAGCCATCACACCTGTGGGGATCAAGTCAACCCACCCCGCCAACACACCAATTGCAGGCATTAAGCCATTTAAAATATTTGTGGCATAGCCACCGAACTAGATTGTGACAGAGTCACCGAACTAGAGGCATTGAGCCATTTAAAATATTTGTGGCAGATCCACCGAACTAGATTGTGACAGAGTCACCGAACTAGAGGCATTGAGCCATTTAAAATATTTGTGGCAGAGCCACCGAACTAGATTTTTTTTTGGCAACAGGCCTTTCTTCTCTTCGTCAATTATCCCAACCCATGCAGTCATGTATATATATATATAATGCATAACAATATATTCATAAGGTAAATTTCAACAAAAAGCCCATATCACAAGTATTAATTTGGCCCGTTAGTCAAAATAGCAATTTAGCTCATTTAACGATCTAGCAGTTTTGGCCCATTTATCACATATCAATATGTCCCATTTATCAAATAAGACATTTGGCCCATATAGCAAATTATCAAATTGGCCCATATAGCAATTTACCAAATTGGCCCATTAAGCAAATTATCAAGTTGGCCCATATAGCAATTTACCAAATTGACCCATATAGCAATTTATCAAATTGGCCCATTAAGGGTATTTTCGTAATTCGGTCCATAGGGACATTTCATAATTCAGCCCATTAGGGGCATTTTCGTAATTCGGCCCATAAGGGCGTTTTTATAATTCTGTAATTTACCCTCTAAGGGTATGATGGTAATTTTCGCAATCTAGGCTTAATTACTAATTTGGGGCATAAAAATCAAAACTGTCCATCTGCGTCGTACTGACTAAACTGACTATAACTTGAGTTGGGAAACTCGAAATTTAGATCCATAAATTTTCCCTGAAACTAAACTCATATAACTTCTTACTGTAATATTTTCAGAATTTTTGGCTTAGCCAATTAGTACAGTTTATTCTTCAAATTATCCCTTGTTTCACTGTTTGACAGTTCTGCCCTCTCTTCACAAAATCTCAGATATCTTATTGTACAGAACTCAAATACTGGTTTCATTTCAAATAAAAATAGACTCACTAAGGATTCTAATAATATAAACCATGTCCTGTAATTATTTTTCTACAATTTATAGTGATTTTTCAAAGTCAGAACAGGGGATCTCGAAATCACTCTGAACCAGTCTCACAAAAATCTAAAAATCTCAAAATATACTAATCCTTTGCTTGCTCCGTTTCTTTTATAAGAAAATAAACTCAATTATCTTTCAATCCATATCTTCTTCACTTTCTAATTCAATTCCTACTATTTTTGGTGATTTTTCAAAATCACATCACTGCTGTTAACCAAAACTGTTTTGTTACAAAATATGGTTACCACTTCGAACGTACGTACGCCCGAGTGGCCACAGATGCTGGTTTGCGGCTTTTCAGTCTTTCGACCGAATCACAGAACATTTCATGCAAACATTTAGAGAGGTATGAGATTACACACCCCATTTCAAACATGTATTCGGAAAGTAAGGGATTACACACCTGATTACGGTAAGGACTAAACCTTCTTGATCGTCGACACCACTACTTCCAAAGGTCAACGAATAGAGAAGAGCAACTTAACTATGATATATCCGACTTCCACCGATTTGACTTAAGGCTAAAGATTAGTTGGCAAGGATGTGTTATTCAGCCAAACTACTGGAGCACAGATTCAACCAAAGAAAAATGTCCAATACACAAGAAAGGAGAAGAGATATGGCTAAGAGGTTTTTTGCTTCTTCATTTACAAACAAAATTGAAGGGCTGAATGTTCATCCAATATACCTAATTTAAAAGAATTTAATTCATCTCTCATGCCATCCACCTCATACCCCTTATCACAAAATATATGTTTACCCCACCATGACAAGAAATATGCATATTCATGAGGAAATTTAATTAGTGGTGAGTCAACATTACCACTAATTATATCAAAAGGTAACTTTTTATTAGTCATCTTTTCACCTTAATAGCCACTCCCTCTATGCACATTCTTTTGAAGGATTTTTACAAATTAAAAATCAACCCATGCTTATCTCAAATTTTGTTTGTTTATGAAATTTTCATGCTTTTGCCATGGCTCCCATTAATCATGCTCCAATTCTTTTTTTTTTAGGATGTTACAGTTCTACCCCCCTTAAAGAAAATTTCGTCCTCGAAATTTATCTGATCAAAAGAGGTGAGGGTATTGCTGTCGCATCACATCCTCTGGCTCCCACGTGGCTTCCTCGGAACTGTGATTCCGCCACAAAACTTTAACCAACGGAACTGTCTTCCTTCTCAATACTTTAATGTCTCGGTCCAAGATCTGAACTGGTTCTTCTTCAAAAGATAAATCAGGTCTTACTTCAATTTCTTCCACCGGCACTATGTGATATGGATCCGAACGGTAACGTCTTAACATTGAGACATGGAATACATTATGTATCTGTCTCAATTCCGGAGGTAACTCAAGCTGTATGCCACTGGTTCTACACGCTTCAACACACGGTACGGTCCAATGAACCTAGGGCTCAACTTGCCCTTCCTTCCAAATCTGAAAATCTTCTTCCAAAGTGAGACTTTCAGAAAGACTTGATCTCCCACCGCAAACTCAATATACTTACGCTTCAAATCTGCATACGACTTTTGTCAATCCGAAGCTTCCTTTAACCGCGCTCGAATCATCTTCACCTTTTATTCTGTCTCAGATATCAACTCAGGACCCAACAACTGTCTTTCCCCCAATTCAATCCAACAAGTAGGGGTACGACACCTACGACCATATAAAGCTTCATAAGGCGCCATTTGGATACTGGATTGGTAACTGTTATTATACGCGAACTCTGCCAACGGTAGGAAATCCTCCCAACTACCTCTGAAGTCGATTACACAACCATGTAACATGTCTTCCAAAATCTGAATTACTCTTTCTGACTGACCATCTGACTGAGGATGAAAAGCCGTACTAAAGTTTAACTTTGTTCCCAAAGCCTCATGTAAAGCTTTCCAAAACCGTGATGTAAACCTGGGATCTCTGTCTGATATGATAGACACTGGTACCCCATGCAACCTCACGATCTCAGATACATACAGCTTAGCCAATTTCTGCAACGAGTAATCCGTACGAACTGGTAGAAAATGAGCAGTCTTCGTTAATCGATCAACTACCACCCAAACAGAATTTTCTTAGCAGGTGTTAAGGGTAACCCACTAACAAAATCCATCGTTATCCGTTCCCATTTCCATAGAGGAATCTTTACCGGTTGTAATAATCCCGATGGTAACTGATGTTCTGCCTTCACTTGTTGACAAGTCAAGCATTTCCCCACAAATTCAGTAACCTCCCGTTTCAACCCTGGCCACCAATACTGCTCACGAAGATCCCGATACATCTTACTTCCTCCGGGGTACATAGCATAAGGACTACTATGCGCCTCCCGTAGAATCATTTGTCTCAAATCGAATCCATGGGCATACAAACTCTTCCACGAAAACATAGCACGCCATCCTTGTTCAATCCAAAATCCCCTATTATACCACTTTCAACTTGCTGCATTAAAGGACCCAACTTTCATCTGATAACTGCTTTTCCTTGATTTGCTCCAACCACAGAGGCTTCACCTGAAGTTCCGCTAGCAGACTGCCATCCTCAAACAAACTGAGATGAGCAAACATTGCTCTCAACTCTGATACTACCTTACGACTCAACGCGTCTGCCACCACGTTAGCCTTTCCAGGATGGTACTCGATTGAGAAGTCATAATCCTTTAACAACTCCACCCATCTCCGTTGTCTCAAGTTCAACTCCTTTTGGGTAAGGAGGTACTTAAGACTCTTATGGTCCGTATAAATGATCGACTTCTCACCGTAGAGATAGTGCCTCCAAATCTTTAAAGCAAACACCACCGTAGCCAACTCCAAGTCATGAGTAGGATAGTTGATTTCATGCGGCCTCAACTGATGAGAAGCATACGTCACCACTTTCCCACTTTGCATCAACACACATCCTAAACCCGTATGTGACGCATCACAGTAAATGGTAAACTCTTTTCCAGCCTCAGGTTGAATCAGTACTGGCGCTTCCGTCAAAATCTTCTTCAGTTTCTCGAAACTTTCTTGTTGTTTATCAGTCCACACATACGGTACTCCTTTTCGCAACAACTTAGTTAGGGGTGCAGCAATCAATGAAAACCCCTCAACAAAGCGTCTATAGTAACCAGCCAATCCCAAGAAACTCCGAATCTCAGCCACTGACTTCGGTGGTTTCCAATCTAACACAGCCTCTACCTTCCGAGGATCAACTCTTATTCCTTCGGCTGACACCACATGACCCAAGAAAGTTACTTCCTTCAGCCAAAATTCACACTTACTGAATTTGGCATAAAGTTGCTTGTCTCGCAATATTTGCAATATTATGCGCAAATGTGAGTCATGTTCTTCCTCATTCTTCGAATATACCAAGATGTCATCTATGAACACCACCACGAACTGGTCTAAATAGGGTTGAAAGACTCGGTTCATCATGTCCATAAATGCAGCTGGTGCATTGGTCAAGCCAAACGGCATCACTAAAAACTCATAATGTTCATAACGAGTTCGGAATGCCGTCTTATGAATGTCTGCCTCTTTTACCTTGAGTTGATGATAACCTGATCTAAATCAATCTTGGAGAAAACTGAAGCTCCTCTCAACTGATCAAATAGGTCATCAATTCTCAGTAATGGATACCTGTTCTTGATCGTTAATTTATTTAACTGTCTATAATCAATGCACATACGCATCGACCCATCCTTCTTCTTGACGAACAAGACCGGTGCTCCCCACGGAGACACACTCGGTCGAATAAATCCTCGATCCAACAATTCCTGAATTTGAGCCTTAAGCTCCGCTAACTCTTTAGGCGCCATTCTATAAGGAGCAGTGGACACCGAAGCCGTTCCGGGTAAAAGTTCAATACCAAACTCTACTTCTCGATCTGGGGGTAGACCCGGAAGTTCTTCGGGAAAGACATCTGGAAATTCCTTCACCGTTTTCACATCTTCACTGATAATTCCTTGGCATCCAAAGCACTAATGAAGGCTAGGAACGCTTCATACCCTTTTCGCATCAACTTTTCTGCCTTTAAAGTAGATACCACATTTGCCAAAAAGTTCTTTCGCTCGCCTATCATTACTACCTCCTCATCATTCACAGTCCTTATTAACATTCACTTTTCAGCACAATCCAATTGCGCCCGATGCTTCACCAACCAATCCATGCCCAAAATAAGATCAAACTCTCTGAAAGGCAATTCCATCAAGTCCGCCAAAAATATTTCTCTTTGAATTTCCAAGGGCACGTCTCTATACAATTTATTCACGACTACAGATTGTCCTAAAGGACTAATTACCGTCATCTCTCTATCGGAAACCTCAGATCTAATATTCAGGTTTCCAGATATGGCACTAGCAATATACGAGTGGGTAGACCCGATATCTATCAAAGCAGTAACAGGTACATCAAAGATGAAGAACGTACCAGTTATCACATCAGGTGCATCGCCATCTTCCCAACGCCTAACCGCATAAACCAACCCCGGCTGTCTTGCTTCTGTGTTACATCTAAAGCTATTTCCTCGACCCGGTGCACTTTAACCACGTCCAACACCATTACCACCACAACCTGGCCCACAGCCTCTCGGTGGCTGCTGAGTGCCTCTAGCTGGCTGAGCATCAGGGTTACGAGCTACTGGAGTCGTATCAGTTTGTCGAGGGCAATTCTTATACTGATGGTCTTTGGAACCACATTTATAGCAGGTACCAGTTTTCCTCCAGCATTCCCCGGGATGTCGCTTCCCACATTCAGTACAATCTCGACTCTGATTAGTAGTCAGAGGTGCTCTAACTTGAGCTGGCTCATCATTTCGGGGCCTCTTCTGAAACCTTTTAGTAGAGCCCGTGTACTTAATATCCCTCTTGCCTCTAACTCTTTCCCGGTTTTGGCGTTCTGATTTCTTAGCCTCTTCGGCTATCTTGGCTTTCTCCACAAGCAAGGCAAAAGTCCGTACTTGTTGTGGGGCTATCAGTACCCGTAACTCATCATTCAACCCATCTTCAAAGCGTACACAGTGCTCATGATCGGTCGATACTATAGTGCGAGCATAACGACTCAAACGAAGAAATTCCGCCTCGTAGGCTGCCACCGTCTTATTTCCTTGAACCAAATTCAAGAATTCCTTTCTCTGGGCATCTACATAACTTGTCCCAACGTACTTCCCTTGGAAAGCAGCTTTGAAGAAATCCCAAGTAATCAATGCAGCCTCGGTGCCTTCTCGAACCGTAAGCCACCATTGATACGCCTCGTCCCTTAGCAAGGACACAGCCCCTCTCAGTTTCTGCTCGACAGTGCACTCCATATTATCCATAATCCGCTCTACAGCCTCGAGCCAATATTCTGCAACATTTAGAGCTACACCAGAAACACCTCTAAAAACCTCGGCACCACTTGATTTAAGTCGTTCCAAGATTGATCCACGAATTACTGGACCAGTTCTAACCCCAGTGACCCTTTCTAGGAATCGCAACATTGCTTGAGTCAAAGCATTATCCTCTCTCGTATGATCATGAGATCCAGTCTCACTCCCAGGTGACACAGGTGCATCCATTTCTGGCATAAGACCCGACGCTTCAAACGCCACCCTAGCACCTCGGCCTCTACCACGGCCACGTTTACCACGTCCACGTCCACGTCCTCTAGTGCTCATATTGGGTATTTCGGTTTAATCTGATTACAAGTTTTATGAATCAGTATACTATTTCAGCATTTAATAACGATATTTTATGAGATATAAGAGGTAAAGTTGTTTTCGTAATCACTTCCTATAGTCCCAATCTATACCGTTTTCAACATCTAAAACTAGAAGTTCTAGAGTGTTCCTATGGTCATATCACCATAATAAATATTTAATATACAAATACTTACTTGACTTTGTGCCGGATGCTCGTGGTGCCATACTACCTTTAACACATAAAATCTAGAAATTTAAACAGTTTTTAAACAAAATTTGTTGTTGAACCCAAACCACAGCCGAGATTTGAAACTAGCTCTGATACCATTAAATGTAACACCCCAAACCCTCCCTATGCGTTAAGACTAGACTTGGCATGCCACACAATTCAAACTTACGTCTAGCCATAAATGCTTTTAATGAAAACAATTTTTGCAAAACGATTTTGAAGTTGGAGTTTATCAAAAATCGAGATTTATTTGAAAACCATGATTTTTTTTTTTAAAACATAAGAGTTTACAATTTCATTTTCAGAGAAATATTTGGTTAAAACTTTAATAATTGGTTGAAATAAATTTATAAAAGAGTTTTCACAAAATTTATTGAGTAAGTGATATTTAAGAAAAAATCTTTTTTTTTTATACGCAAGTTTAAGAAAAACATTTATAAAAATTTAACAACCCCATTTAAGTAATTAAAACATATAAAAATCCATCCACGCACAAAAATCCATAAAAATAATACCAGAGGCCTTATTACATCGTAATTGAAATAGTACTTAATTAAAAATACTTAAAAGAAGTTCAGAGTTTTTATAACTCATCATTCATAGTATGGCCTCCACACGAAGTCATCCCCGGCCCAAGCCTCCATTAATTATTATTACCTGAGAAGGGTAAGGAAAACGGGGTGAGTTACTTAGAACTCAGTGTGTAACCCACTTACCGTGTCCACTGGGCCATAACCATATAAACATATATTTGGGCTTGAGCCCATTTACAAATGTACATTATATAAATCAAATATAAGAATGTATGGAATATGCAATTCCCAATCAAGCCTAATTTCCATCCGCTACACACCACCCGTACCAGCCATCACACCTGTGGGGATCAAGTCAACCCACCCCGCCAACACACCAATTGCAGGCATTAAGCCATTTAAAATATTTGTGGCATAGCCACCGAACTAGATTGTGACAGAGTCACCGAACTAGAGGCATTGAGCCATTTAAAATATTTGTGGCAGATCCACCGAACTAGATTGTGACAGAGTCACCGAACTAGAGGCATTGAGCCATTTAAAATATTTGTGGCAGAGCCACCGAACTAGATTTTTTTTTGGCAACAGGCCTTTCTTCTCTTCGTCAATTATCCCAACCCATGCAGTCATGTATATATATATATATAATGCATAAAAATATATTCATAAGGTAAATTTCAACAAAAAGCCCATATCACAAGTATTAATTTGGCCCGTTAGTCAAAATAGCAATTCAGCTCATTTAACGATCTAGCAGTTTTGGCCCATTTATCACATATCAATATGTCCCATTTATCAAATAAGACATTTGGCCCATATAGCAAATTATCAAATTGGCCCATATAGTAATTTATCAAATTGGCCCATTAAGCAAATTATCAAGTTGGCCCATATAGCAATTTACCAAATTGACCCATATAGCAATTTATCAAATTGGCCCATTAAGGGTATTTTCGTAATTCGATCCATAGGACATTTCATAATTCAGCCCATTAGGGGAATTTTCGTAATTTGGCCCATAAGGGCGTTTTTATAATTCGGTAATTTACCCTCTAAGGGTATGATGGTAATTTTCGCAACCTAGGCTTAATTACTAATTTGGGGCATAAAAATCAAAACTGTCCATCTGCGTCGTACTGACTAAACTGACTATAACTTGAGTTGGGAAACTCGAAATTTAGATCCGTAAATTTTCCCTGAAACTAAACTCATATAACTTCTTACTGTAATATTTTCAGAATTTTTGGCTTAGCCAATTAGTACAGTTTATTCTTCAAAGTATCCCTTGTTTCACTGTTTGACAGTTCTGCCCTCTCTTCATAAAATCTCAGATATCTTATTGTACAGAACTCAAATACTGGTTTCGTTTGATCCAAATAAAAATAGACTCACTAAGGATTCTACAATTTATAGTGATTTTTCAAAGTCAGAACAGGGGATCTCGAAATCACTCTGAACCAGTCTCACAAAAATCTAAAAATCTCAAAATATACTAATCCTTTGCTTGCTCCGTTTCTTTTATAAGAAAATAAACTCAATTATCTTTCAATCCATATCTTCTTCACTTTTTAATTCAATTCCTACTATTTTTGGTGATTTTTCAAAATCACATCACTGCTGTTAACCAAAACTGTTTTGTTACAAAATATGGTTACCACTTCGAACGTACGTACGCCCGAGTGGCCACAGATGCTGGTTTGCGGCTTTTCAGTCTTTCGACCGAATCACAGAACATTTCATGCAAACATTTAGAGAGGTATGAGATTACACACCCCATTTCAAACATGTATTCGGAAAGTAAGGGATTACACACCTGATTACGGTAAGGACTAAACCTTCTTGATCGTCGACACCACTACTTCCAAAGGTCAACGAATAGAGAAGAGCAACTTAACTATGATATATCCGACTTCCACCGATTTGACTTAAGGCTAAAGATTAGTTGGCAAGGATGTGTTATTCAGCCAAACTACTAGAGCACAGATTCAACCAAAAGAAAAAATGTCCAATACACAAGAAAGGAGAAGAGATATGGCTAAGAGGTTTTTTGCTTCTTCATTTACAAACAAAATTGAAGGGCTGAATGTTCATCCAATATACCTAATTTAAAAGAATTTAATTCATCTCTCATGCCATCCACCTCATACCCCTTATCACAAAATATATGTTTACCCCACCATGACAAGAAATATGCATATTCATGAGGAAATTTAATTAGTGGTGAGTCAACATTACCACTAATTATATCAAAAGGTAACTTTTTATTAGTCATCTTTTCACCTTAATAGCCACTCCCTCTATGCACATTCTTTTGAAGGATTTTTACAAATTAAAAATCAACCCATGCTTATCTCAAATTTTGTTTGTTTATGAAATTTTCATGCTTTTGCCATGGCTCCCATTAATCATGCTCCAATTCTTTTTTTTTTTTAGGATGTTACATTGTTAATATAAAAAATATATTTTAGAATAACAAATGTATTCTCAACCACATTTCAAAGTCTTGAATATCTAAAATTAAAGACTTCGCGAGCTATCTATGGTGCTTGTGTTTGACACCATTCTCTCAAATAGTGTTATACCCCACGATACAATGCAAGAAAACCTTTTCTATTTGCATATTAGCATCAACTTTATAATATCTGATTTCATAGTTAAATAGTCTATTACTTTAATTATAAAAATTAATTTAGAGAATAAATTATGTTAGGTTAATTATTTTATAATATGTAAATTAAATAAAAGTAATATAAAATTTATATTATAGAATCTTTACAAAAAAATATTTTATAAATTGCTCAATACTTTCGTAACACTTCTTATAAATAATATAATATTTTGTCATAACTTTAGAAAGTTAATTTTTTTTATAAACAAGTTACAATAAAGTAAACATATAACATTTTTTTATGAATAAGTATATTATTTTATAATATATAGCATGAACACATAAATAAGTTATGTTCATATCCAACCATCGCGTTTTGTAAATAAATATGTTATAACACTTTTATAAAATGTAAAAAAATATATAATAATTTGTTCCCGCAACTTTACAATTTTTTTAGTATTTAAATACTATAATTTTTTGTTATAACCTTATAAAATACACAAATTATTTTTATAATATAATATTTTAAGATTTATAATAAAAAAAAATTCTTTATAACCATCTCAAACACTCATATGTGTTCATGCTTATAATATTTTTTATAACTTTTATAAAAATATTTTTTAAAAATTAAATTTGGATGTAATTACTTGTCTAATTACTCTAATTCTCATCTCCCCTCTAAGAATTGAAATGTGTGAGTGGGTGCTCAAATTACAGCTAATTCGGTGGGACCCATCAATTATAATGGTTATCGAAATACGTCACTTTTGAATAATTGCAAGCCAGTACACTAAAATTCAATTACTAGGTGATTTTCTAAGCACTACCTTAATTTCAATTGTAAACATTTATTTTAAAAATTCCTTACATTTATTTATTAAATATTTAAACTTAATTTAGATTATATAATATTAATTTTAGATTGTAAATGATTAGTATAACTAGTTTTCTTACTCGTGATCTGATTGTGTGTATTAATTTAAATATCATATATTTTTATTAAAAAATTGGTACAAAATTTGAATATTCAAAATTAAATATATTATATTTTTGTTAAAAAGTTGAATATATAAAATTAAAATTGCAACAATAGTTAAAATTATTTTTTTCCCATTAAAATCATTGACTATATTATATCAATTAATGCTTTGAAATAAATTTATAAAACAAATAATCTAATATAAAATTTTAATGGACTAATTTTTTTAATTTAAAAAATATTAAGCAAGACTAATTATAATCCATATTTGAAATAAATATCTACTTAAAAAAACATTTTATAAAATTTCTTGTAAAAAGCATTTAAAAAAACTAATATTTACATCAACAAATTTTAGTTTATAAAATATTTTTAAAACAAATGTTTTTTTAATAATTGTTTTAATTCTTTTTTTACTTAGGCATTTTTTAACCGCTTACTTTCATAATTTTTCTAAAAATATATTAATAATAAAATTTAATGCAAAAATGTTTTCTAATATTTAGTAATAAAAACAACCATTCTTACAATCTTTTATTAAAATATTATGAAATTTGAGTTTAAAAAGCTCTTTTCCTTTTTTAATGAATTAATATTTGATGCACCGCCTATACATAAGTCTTATATACTATCGGTTAATAATAGATGACATATTATTGTTTGCGTAAAATAAAAAATATTAAAGGACTTGAAAATAAATACAATAAATTTTATTTAAACATAATTAAATATTAATTATAATTATCTTGTTTCTCTTTAGCTTTTGGGATTCAGATTTGTTTTTTTTATATTTATTTATGTTTAATAATTATAATTAATAATTATTTTTTAAAAACCCTATTTCATAATAAAAAAATTGCTTATAAATTGTGTTCCACACCATCACTATTAAATTTCTTATATTATTTTAAAATATGTTTTATGAAAATTTGAAAATATATTAAAACACATTTTAAAATTTTAACAGTGTGACATATTGTAATTTCAAATGTAGTTAATTATTTATCTTAAAATGTAAATATAAAAAAGAAAAAAACCAACAACTTGAATCATAACATTTTAGGCTTAAAAGCCGAACTTTGGATTTGTCTTTGCACGGCTAAATCTTTGAGGAGGTCCGTGAATTTTGTGTTGGTTTTGATTTAGTCACTTTTCGTTATATTTCTAAATTGGCCAATTGGGTTGCTTATTGGCTTCTAAATGATGCTTGTTGGTTTGGACTGCTCAGATGTGATTCACTAGTTAGGGTTAGTTTGGCAATGCTTTTGAAAAGTTTAGTTTAAAATTTGAGTGTTTAGTATTGCTGTCAAAAAGTGCTTTTGAGAAATAAAATGTCCATTTTAGACATGTTATTATTAAGTAACAAATATGCATTTAAATAAAATTTAAATTAGTTAATATTATATTTTAGTAAGAATATAAAAAAATTACTATAACTTGTTAATATTTTAATATATGAAATATAAATTTTAAATATTTTTAAGTAATAAATATTAATTACTTATAAAATTTAATTAGAATATATAAACTACATTTAAAATATTTAAATATAACCTTTAAATATTTGTAATTAGTATTTTAAAAAATATTTTTTATTTTTAATTAATGATTTTAACATATTTGTAATTAAGCACCAAGAGAAAAAAAAAAGGAAAAGAACTATGTTATTGGAGGGGTAAAAAAATAATTAAGCACTAAAAGTACTTTTGGGAGAGGAAAAGCTAAAAATTTTAGCTTCTCCTTTTCTTTTCAGAAATGCTTTTCAAAAGCACTTCTGAAAAGACAAAAATTCTAGCCAAAAGCAGATTGTTCTACACAGCTTTTCTTCCAAAAGTGCTTTTGGAGCCAGAATTGTTTTTTTTAAGCACAGAAGAACAGGCCCTTAGTGTTGGATAACGTTATTGCTGCTCATGTTTTTTTTACTTTTCTCCTTTATGACCAAATGGGAGAATTGTTTTTTAGACCCTTCAAAAATTAAAACACTCAATTTACATGTTTTCCACCTTTACTTAAATAAATAAAAAAAAATATGTTTTGACCCATTTGAATAATTAATAATTTAATCTAGAACATTTAAATACAAAATTTGTTTCTTTAGCAACCCAAAATTTTATTAGGAAACATTTTTCGGAAAAGCTTTTCAGCCTTTTCCAGTGTTTGTTTGGCTGAAAACAATTTCCTAACTAAAATGGATTACAAAACATAGGAAAACAAAGCCCTTAATATAGGAAAATGTCTTACCGTTTTTATTTCGGTAAGACATTTTCAGGAAAAGAAGCAACACTATCTTCCCTTTCCCCCATCCTTTTCGGTAAGAATTGTCTTTGATCCGTGATAAATTCCCCCAAGTTTCTCATCAAAATTGAAAATCTTCAATCGTCTTCTCTTTTAATCTTCTCGATTTTGGAGTAAGCTCTCGATTCCGAATCTCCCCCAGAAGGTAATCTTCTCTTTACAGCTTCTTTTTCTATTTCGGTTTTGATTTCTTTGTTCGTGATTTCTCGTAAATTTTTATTTGGTGTAATTAGGGTAAGGTTTCATCGATTAATTTGATCTATTTCGATAAATATATTGGCATCTGTTTGTAAAGATCTTATTTTTTTCAAATTTCAAGATCTAAAATTCCATTTTGTTCTGTCCAGTCGATATATTTGCCAACTTTCGTATTGTTGATTTTAGGGTTTCATGGGTTAGTTCTGATCTGGCTTAAGAATTTTATGAACTTTATTTGAGTTTTTTTATTTAGGGTTTGATTTATTTAGTGCTTCATGGTTGAATAAACTGGCTTATTGTTTATTTGGCCTATTTTGGAGTTTTGGTTTTATGGATTATATGGTATGAATTGTTTCCAACAACTCATAAAGTAAAGCATTGACTTCGATATGAACTTGAACAGTTGAACTTGTTGCTTTGTCCATATATATATATATATATATATATATATATATATATATCAAGTAGTGTATGCTGATATGAACTATTTGAAATCATTTAATGCAAAGTAGTACTATGTATTAATGAGAAATGATTGGTGGTTTACAATCTGGTTAATAAGTTCCAAATTGATTTTTTGTGATATTGTATTACTATTTTCTGCAGAGCTTCTCTGAAATCCATTGATTTTTATTGTGGGAACTTTTTCTTACATATATGTTGGTTTATGGTATTTAAGTTTGAAAGCCTGTTTTGTGATGTTTTAGGTGAGGAGTGGACAATGTTTGTGGCCAGGCATAAGACAGCTTTGCCTTAGGAAGGGTCTTGTGTATGGCTTTATGCGGTTATTATCAACACCCTTCAAAACCTTCTGTGGAAGTCTCTTAGGGTTGCAGAGTTTTGCAATGTTTCAAACATGCCTTCCTCTTTACAAATTGAACTGGTGAGTGCACTGCTTTGAGATTATGTAAGATGCACAGTTTGGGAACCAGATTGCAAGGTGCTGTGGTAGTATAAAAGATACAAGTTAGAGAAGTAGATTGTGCACGGCGTAGGTTTCCTTTTCGGATATGTGCTGAAAGTTGCAAGTTGGGCTTCTCCCTTTGTAAATTGAGGCACAGCCAGGTAGAGTCGGGTGGTTTCTTCAAATGGGTTGGTAGTGTTGAGTATTTTTCACATTTAGTTTTATATATTTTTTAGTCCTTGTTTTAGGTCTAATATTTTTTACTATGTGATGATGATGAGGGATCATATTGGGCGTTGCTTGTATCAAAAGGTGTTGATTGGTGTAACTCTCTTTTCTCTGTATAATGTAATGATTGTGTGAAGAAAACCAAGTGTTGTTCAAACATGAAAATTTTACAAGTTTTGGTCATAAATTTGTCACTCTTTTCATTTGTAAATCTAGCAATCACAATTCCAGGTTTTGCTTAATGTCACAATTAGATTATGCAGTTATAAGATGTCATTTTGTTCGAATTTTAGTATTTGAATTTATTTTATTGGTAAAAGAGTCTGAAGAAAAAGAATTTTCCCTTCACTGGGATCCTCTTGAATAATTTTAGAACTTATTTGTATGTTGTAGAATTGGCCTCTGTGCCTTGAAGTTGTTGAGGTCTCTTGGTCCTATTATTTCAGTATGAGCATAATTGACTTGAACTTATTTGTATGTTGTAGAATTAACTCTTGAGATGTGGCTAAGAGAACTAGAATCATTGAAACTGTGGGTGGTATTTCCAGATGTGGGATTAACCATTTTTGAGTGAGTGTTTGTTGATTGCAATATAGGCTTTGTTGCATGCTTAAAAGGAAAAAACTTGCTAGGCTTCTACTAGATTGGCATGCTGCATCTTGCAATATAGGCAAGAAAAATATAAATTTATTAATATAATAATAATAATAATAATAATAATAATAATAATTGTAATAATAAACTCAATTAAACAATGAAAAGATAATAAATTTTTGAATATATATTTGTTTCATTTAAAACAGTTTTTATGAAATATTTTCAGGAAATCTGCCAAATAACAGAAAATATTTTACACAGATTCATCTAAATACCAGAAAAGTAAATCATTTCCAGAAAAGTAAATCATTTTCCAGAAATTATTTTTCGGAAAATATTTTACTAGCAAACAAATAGAGCCTTAGATTCAGGGGTGAAGAGAACATTATTCCTAGGGCTCCTTCAATTTCTTAAATATATGTATATACTGAAATTATAGTAATAGTAGTTTTCAAAAGTAATGGTTAGATAATTAATTCACCAATATAAATTTTATGGTGGAATTTAAACTCGGAGTTTCAAGCTTTACAAACCATTCGAATAGAGGCAAATGTAGGAATTATGTTTAGGAGCTGAGATAGAATTAAGGCTTTGTTTTCCAGAAAATGTTTTACTGCCAAACAAACGGATCCTAAGTCAAAAAAAATTTCAAGTTGAAAGCTAATTAAACTAAGTCATATATATATATATATATATATATATATATATATATCATTTTAAAATATTTGAACAACCAATTGCCATTGACTTATAGATATTTAAACAAAACCATTTTATTATTTTATATATTAAGGAAAAGTCGCATTTGTTATTAGCCCATAAATTGTTAGGTAAATTAAGAAAAATAAAAAGAAATTAGAGAGAAATTAAGTTGACTTCGTATTATTATTATTATTATCATCGTCTAGCCTTTGAAATATTCTCTATCTTTCCCACTTCAAATGAAATACAGCTATATATATATATAAAATATATTCCTCCACCTAAGAATTCCTTCATTATGTTGGATAATTTGTGTTATTTATGCGTTTACTTTTGCTTTCATGTTTGTAACTGTAAACAAAATTCAACATAAATTATTAAAATATACTAAAATCTTAAATTATTTAATCAATGCACAACATTTTGAATTTCATTTATTGTGTAAATGTTGAAAATGAAATGCCACATTCAATATAATATATATTAGAAATTTTCAAATAAAAAAATATATTTTAAAATTTTAAAATGTATTGAAGTTTAAAAAATTATCACGAATATTGCATTCTTAAATATTTTAATTTACACTACTTTTAAACTTTAATTATCAAACCCTACCCAAAAGAATTGACAAACTATCCGTTTGAAAATATAGTTGAAATAATCCTCCATCTATATTCCATACTTTAAAATTGGTTGTATGACCGTTTGGAAACCAAGCCCCTAACCCTGCCCATATTTATTAAACACAATTCCCCTACATCATGTTTCATTTTTAGTAATTTAATATATAATTTTTTTATTTGAAATTTATAATTTACATTAAAATTTCAAAGCTAAATTAACTAATACCTATTATATTTTTCAACATTTAAACATATATAACTTTTTTATTCTACATAATAAATATATGTTACATGTATACATTGTAAACATGCACAAAAGCATATTAAATATTAAAAATAATTTAAATATTTTTTAGTTAAATAGTTTTAGTTGTTTAAAATCATAATTTTATTTTATGGCAAACGATAAATTTAGACTCTAATATTAACATATATATTTTTTTTGTCATTTTGACGTCTATGTTTAAAATTCAATCAAAATTTATTTTTATGAAAAAGCTTACTGATGGAAAGTAATTTATATATAAAGTAAAACTCTAACTGTATGCATATTGAATTCATAACATATAAAATTAATTAACTTGATTAATTTTAATGATTTCCTATTACTGCTAATTTTAAATGGGAAAAGGAAGAGATTGTAACATGTTTTGATAACTGAAAGGCAATTATTACAAAATTTAATAGAATGTAATTTTTAGTCAATAAAAGTAATATGTAGTATAAGATAAATATAGTAGGAGTGAAGCCAAAAAAAATTTAGAGGCCAAAACTGAATTATAAAATTTTTAAGAGATTTAAATTAATTTTACCATATATTAATTTATAGTTTTATTATTTCTAAAGGACTGGACTAAAATTTCCATTTTTAAGGGGACAAGGCCCCTTCTCAACCTCTTAAATATAAATACAGATATAAACTTTTTCAATTAATATAATTTTAATGAAAAAGCAACAGTAATTGACAGGCATTTATTGAAGAACTAAAATTTTCCTAATTAAACAATAAAAAATAAAAAATATAATATAATACATATAGACATGTTCAATTAATATTTTTTTTTCAAATTATATATAACTAAAAAACTCTAACTCAACATTATACAAAATTAACTCGAAACTATATAAAAGATAATGATTGGTAAAAGTTTATAAAGTTTCTTATTAGTATAATTATATTCAATTATAACGATATTTTTAATTTATCTAAAAAATTTAGAAAGGACTGCAAAATGTTATTTTATCCAGAAAATTGAAATAAATGTAATGATTTTAAACCTATTTAATTTAGAAGAACTCAAAAGAGAGATGAAAATATAATATTGTTAAACACCAATGATCACTAACTCGAAATTCAAATAAGATCTAGATCACTTATCCATGACTTGGTCAGGCCTCACCAGATGAATATGTGCAAAGCGTACAGTGAGGGGACAATCAGAGGAGCTCACGATATCAGCTCGCACGAGTTGAAGGGAGTTCGTGGTCCTAACTTGCACATACCCAATGAGTTCACATGTAGGGGACCGCAAGCCTAAGAGGCGACCTAGAACGGTACATGTGCTCAATATGCTTGAAGCCTGTTTAGAATGTCAGTCCTATGAACGGTGAGGTCAAGTAATATATATAAATATCCAAATGTTTCCTTTAATGAGGCACACAGAAAATTACTCAACAAATATAATATAATATATAAACTAAAACGATATTAACTTTGTAGGGAGTCGGTTTTATATAATAAATAGATTATATTAATCTAAGCAATTTGATGCTTAGAAAAGTAAAACCTATCTGATAGAATAACGTAATGCTTATAAACTACCGCAAGCAAGAATAAAGAACAAAGCGTTGACCTAATAGCTAGGATAGTTTAAACTTTAAACTAACTCAAGGGCTTCTTCCATTTATGTACTACTTTAATTATGCATGTGGATTATTTATGGGTAATTATATGACCTTTTCCATACATGCATCCGTACGCAATTGAATATGCATATTCACGTACATCATCCTTCACGTTTAAATATATATATATATATACACACACATACTAGAATAAAACCGTCATTAGTTATCAATATGGGATTGGATGCAATAGTAAGTTACACTTTTAAAGGAATGATTCAAGTTCGAACTTTGAAAATAATATTATTGGGAGAAACAACCACGAATCTCGAACATAGACCGTAAAACGAATACAAGTACATAAAAAAAAACCGAGTTTTTGCTTATTCCACCCTCACCTGATTTTATACTTCTTCATCTATTATTGTTTGTTTTGTTCTTCAGTAATTCCTACTTATTAATTGTAATAGACATTTCTATCAACCTCCAAATAACAAAATTTGTTGGTAAAATAATGTTATCGTAAATCTATTAAATTTTAAATTTTCTGTCTACTTATGGAAATATATAAATATATAATCTAAAAGGTCAATGCTCTCTTTTGCTTTTTTCTTGGGATTTTAATATAACTATTATTCAGGCAAGTGGGCAGTGTTTGAATTTGACAAAAACGTTGAACTAGGAAAAAAACTCTTTCTTTTTTTTTTTTTTCAAAAAATGAAATTGTTGGTTTTAATGAATAGATATGCAGACGCGGGCTGACTCCTTCGTACCCAAATTTCGTCTTCTCTCTCTTTATCTGCATGCAAACGCCGTTTCTACTCTCTTTATATTTTTAAAAGGTTAAAATATGCTTTTCATCCCTGTACTTTTTTAAAAAATTTTAAGATTTGGTCCTTTTACTTTAAATACTACTTTCCCATTTTAAAAATCCTAAGCTAATTATTATCATTGTTGGTAGTTTTCGTTGAAATTGGTCATCCAAACTTTTTTATTTTCTGTCATTTATATGCCACATCAAATGAGGGTAGCCTATAATCAACATGCCAAACTAACAAACTTTGATGAAATATACTTATGATTTTAATGATTGGACTGATATTTTTAAATAAAAAAGTTACAGGGCTTAATTTTTAACTTTTTAAGTACAAAGACTAAATATCAAATTCTCTATAAGTATAGGGATTAACAACATATACAATTGACAAATGCAGAGACCCCGAATCTTGAGTTGAGACTCACAATGTGTAACTATATACTGGATCTACGAGTCCCACCATATATAAGTTTTAGTTTGGACTGTTCTAATTCTTAGCCTATTTGTATTGTAATTATTTGATTATGCAATTCTTAGTCTATCCATGTTGTATTGTTTTTAAAAAATAAAATAATAGATATTCATTTACCAAACTTGATAAAAATTACAGAATTTTTAAGGTTGATTTATTAAGTAAATGTGAAATGAAAAATTAATTATATTAATGATGTATTTTATTTATTTTCTTATTTTTTATTGCTTTAGAATTATTTTTAATTGATATTAAATGAAATCTAATTTGAGTAAGTTTTGAATATTTTTAAACTTTTATTTAATTCAATTATATATTAACTTTCACATGAATACGTTAAATATTTACATTTAAATCATCAATTTTAAAAATTTAAATGATAAATAAATTAATTAAAAGAAATAGAAGCATAGTAATAAAAGAGAAAATAAAATATGAAAATATAACAATTATAAATGATATTTTCTTGAAAATAAACTTACATTTGATCTCTTTAGAGATATAACTAATTTATTAGAATGCTATTAAGTAAACTAACATTTGTTTCAAATTTTACTTTAATTACCGAAATATCCGTTTATTTATTTTCCTTTCTTGTGTTTTAATTGTTTTTTATCATTATTTTTTTAATTAATTATTCCAAAGAATTACAAATGAATTTAAAATATTTAATATGTGCTTGTATAAATTTTTTTAATCCTTCAGCGTTTCTCGTCAACCTACAAGATATTAGCAGCCGTTCCCAACTGTAGGCTGTAGGAAGGCCAACCTCTGCCTTTTCAAACACCACTTTCCATCTGTCGTGCATGTGTAATGCGTTTAACATGCCGCCACCAATTATCCTAAATTCATAGCTTAAGCTATGCCATCACTCCCACAACTCTGCCTAAACTACGAATTTAGTGATGGTAGTCTCTTTATTTTTAAAATAGCATTTTGGTGGGTTATCTCAACTTCAGTACCTTTGGATATGATCATATGTTTCACCTCTTGCCTCTATTGCGACTCTTCCAACTCTTTAAATGAATCGATTTCCATCGTACCACCTTAACATTCTTCTTTATTAAATCCGGAATAATAAATAGCTATGTATATTATAAAAATGAATATAATTATATATAGTTATATTAAATTAAATGAATTTCAAAAAAAAAAGTTTTAAATTGCACTGACATGCATATGAGTTATGACTAATTTCTTTATTATATTGCTGGTATATACATATATTTTCCTTCAATTTATACTAAAATTAATCTAATAAAATAAAATATATCGACCTCGAAAATTGGAAAAAAAACCAGACAAACATTAATTTACTCGAATTTACTTTATTCACTGATCATTATCCTATTATCATATATATACACATATATTCATTCAAAAATATAACACCAATATGATAAACACAATACGATTTTATTCATGATTAATACAATTAACGGGAAATATTTAATATATGTATATTTTAAAATTTTATATTGTAATATCTATACAAGGATATAATCGGATGTATGTAGTTTTTGGCAAATGTCAAAGCCTTTTTTCAAAATCATGGACGAAACCAAAACAGTGCATACACAATCAACTGTCCATTGCAGAAGCAAATGTTGAAATAATAATTGTAAAGTTAACAGACCTTTTTTATAGAAAAAAAAATTTATTGCAACGCCGTGGTTTTCTTACTTCAATTTAGACTCTCTTTTTTAAATATTAAGATTGAATAAAATCGGGACATCACATCATTTATATATTTTTAATTATTTAATGATATTTTAGCAATTTTCTATATTATTAATATATAATTTTAATATTTTTTAATTTTAATCTCAAACCTCAAACCTCAAATCTTAAACTTTGAATCAAGATGTGACATTTAGGATTTAAATTTTAGAATTTAGGGTAATCTATTTGATATTTAGGGTTTTGGTTTAAGATTCAAGGTTCTAGGTTCATGTTAAAAAAATTATCAAAATTATGTATCAATAATATAAAGAAAATTACTAAAATACCATTAATTAGATGAAAAGGAATACAAGATAACATGAACCCTTATCTCATTATTTTTTAAAAATATAGATAATGTATGTGACTTAGCAAAAAAAACCAAAACATTTAATTCTTAATGCAACAAAAAGAAGCGGATAACATGAGAATAAAAAAGAATAAAGAGAAGAGAAAAGTATAAAAAGGTATAGGTTCAAGCTATAATTCTTCACACAATATATTAATGGAATTGCGTTTGGACTAGTTCGCTAAAACAGGTCAAGTTTGTACTGCATGGATTCGGAGGGTTACCTTTTTTTTTTTTTTTAAAAGATTTTATCCCATGTTTGTCATCAATCCCCACACCACCATTTTTTTTAACCCAAAAACCCTCCACTCTTTGGGAAAGCCAGATCAACGATTTGTGCTAATATCAATCTCGATTTTAGATTTTATAGACAATCTCAATTCTTATCCTTTGTCAAAAACTTTAAAAAAAAAGCCATATCCCTTTGATTTATTTATTTTCAAGTGTTGTGAATTATTAAAAAAATAAATACTAAAAGTAGTTTCATCGGAGTCAGATTCCGAATCTCACTACAATATAGCCAAGTCTTACAAAAAAACAAAAAACGAAAGCAAAGCTACCGTCACCGCAGGTAAGAAAAAAAAGAGAGAGAGAGAGAGAGAGAGAGGAGAGGTTAAAACCTTTGACCATGAACCAATCCAATACCCCCATGTGACGTTCGCAAAGTACGAAACTTCAACGAATGGTAGCATTGTTTGACATTAGGTGGGGACCGTGTATTGCGGCTCGAACCCCTCCCCCCTTCTTTTTTTTGGTATTCTTTTGCCCTTGCCAGTCCATGTTATCCAAAAGAGTTGAATTTCAGTTCTTCCGTATATTTTTTTATTACATATGGGATGAATATATTAATGACTCCCTTTTTTTTTTCATTATAGTTTTTCGTTGGTTCTTTTGTTTTTTCTTTAATGCAAGTGGATTTGGGTTTTGTTGACATTAATGTTTATTGGAGCATGAAGTCATTTTTATATATATACACTGAAATTCACAATATTATTAAATGAATAAATTACAATATAAATCCGTGATTAAAAGAGTTATGATGAAAGCCATTGTTTTTGCATTTTTTTTAATTTAAAGTTAAAAAAGAGAGAGTCAAATACAGCAGCCTCTCTATAAAAGAAGAGCGAACTTGGTTTGTTTGAGAGATTTTATTACACAAAAAAAAAAGAAGAGGAGAAAGCTCAATGGAGGAGAATTTGAAGAAGAGCTCTGATGATATAGGAGGTGGTGCAGTTGTGAAGAAAGAGAAGATAGCTGATTCTTGTGCTGATGATGAAGACGCTTCCGCTGTTGTTGTTGTTCCCAAGGTGAATACACACACCATTCTTATTCCTTGCTGGTTTTTTCTTCATATTTTCCCTCTATTTTTCTATAAACAAAATTGATTTGTCTGTTTTTAGCAGTTTCATGCTGTTTCTTTGGATAAAAGAAAAATGGTTTTCTTAATTTATTTCATGTTATTAATTTTGATGATCAGGTAGGAGATAAAAGACCCTGTTGTGAGAATGATGATAATAAGCCATCTTCCCCTGGGAAAAAGGATTTAAGCAGCAGCAGCAACAACAAGAAGGTAAACAATTAATTAAACCCTGCTTTATATTAATTCTTTTTTTAATAATAATTTCAAGTAGAAATTTTATTTATTCTGATTAATGTACACGTTACTGTGGATTGAAACGAATGGATGTTTTACAATTTTGATTGTTTTCTTCATGGCCAATATCTATTATATAATTGGATAAAGTTATTGTAAAATATGGACCTTTAATAAGATATAGATTTAATTCACAGTCTGTACAACATATTATCAACTATTTTAATTGGTGTGAAGCATAAAAATTTGGTGATCACTATGGATGCAATACCTATGTATGCAATCACGTAAATCCAACCCACTAAAATGAAGTATAAATTTTTAACATAAATTAGCACAAAATAAAATAAAATAACAATACATTTCTACATTATCCAAAAAGGATATGTATATTTTCTGATCCTAGATAGTTCACCATATACCATCTCGCAAATCAACATCTGGCACATATGTTTTATACAAGAAAGAGAAAAGTTGGATTTATACAGCATTTGGTTGTGGAAGAAATGAAGGGAAATATTCCAAGTTGGCTACGAAGCAATAAAATTAGCCAGATTTTTTGGCTACAAACATGAACAATCAAGCCATAGAAATTTGTGTCATCTTTTATAGATTTTTCAACCTTTTTTTTTATATATTTCTTAAATCCCTTGATTTCTAGATTTTGACTAATGTATATGTTTCTTGTCTCGATGCTAGACTTGAAGTCATCACCCATCCTTTTATTCTCACCATTACTTTTCCAATTGCTTGGCTTCATTCTGGGCTTCCAGCTTTGATTTTAATATAAATAGACTCATTTTATGCTAACTCAACATTGTGAAATATTAAAACAGGTATCTCTAAAATCTGATACTGAAAGAACCGAACCTGAGTACTCCATGGCTTCTTCTTTAACTCGAAAGGTGCAGGTTACCTTTGTTTTATGTACATGTCTGTATGTAGGTATCCATGAAAATACAAACATGAATTTTATGCTTTAATAAGGGTATAGATTTTCAGATAAGGATATAATTCTTGGGGAAGTAATTGAAAATTCAATTATGACATGATTGAATTATATTTGCAATAAAGAAGATTATTTGGTTAAACTGAGTATTGTGTTTTTTGTTATGCATGGAAATAGGATGATCAACTTGAATCTGCCAAAGCTGAGATGGGAGAGGTTAGAGAAGAAAATCAAAGACTAAAGATGTATTTAAATCGGATTATGAAGGATTATCAGAAGCTACAAATGCAATTTTATGACATTGTTGGACAAGATTCAAAGAAATCCCAAGCAGCAGAAAATAATGACCACCACCACCAACAACAAGAAGAAGAAGAACCCGAGCTTGTGTCTCTTACACTTGGAAGGTTTTCGAGTGATTCGAAAAAGGATGGTAAAAACAAAGCATCCAGCAGCCATGGAAAAGAGGAGGAGAGAGGGAATGAAGGTTTATCTCTTGGCTTAGATTACAAGCTTGAAGCTTCTAAGTCTGAGGTAGACGATGAAGCTTTGCCAAATCCAAGCCCAGTGAACAGTACTCAAGAACTCAAGGAAGAGGAAACATGGCCACCAAGCAAAGTTCTCAAGACAACCAGAACCGGAGACGATGAAGTTTTGCAACAAAACCCTGTTAAGAAAGCTAGGGTTTGCGTCAGAACCAGATGCGAAACTCCCACGGTATTATCATGGTGTTTAGTGCATATAGATACAACTATACTAATCATGGTTTGACGGTTATAATGTTCTTGTAATTTTTTACAGATGAATGATGGGTGCCAATGGCGGAAATATGGGCAGAAGATTGCTAAAGGAAACCCTTGCCCTCGGGCATATTATCGTTGCACAGTTGCACCTTCATGCCCTGTGAGAAAACAGGTGAATTTTGAAGGTTAATTTTCTGTTTTTTTTAAGCCATTAATGGCTACATTAATTAAACTGTTATCCTCCCTGAACTTACAGGTTCAAAGATGTGCTGAAGACTTGTCGATCTTAATCACAACTTATGAAGGAACCCACAATCATCCACTTCCAATGTCAGCCACAGCAATGGCTTCCACCACTTGTGCAGCAGCTTCAATGCTATTGTCTGGTGCATCGTCGTCGGGTTCCAATGTTGCATCGTTAACTTCCACCGCCAACCCCCATGGGCTCAATGTCTACCTATCTGATAACTCAAAATCAAAGTTCTACTTGCCCAACTCTTCACTCTCGGCTGCCTCATCACACCCAACAATCACTCTTGACCTTACTTCAACACCATCTTCATCCTCATCATTTCCTTTCAATAGGTTTTCTTCAGCTTATCCCACTACATCAAGATATGCTTCCACAAGTCTCAGCTTTGGTTCTTCCGAATCCAACACTGTGTCTTGGGGCAATGGGCTTCTTAGCTATGGTAGTCCAAGTACTCAACCCTACATGAAAAACCCTCTTAACATTAATGGGAGACCACAGTCCACCATTGAGAACAATAGCATTTTTCCATCTTTCATGCAAAAGAATAACCTAAATCCTCCTCAACAGCCATTGCCGGATACCATCGCTGCAGCAACCAAAGCAATCACAACAGACCCCAATTTCCAATCTGCTTTAGCGGCGGCTCTCACATCAATCATTGGAACCGGCAATAATAATAATGGTGGTGGTGGTAGCGGGGAGAGCTTGGCACAAAGGTTGAAATGGGGAGAGCAGACATTTGCAGTGAACGGAAATGGATGTGGCTCAAGCTTCTTCAACAAACCACCTCCTTCCACAACTTCCCAACCAGGGAGTTCGATATTTCTACCACCTAATTCTTTGCCATTTTCAACACCCAAGAGTGCCTCCACATCTCCTGGTGATACTGGAAATCACACCAATTGATTGTTTTTTTTTTCTTCTCTTTTTTTGAATATTAATTTGTAATTAAGGATGTTATTCATTAGTCTTAATTGGCATGTAATAATAGCAAGTTTGAAGAAATTTTCCTCTCAATGACAAGGATGGGAGGCATGGAAAATTTGAACAAGTTTGGTTTCTCCACAAATATTTATTTGGTCATTCGCAATTGTTCAAATATTGAAAAAGTTTTGTATTAAATAAAACGTGAACCATAGCATAAATGTAATACATTAATGAAGACAGTTACAGATAACTTGAGGATCCTTTATCCTGAAAACAAGTCAATTTGCCTGCAAATGTCAATGTTCCTCCCTGGTCTGCAATCTGCATTTTTGCACCATCCAAAGGCAATCCCTAAAACCGACCTCCCCTTTCCATATTTAGGCTCAGCATGAACAATAATGGAAAACAAAGTACAAGACAATATACAAAAATATTGATTTGATCCGTCCAAATTCAGCCCATACAAGGATTGAGATTAATATTGGATTCTAATATCGACTGTTTGTGTAGTTGTTGCAATATAGTGTTGCCATAGGAAGTGGAACAATGTGCTACAAACATAAACTAAATAATACCAAAGTAGTTTTATGCACACGTTTATATGTGTGATGCCCTTGTTAAGAGGATGATGTATTATCAAGTCAATAGTACGGCCACAATATACTTTTTGCTCTCAAATACCTTCCTAATGAAGGCAGCGAACACTGACTACAAGAAGGAAATAAACACAAATTTGTATCAAGCAAAGTAGCTTCTATAGCCTACATTTGGTGCTCTCAACTGATCATGCTCTTCTTCGTAGAGGCTTGTAGTCTCTATTTATAAGCTTATATATATATAATAACAAGGTACATACCCGATCTTTACGCCTAGTGGCGCTCTTTTTTTTTCCACATTTAAGTTATTATTTTTTAATTAATATATTAAAAATTGTTATTTAAATTTTTTTAAAATAATTTTATAAAAAAAAGAAAATTGCATAATAATTAAAACCATTCATGCATTTTTTTTGTATTTAATAAATATTATCATGTTTACTAAATTAAAATTATGCGATACAATAATTTTTTGTTCTCAATCGATATAAAAATGACAAAGAAAGACGTTAAAAAATACCAACCTCTTTCAAAGATAAAAACATTTGCAAAAACTCTCAGAATAATCTCACTTTAAAAAACACTCAGACCCTAAGACAATCAACTCAAACCAAAACTAATATGTAGCCCACAATAACCATCTCCCGCACTTTCAAAAACTAATGATTCCTTTTACCTGCTATTGCCAGAGCATCAGCCATACTATTTTATTGCCATTGAACAACTACGAAATAAACTCAACACAGCTGATCAATACCACAGTCAACACCAATGGCTAAATTCCGCAACATCCATGTCTATAATTTCTTTCCAACTACCACTCCAAAGCACACGCAAGCTAGACTACATACTAATGGTACAATAATATTACATATATTAAAATAAAATAAAACAATAAATATTTGATGTGTACACGTTATATTTAAATGTAATATATTTGATACCTATAAAAATATATTAAAATATTTTTTAATTATTATTAACCGGTGCCTATTAATGTATGTAGCAATAGTAGGAATAGTATATTTAATATGTTAACAAATGCATTAATAATATATATATATATATATATATATGTATGTATATTTTGATAAAAACTTAATAACAATTATTTAATGTGTACACATTTTATTTATTTGCTCTCCATTACTTTTACTGCAGGGGTCATTTTCTATGCTTAGATTCACAATTGTGTTTATACTTTAATTTTTGAAATTTATCTTTTATTTTCTATTAAACACAATTTTTTAACATAAAATCCATTCTTTCCGTGCTCTCTTTTCATATTGTTTTTAATTCATTTTCTATTTTTCTATTAAACACAATTTTTATTTTATTTTTTTCATATTATTAATGTGGGTAGAGCTAATGATATGGGGTGTTTCATAATTGATAGTTGAAAAGGCCCTCAACGATATCAACTTGGATGCAGGAAAGGAAAACAAAAAACCAACAATGGCTTTTACGAATGTCATTAGTCTAATTACATTGGTTTGTATTTGTTTTGAATTGCCTAGTTATTTCTTTTGGTTTTGTTTTGTTTTGTTTTGTTTTGAGGGTGTTGTTTCATATAACACATTTTATTCTCTAATAAAATTCACTTGCCAAGCAAAAAAAAAAAAAAAAAACCCTCCCCACAGGTAATTCATTTCCTAATCAACATATTATTTCTCTTTTTATAATATCTTTATTATTGTAACAACTCAGTTTTTTATTGGTGTTAGAAATTATAATTTCGAAATTCTATTTTCATAAATTGTGTTTGTGGATAGTAATATTTAATTTTTACGAGACTAGTATAGAAATATATTAAAATTTGGTCTAATAAATTTGTTTAATTGATATATAGTTAAACAAGGTACAAGTGTAATGATCCTAAAGTAAGTGGTATTGAAATACGGTTTGGGAACCCCATTTTCCAATGATTGAGTCCATAATATAAAGTTTAATTAAAATTTGGTCTTTTAATTTTATCAATCGGATGGTTAATTAAGGTATAATGACTGAATTGTAAAAATGATAAAAGTTAATTGCTATATATTTTTAATTGCTAAATGACTATAGTGGTAAATAAACCATAGTTCAAAATGACAAATAGTCATTTTATATTTTAGTGCACGGTTGGTTGGAGGTTTTGTTAAAATAAAATTAAAAGTTTTATAATTAAAGAATAAAAGAAACATAAAACATAAAAAAAAAAAAGTTAAGGTCACCATCTTTATATTTCTTCTCTTCCACTGATTGTAAGAAGAAGAACAAGGAGAAACCATTGTTTGGCTTGAAGGAATTTAATTAAAAGTAAATTTTATATTTTTGAGATTGTTGAAGTTCGGTTTATTTAATTCGTGTGTTATTTTTTTTTAAATTGTAAAGTTTCTAAATATTTTTAATGATGAATGATTGATGAAATTGGTGTTATTTGGTTAGATTTAATGCTTAGATATGAAAAAGGATTAGTTCGTAAAATGAAAATTGTTAGTTTTAAATATAGGGACTAAATTATAAATATTTTGAAACTTATATGAAATTTATGTGAATATAGATATTAGAGAGATGTAAAAGGGATGAAATTGAGATCGGTTTCAAAATCGAAGCTCAAATGTGAAAGTTATGACGATTTCGGTTTTAGGGACTAAATTGAATAAAATGTAAAAATTTATAGGACATTTGAATAATAAAATTGAACTGATACATGTACATAATATGATGATATAATACGTGTGTACTTTATAAATTGAATAGAATAATTGTATAGATAAAAAATTGAATCAAATCAGAAATAATCGGGGAAAAGATAAAATTGTCGAATAGTCCTTAAAGTTTCAATTTGTTTGTTGATTTAACCAGATCAATTCATATGGTGGTTATATATATTTATAATTTATTTTTGAATTATGAAATTGTTTTGTATGTTTGTAATTTGAATTGTTTGCAATTTGGAACAAAAAAGGTGTGATATGGATTAAATCGTAAAGGAATGATAAATTCAATATGATGAATCTAAAATTGAGATATTTAATGAATTTATATTTGATTATGACTGGCTGAATAGTATTATTATGAATTTGATTTATTATTGAAATAGAGGACTAAATTGAATAATTTACAAAATATGTATGATCTTGTAATTGAATATGATTTGAATAGAACTTGATATTATGCTATTATTGAAATATTATTTGTAGCTAAAAACAACGCAGGATCGTCAAAAGGGAAATTGAAAGCAAGAGTCGACGACATATGACGAGAGCTTTCAGTTTGTATTTCTATAACTCGAAACTAATTATAATTAATGTATATTCATGATATATTTTATTATATAGTGTAAGAGCCCAAATTCGCCCGAGCCCGATAAAACCATAACCAAAATTAAAACAAAAATAAATAAATTAATAAAATCCATCAGTCCATTACAAATTAATGATAACCTAGCCCAAAACCCGAATTAACCCCACTAGCCCAAACCCTAAGCCTAAAATGGCCCAACAACCTAAACCAGGCAACAAACCCTAGCCCCTAGCCTGGCGCCGCTTCAGCAGCCTCCAGCGCACAGCCTCCGTACGCGCCACGTCCACGCCTCTATACGCCTCCTCTGTACCTGCAAAAGAGGCCAAATAACAGCAACAAAAACAGCAGCAAATAAGAGAGAATGGACTTTGTATTTTTTTGTATTTTCTTTTTCTTTTATTCGGATATAAAAAAGTCATTTAATATTTGTATTTAGGGGGGATTTTTTATGAACACGAATACGAATACACCTAATATATCAAAAAAATCAAGAGCGAAGGTGATTTACCTTTTTTTCGCACGTATTCTTGTTTTTTATTTTCATTTTGTTTTTTCCTTTTTCAACTTAAAAACAAAGAAAGAAAAACATACCTTGAGGTCGCGTCGCCGGAGGCCCTATGCCGTCGCGAAATTGGGCTTGAAAAGGGGTCAAATACCCTCTTCTCTCAGCTTTCTAGGCTAGGGAAGTTTGGCTTTCGAATCCGCCTTAAAGAGGGGGCTAAAGGGCTCCTTTTTGCGCAACGTCGGCCACCGTCCACGGCGGACAGGCGATGAAACCCTAAGGCCAGCCAAGGGAGGGGATTTTAAATTTGAGAGGATTTCTTTTAGTTTTTTTTAGGAAATGGTTTTAAAATGAGGTTTTTAAAAAAAATTGGTATATAAAGAGATGCGAAACGACGTCGTTTCGCAGTAGCTTTTTTGCTACTAAAACGGCGTCGTTTTGCTCAGACCAGACCCGCGACCCGACCCATATCGCCAAGGATCCGCTTGTTTTGGACTAAGGGTCAATTTGCGCCATCAGTCCTTCCGCTTTTGAGGCGTATTTTAATTAAATTCTTTTTTACTTTTAATTTTGCCCAGAAATTTTACGCTGTTTAAATTTAATCCCTTTTTAAACGCTACATTTCATAACTCGGGTAAATTGCGCTTTTAGCCCCTTTTAGTTTACACGCATTGTATTTTAGTCCCTTTCCGATTTCATTTTTAATTTATTGTTTTTTTTAACTCCTTAATTTTGTTCTGATTTCAATACAGTCCTTTAAATTTTTTATTTAATTTTTTGTTTATTGATTTTTCTAATTATTCTCCCTTTTTAATTAATATTTAATATTATATATTTTAAACTGTTCTAGATTTTATTTATTTCCTTTTAATATGATATTTATTTTCACTAAATATTTTTTATATATTCTTTTTATATACACATATAATTTATATTAAATTATTTATACATATTATGGATTTCATATTATTTTATATGTATTTTCTTTTAAATCTATTTATGTGTATAGGTATATTTTTTAAAATTTATTTATTTATATAATATATTTCCTTTTTATTCCCTATTTTATATATTTTTTTGTTTATTTTAATAACCTTGATATATTATTATTTTCAAGCATAAATTATTAAATTAGTCTTTTTTATTTTCATGTATATTATTTATGTAGAATAACATATATTATTTTATATATATTTTACTTTGATTATCTTCTTACCTGATATTTTATTTTAAAATCTATTTACCTCATTATTGCATGTACTAATTATTTTTATCTTTATATTTTAATCTATTTTAAATTTTTGTATATACTTTCGTACATATGATCTATCAATTGCATATCAATGATTTAAAATTGTTTTTTCCTCATGTTATTCATTCGTAATTTCTCATGTGTTTTCTTTAAAAATTGTTTTGTACCATATTCTAATTCCCATATTGCTTTGAATATTATGTATGTTTTTGGTTTTCATATTGTTTCATATATTATTATTTCATATTGTCAACTAGTATTTAGTGTCGTTATCTTAATTTTATTTATTTATGTTTGAAAGTTTGTTGTAGTTTTTTTTTTGGTTTGTTTCCTTAGTTATATATTTTTTTTAGTTTCCATTATTTTGATCGTTAATATTTGGATATGAGTTTATTGTTACTTTGTACATGTTAATTTGTTTTTTTATACTATTTTCATTCATTAATAGAGTTCGCTATCTACGAATATTGTCCCATGTCTACAATTTCACCTTTCATTTGTAATTGTCGCATTGTAATTTTCAACTTATTGATTTAAAATTGACTATTCCATTTGATTTCAAGTCAAATAAATATATTTTGAGCCGATTTTATAATTACTTACCGGAAAGCTTCTCAAAGTACAATGCAATATTTTGTATTTGGAAATTCGAGAAATCGGGTCCTAATTTGTTGGGTTTCGATTTTTCGTTTGACCAAATCACTAAATATCCTTTCGAAATTTCATCCATGTTTTCTTAAATTAAAAACAATGCAATATTTCGTGTTTAGAAATTCGATAAATCGTGCCCTAATGTGCTAGGTATCGATTTTTTCGTTTGATCCTAAATAACCAAATATCCTTTTAAAATCTCAAGGCATGAAGTTTGAAAATCAAAAGACGATCTTGGTTTTGAGGAATAGAATGTCATATTCTAACGTACTGGATATGATATTTTGTTACTTCGGGACAAGAGAATCTTAAATTCCAATTCGAGTTATTCATATCTTTAAAAGAAATTGCATTTCAAAATCTCTTCAAAATTTCAACATAAGGACATTAGTTAATCAATTTGGTACCAGTTTTGGGCGTACGAGGGTGCTAATCCTTCCTCGTGCGTAATCGACTCCCGAACCTTTTTTCTTGGAATTTGTAGACCAAAATTAATTTCTTTTAAAATAAAATAAAATGTTTTATAGGTGACCCGATCACACCTAAACAAAAAGGATTAGTGGCGACTCCATATCTCATTTTTAAAGTCGATCCCCATTTTTTTCCAAACGTATAAAAAAATGGTTTCGACATATAGTATTAAGGTAAGCTATTAATAGAAACTGAATTAAAGTATATTATGTTACGTGATAAATTAAAGAATTAATATTGAATTGAGAAGGATGGATATGAATCAATATAATATATAAAATAGCATGTACCTATTGTCGAAACCATTTTTTGATAGGTCGACTTTATTTAGAAAATGAAAATGGGGAGTCACCACCAATCTTTTTTTTATGAGGTGTGATCGGATCACCTCGTGATTTGATCGTTTTAGTAAGAGGTTTGATTTATTAAAACAATGTTTTCGGTCTACGAAAATTCAAAAAATGGGTTCGGGAGTCGGTTACGCACGAGGAAGGGCTAGTACCCTCGCTACGCCCAAAATTGGTACGTAATTGATTATTTGATGACTTTATGTCGAAAGTTGAAAACTCGGAAAGAATTTAAACTACGATCTCTCTTTGTATTATGTTATTTTTACTTAAAATTTGCTTGAATTGAATAAGTCGAAAAATATATTGAAGACATTCTTATCTCGAGGCAACTAAACATCATATCCCGTAAGTTAGGACATGACACTTCGAATCTTTGAGAATAATTTGGCCTTTGATTTTTATTTGAAATCTCACGTGTTTTAATTTTTGAAAGGATATTCGATTATTCGAATCCATCAAGAAAAATTAAAACCCCGTAAGTTAGGGCACGATTTTATCGAATCTTTCAAATACAGAACATTGCCTATTTTTCAAAATTTTGTTGATGTATTTGGATAAAAATTAATAATATACGAATAAAATATTACGTTTGATGAATGACGAAACAAAACGATGATATACGAATGAAATGTCGCGTTAATAAATGACAATAATGAATACACTAATGAAAACAATATATGATAATCACAAAATATATACTATTTTAACGCTAATATGAACGATCAAAGAAAAAATAAATAAATAATAACGATGATAATAATAATACTAGTGACAAAATATGAACAAAACAAAAAAAAGGAAGACAACACCAATTTAATATAATAAGGACAAAGAAATAAATAAATAAATAAGTAAATAAATATAGAGGAAAAATATTTTATCAAATATTGGAAATAAAGGACCAAATTAAAATAATGAATGAAATTGCGGGTACGATTTATAATAAATTACATAAGTAAATAATAATAATAATAATAAATAAAATAATAACAAAAATAAAAATGTACAATGAAAGGAAATAAATGCCCAAAAAAACAAAAAACAAAGAAAAATAAAGAAATAATAAATAAGTAGTTAAATAAATAAATTAAATTGAATGAGAGACTAAATTGCGCAAAAAATAAAATAGAAGGGGGGAACTTAAAAATAAAAATTAGGTAACAGGACGAAATCGAATAGTAGGGAAAATGCAGAAGGATCCACTGTGCAATTATTCCATTTAAGCAGAAACACGCGGATTTTTTAGACTGGTCGGGTTTGGCCCGAAACGACGTCGTTTCAGGTGTCCATCTCTTCAAATGGTCTGAGGACCAAACTGAAACAGAAGCGAAAATTTTGTGGCTGAAATTGAAAAAAGAACATAGGACCACATTGAGACGCGCCGCAAAAGCGGAGGGACCTACTGCACAAATAGACCATTAGACGAAAACGGGCGGATCCTCTGGAGTGGGTCGGGTCGCGCGTGGGTGAGGGCTAAACGGCGTCGTTTTGGCATATGGGATTAATGCCTAAAACGACGCCGTTTTAAACATTTATAAAAGCTAAATTTTTTTAAAAAAAATTCCATTCTGCACCATTCTTTAAAAAAAAATTGAGAGCTCTCTTTTGCTCTCCCACCCTCCGAGCTTTGGCCTAGGGTCCGGCCGAACTCCGGTTATTGGGCCACCGCCCGTCTGCCGGTCACCGACGACGCCGCCGTCGCCCGCGGTGGCCGGAAAAAAACCAAAAAACCCCTATTTTGCTATTTTGACCCTCCTAAACCTAGATCCGGGCCCAAAATTTCCAAAATCCTCATAAAAATGACCCGAAAATTAAAAGACTTTTCAGTTTCTGGCCACTTTTCATCGGAAGTGGCTACCTCGGCTGTTCACAGCGGTGGGACTCGCGGGTTCGTCTTCTTCGACCTTTCTCTTCTTATTTTGTATTTGTTTTCTTTTTTATAAAATGATTTCGAAAGAAAAAAGAAGAAAAAAATACATTTGAATATTTTGATTTGCTTTCGTATTTTTTTTGTTTGATTCTCTGTCATTTTTTGATTAATCGTGTGTAAAAAATACATTGAGGATATTCGACTCTTTATAGCCGATTACATAGTCCTTTTTACTGTTTATTTCTACTGTTTGTTTTTTGCTTCTGCTCTGTTTCTATTTCCTTGTTGCAGGCGTTGACGGAGACGGGCAGGTGGTACTCGGGACAAGGCGCGGGCGGCCCACCCGAGGAGGGGCGACGCACATAAGGCTAGGGAGAATTTTTCTGAACAAACGTTTTAGGTTTTTTTTTTTGCCAATGGGCCGTTGTAAATTTAGGGTTTTGTAATTTGAACTCTCCTTTTTTTATTATTCTGGACTTTATTAATATTTTTTTAATTTGGTTTTATTGGTTTTGGGCCCGGACTAATTGGGCCTATTACACCTATATTTTAAAAAATCACATGATAATTACCGAAACCAATAGAAAGCATCTCAATCCACTTATCAAGCACTCACCAAAATATTTAAAGATTCCACTAAATTTGTCCCAAAAGCCAATCCCATGATAAAAACACATCATGGACCTTTTCCCAAACAAATCACAAAAGTGCTTGTGCTTGTGGACATCAACAAATCACCATTGGAATGACGTCAAAGACGTAAAATAAGTTTCAAGAAAATTGAGACCCTTCAATCTTCTTGTAGTAAGTGTTAATATAAATCTATAATTTATCAATCCATTAAAAATAATTTGCTTACCACCACTCCCAACACCCCTTCGCGGTTTATCTTCACCACCATGTTCCTAAAATTGAATAACACTGTCAGCACAATCATATCTTAAACCAACCATCTTGCCAAATTCACACGTCAAAGCAGCTCTCTCAATATTCTTCGTCCAATGTTTTCACAAGCACCATATGGAAGAGATTCATTTCACTATACTTTGAAGTTTTCTCTTTAAAAAGCCAATTTTTTAATACTTTATTGTTTTTGAGACACTTCAAACTTATCAATGCTAATAATACTCACTTGTTGAATACTATTTATAATGATAAATCTTAATTTTAATAGCAAATTATACCATTAGTCACTAAATTATGGGTAAGTTTTCGTTATGAGCATTTAAAGTTTTCATTTAAGTTACCAAACTATTCAAAAGTTTTTATTTAAGTTAATAAATTGTTAAGGTTTTTTTTTTTTTTAAGTTCCGTCAGCAAGCTCCAAGCAACGATGAAAACGTGGATCAATACCTATTAATGAGTAGAAAAATATACCTTAAATCCAAGTTAATCTGATAGTCAATGTTAAATATCGAAGAAAAAAGTTGTTTGAATTTTGGTTCGTAAATTCATGACGTCCAAAGTTGTTTCACGAAAAGAAAAACTAAATTGTAGAAGAGAAGGAGAAAGGGAGTTTTCGATTAATGCGTGAACAAAAAGGGACATATAACATCGATTTTAATAACCCAATAACTTATATGAAAAATTTTGAATAGTTTAATGATCAATTTGTAATTTTTTTAGTTAAGTGATAAAAAATAATTTAATGATATAATTTATCCTAATTTTAAATTATATAAAAATGTAAAACAAATTAAATGATAATTGATTTAAAATCATTTATATTATTTATAATTATTATATTCAATTGTATAGTTGAACTAGATAAAAACACCTCATTTATACCAAAAGAAAAGTCCATATGATTTTATCTACTACTTTTTATAAAAAAAATTATCTTTTAAGTGTAAAGGTTTTTTTTGCTACATTTAAGTCCACGGTTCAAATGAATAAAAATTTAATTATAAAAAAATTATTTAAATTGAATATCAATTTAATAAGGGATAAATATCAAATTTATATATGAATTTTGTTTCAATATATAATTTGATATATGAATTTTAATTTGGTGCAATTATATATGTGAAATTTGAATTGTGATTCGCATAAATAAAATTTTGATTTTAATTTAATTGTATACATTTAATTAAATACATGCATTTATTTTCATATTAAATTTATATAATTGTATGAATATACAATATATCAACATAAAATTATGCTAATTCGATAATATTGTAAATAATTTATAAAAATTAAATTAAATTAAAATTTAATAAACAAAAATACACAAAATTAAAATTTATATATACTAATAGTTATTAAATTAAAATTAAATATATAATTTTAATATTTATCCCATTTACTAATTAAATCAAAATTAAAATCTGTGTTGGAGTCGTGGCCTAGAAGGGAAAAGCAAATAGGCTATGAATATTTATTTCATGATAAATCAAAATTTTCTGAGACAAACAAACTAAATCGAATAAAATTTTTTGTTATTCAGATTCTTTCTTCTTTTCTATCGCTTTCTGATTTCCTCTGCTACTTTTCTCTCCACTCATCCCTTCCAATTTTCACACTCTTTTCCTTTTCTTTTCTTTTTTTCATTTTTATTGTATAAATAAGTTTCAGTTGATCAATTATATCAAGTTAAACCCTAAACTCTTCAACTTTTCTGGTTGCTTATCTCCTCGTTCAGCATTAACCTCCTGGTAATTTTTTCCTTTATTATTGTGAAGGCTTTCATTTATTTAAGTTTATTTAAGTAGATCCAGGAGGAATATGTCTAAACTTTATGTTTTTTGGGTGGAAAAGTTCTAAGCTTTTGGATAATGTCCATTTCTTTTTCTTTTTTTTTTTTTGATTAATTCTTTAGTGTTATGTTGAATTTGGGTAGGGTTTATTTTAGGCTGAGAACTTGAAATTTAAAGAAAATGATCAGGGTGCTTGATATATTGGGTGAAAAATTTTGTTCTTTTAGATTTAATTAGAATATGAAATGAAAGAAGAGGAAGCACTTACTTGTATTATTGTAAATTAAACAGCTATAAGAATAACCAATTGGGTGGTGAAAGCTCATTGCTTGATATTGTTGTTGGTGGTGGTGTGTATGTGTGTGTGTGTAGGTGGTGACAATGTCAACTCCTGCAAGGAAGAGGCTAATGAGAGATTTTAAGAGGTTGCAACAAGATCCGCCTGCCGGTATCAGTGGAGCACCTCAAGACAACAATATTATGCATTGGAATGCAGTTATATTTGGGTCAGTTTGGAACAAAAAGGATCCTTTTTTTTTTTTTTTTTTTACTTTCATGTTTTAGGATATTTGCTTTACCTCTTTTGGCATTATCAGTATATTAAGTATGGTTCAATAAGCTATTCTGGTTTCTTTTCTGATTGGGGTTGCAGTCCAGATGATACTCCATGGGATGGAGGTGAGCATTCTGATGCCCAAACTCTTATTCAAATAGGATACTCTGTGCTTTCTATTCACTTCTCAGTTGCTTCAGATTAATGTATATGTAGGATCTCATATTGTTTGTTACACATCCTTTTAGGTGAATTCATGTTCTTTTTTCTCCTTTGTCAACGTAATAACCATTTTATCTCTGTCTATGACTGAAACTATAGCATATTCTTAATTCTTATTACAGAGATGGATTGTTGTGCAAAATCATGTAGTTTAATTTTCTGGGCTCTGATTGTCACTTCATCGTATGATGCTCTGATGTGGTACGAACTTTTGACAAGGTTATGCTTTCAACAGTACCAGAGTCCATTTTGAGGAGTCAAATATGTGTCTTGACATGAAAATTTTAGGGAAAACTAAGAGCAGAGCCACATAGCAGTTTCGTTTGTGGTTATTCTGAGATTTCTTTTACTATTGCCTTTGTCGTGCGTCCTTAGCCTAAGCTTTCAAAAATTTCACAGTAATATGTGTTCCATTGCCATAGCTTTCTAATGCATGCTCCATTAAGATTAGTCCATGCTCTAGATAGCCCTATGGTAGTTGGCATTAGAAATCCTAGTTGTGACTGAGTCATTATTAAAATAACTAGAAGGTTTGATTCCTGCGAGCTTCTATGTGGATGTTTATTCTGAATGTTTCCAGGACCCTGTCTGTTTTCCAAACTAAAAGTAATGATGTTACGATGAATGTACACGTATTGAGATGTATTCTTGTTCACAGTTTTATTGTAGTGCTGTTTCTGCCATGGCTATAAGACTGCTTGTAAGGGGGATTCTCTCTCACTAGTCCTGATATGAAATAGGAGGCTATAGTTTGATAAGGGAAAAAGGATAATGTTTGCTAAATAAGCGTTTCCTTGTTAAATTTTCATCCACCAACCTCTAGGGTCCAAAATAATGGATCAAATTATAGAATCAACAGTTGGTGGTGGTTTAGTAGGAAGATGGAATGTGTTAGTTTCTTATGTTAATATACAACTAGAGGAGAGGCCTTTCCCTTTATGAGAATAAGTATAATAACTTCAAATTTCTAGTTGGAGAAGTCTGTATGACTCGCTTGCTCATATCAGATTAAATAACCCTATGAAGCTTTGACATGGTTCCACTGATATCTGTGCTGGATATATGCCTATGTCAGAAAAATGTCTGACATGGCACAGCCAAATGCAAATTGGACATTGCTAGATACCCCCAGGAAGAAAATTAGAAGATATTTGATATCTTTTGACACTTCAAATTTTAACACTCTTTTGACCTTTGTGAAGTGACTTGTTTTTGAGTTATTCAGGCACGTTCAAGTTGACACTTCAATTCACTGAAGATTATCCAAACAAACCCCCAACAGTGAGATTTATCTCCCGGATGTTTCATCCAAACAGTAAGTTACAACTGTGTTGCTTTAACTCTTTATTTTCTTTGAAGTACCTGAGATGTCTGGGTATGGAGGTATGATCCTCAATTATATGAGAAAACTTAGAAAAGTCTGAGCATATCTATTTTTGGAAGACATCCATATATCTAACACTCAATCCCCAGCCTGAGTATTGGTCAGTCTTCTCTAACAATCTGTATTTTTCCATCTATGGATTCAGACTTAAAACCTTTTGAATCTTTTCAGTTTATGCCGATGGAAGTATTTGTCTGGACATTTTACAGAACCAATGGAGTCCTATATATGATGTAGCAGCTATTCTCACATCCATCCAGGTACAGTAGAAACCTTTTTACAGTATGGATATAGTTGTTACTTGTCTATTATTATGAGACTATTGACAAGAATTGTTGCTACATACATCATATCAATGATCGGAAATTTATTCAAGGAGGAGCCTGCCACCTTCCTATTCTTATTTCTAGATTAAGGAAATTTTGATGAAATTTTGCTTACATATGTCCGTATGTTTAGATGAGAGAAAAACTTGGAGGATTAAATTGTTTATATCATAGGATACATGAAATTTTAACTGCAAATAATGAGTGTTCTTCTAGGATTGATTTATCTATTGTTGAAAGGTTCATTTGCAATCATATTTTCAAGTTTACTTCAGCTGCTGCACTCAATCCCTATTTCGATTAATTATTTTTTGAGTAAAACCTACGTTAGGTAATTCTGTTAGGTTCTTCAGAGTTTGAAGCATCCAACAGTGCAGAAATGATTGTTTTCACTACCCCTAAAATTCTCCTTTCAGCCAAGATTGCGTTTTTATTTAATAGATATCTTATATATACACACCTATGCGGAAATGATTGTTTGAACTGGTGATCCTGAATTAGAGATTCAATATTTTATTTAACCCATTAAGCTTAGAACAATATATTGGTTACTTGTTTTTTTCATTTAGGCTCATTTTAAAAAGATAAGTTGTGTTTGTGATTATGTGATTAAATGATTTTAACTATCATTCCATTGATGCAGTCATTGTTGTGTGATCCGAACCCAAACTCACCTGCAAACTCGGAAGCTGCTAGGATGTTTAGTGAGAACAAGCGCGAGTACAACCGAAGAGTAAGGGAGATTGTGGAGCAGAGCTGGACAGCGGACTAACTCCATGTGGTAGTGGAACTGTCAGTTTTTAAGGTTTGATGTCGTGGTGACATTGCCACTTAGAGTGCTATTCGCAGTACTAATCAACTTTATCCTTGATATATACCTCATCAACTTTTGCAATGTGCCATAAGCTTGTGTAAAATAGCATATGAATTCTATGTGGTCTAAGGTGTGAGTATCAGATATGAATCTGCATCCGACACGGGTTTATTTTTTAAAGTTTTATCGTATATTAAGATGTTCATATCATAATATCCACATCCAAAAACATGTATGTGTTTGTCTATTTGCAATGATCCATTATGAACTATTTGCATCCATATAAATCTCTTGTTGATTACGTCCCAAACCGGATTGTTAATTTTTTTCCTTTTGGTAGAGAAGCACAGACCTTATGGAGCGTTTGACTTTTTTGTTGGGGTTTGAAAGAGCTTTTGATTGGTGATGGTAGTAGTTGCTGACTAATTTCCATAGTAATAGTTTAGATGTTTGTGTTGATAAGAGGTGCATATCCCTTGTGTGTGATGCACGCGTGGTAAATGAGTAGATGGGAAGTAAAGTATTGATATTCATGGCATCTTACTTTACCTTTGTGCATATATATGGCTGCTGCTTGAAAATGATGCTAGGATTTTTTAATGTTTCAGAAATTGTTTCTCAGCAATGGTGCTTTCTAATTTAGAGATTTAGATGAAACGTTTTCCTTGATATGCTTCGTTTAATATTTCTACCTGAGAGGTTTTTCTATTATAGGTATTTGATTAAATTAGTCTTTTATTATCAAATGGATCAATTTAATCTTTGTACTATTAAAAAGAATCACATAAAATCAAATTAAAATAATGTTAACATTTACTCTTTAAAAAATATCACTTAGTGTTTGGGTAAATTATAGTACGGGCCATTTTAAAACAGCGATGCTTATTTTGGTACCAGGAAAAATGTTTAGTTTAGAACCTGTTTGATTTCTCTAAATAAATTATATGAATAACAAATGTCAAACCTTAGTAAAACAGTTGTAGCATTTGATTCAAATTTTTAGATTAATGAATATAAATCGAGAATAAAAGATTCATCTTGTAGGTGTGAACCATATCCTTTACCAGTCCATGTTTTCTGACTCTGCACTATTCTTCAAAATCCATTTTGCCACTGTCTTGCAGTCAACATAGCGATGAGCTTTTTCAGTACACTGAGACCAAGATATGGCATAAGTAGATATCCGTTACAGTGTAATGCCCTGCCCATGGAATCAAAATATAATATAAAAATCGTGACTTACATTCCAACAAAAGCTATGTGAGCAGATGCAGGAGACGTCAAATTTCCACTTGCAACAGTAAAATCAACAGCATATCCACACCCCGGAGCAGGACACCACTTGATCTACCAGTGAGCATGAACAAAAGAAATAAGGACAAGAATGGTTAGAAGCAAAAGTATGAAGGAATCCGCCTAGTTGTCCATTGTTGGCAAGCACACAAGTTCATATGGTATTCACCATTCGGCGGTGGCAGGGTTGGGCTAATTCTAGTTCGCACCTTGCTGGTGATTGAGCAGGGTGTGCAAATGGTGGTGGTTGGCACCAAAGGAGGTTGGGTCGGTCAAGGCCGGTGGTGGGGTATGGGAACAAGCAACGGTGGAACTTGGCAGGAAGTGAGGAGCCATAGAGACGAAGGAGCAGGGGCTGGGGAGAAGATGATGAAGGAGAAAGAAAAAAAAAAGAAAAGAGTTTTGATTAGGTAAAGAAAGCTTTTGATTGTTTTGTTTTTATTTAAATATTGATTAGGCGGAAAAAGGAAATGAATCAAATGATAGGGTGACAAGTTGAGTTAGTAAGTTGTCAAGGGTTTAAACAATTCGGAATAATTTCTCTAACAATAGTTACTAAATTGAATTAGGAGTAAATTAGAATGATTAAAATATTAATTAGATAAAAGATATTAAATGAAGCATCTGCGAAGGAGAAGAATTTCATAACCCATACATTAAATGACGTGAAATGTTCAGCCAAAACGGTCCTATCTTTAACCTGTCAGAACTAGGAGGCTTCAAGAATAAACGACACCGTTTCCTATGGTAAGACAAAAAAACAACAGCACTATATAACATAATAATATAAGAGAGGAGAAACGAGCAAAAGGGCAAGACAGGAGGAAATACAGATAAAAGATAGAGGAGAGAGGGTAGCGATGGTGTTAAACAGCTCGGTGGTGGTGGCAATAGGCAATATATCAGCAAATCTATGCCAATACATCGCCTGTAACCCAGAGCGGTTAAGCAGCGATCAGGTGTTGCACCTCATCTTTTGCCTTCCTTGCCGTCATCTTGGCCGCCTTGCTGACTCTTTATGGCTCTACCTCTGCTTTAATCCTCCCGATCACCCTCTCTCCGATTTCAGCGACGACGACGACGATCCCTCTCACTCCGATTGACCTTTCCTCTTCTCTATTGTATTTTCTTCTCCGTTTCTTACTCTTTTGAATCCTTCTTGTTTTTGGGGATTACCCATTTCTGCTTGCTTTTTTTGGTTTCATCATGTTATTGCTGTTGGGTACTCCTCATTTCTTGTAAATTTTTTATTAATTAATTGTGTGCTAAATTTGAAAATCTTTGATGCTTATATTTTATTTTTAGGTTTTATTGGTTTGACTTTATGTCCTCTTTGAATTACTTCTAGGTTAATTTTGTGTTTTTATTGTCTTGTTAAGAGATTCGAATCAGGCAAAAGTATTATGTCAAATCATATGAATAACATTTAACAAAATAACAAATAAGTCGGTTGATTTGATACAATTTGTACCTCAGGTGATTGTATAATACCAGAAACAAACAATCCCAGTTTAAAGCAACAACCAAAGTAAAAAAACAAAAGAACAGGTCTTGACTTCACACCAGATTGGAGCACTTTACTTATAAAGTTTAAAACCCTATACAAACATCAACCCATGAAATACAACCCAATAGAGGATGGAATTTAAAGCATGGTTGAGCATTGGCCCCCTACATCACTTCGGACAGGCTGCTTTCTTCTGTCAGAGGTGCATCCTGTAATGGAGAGGATGGTGAGAATTTTTCAGTGAATTATGTCTATAAAAAATCCAACTTTATGAGTGGCATGTAAATTTGGGGTTATAGCATTGAACTACATTAGTTGTTGCAGGATATGAAACTTCTTACCATATTTTCTTTGTCCTCTTCAACAGTCTCAGCTGCAGCCGAAGGGCAAACCTGATCTGTAAACATAAAATAGAAAAAGCACATAAGCCATGCACCCAAAGGAATAGTAACATGCTGAACCTAAAATTCATCTACACCCGCTTGCCTTCTTGATCAGCTGATTTGGTGCCCTGTCTCTTGGTCTTTTCCTTTCCTTTAACAGGCTCTGTTTTGGTTGTCTTCTGAGTTTTGGTATGTAACTTACGACTCCCAGTGTCCGAAACAGACCTTGAATTTGAACTGGTCTTATTCAAAAGCCTATTCCTGTTTGCAGCATTATTCTTTGGAGTAGCCTCTTTTGCTGATTTGGCCACTGATGATACCTGAGCAGCATCAGTATTCAAGGACTTGGGTTTCAATCTCCGAGCTGCTGCTGCTACAGGAGAAACCCTGTGAACCTCATCATCCGATAACCGAGTTCCCTCATCAGGCACGTGTGAACAGGTTTCAGACACCTGTGGTTGCTCGGGATTGTCTGGAACATTGTAGCTTTCGAGTAGCTCATTTATAGCTTCCCCATTTTCACCAAGACTATGGCGACGTATATAGGATTTAAGCTCATCACTCATTTTCTGAAGGGGCTGGATTTAGTGTTAAAATGAGATTAGACCAAAAACAAAGATAAGTAAATACCAAATCCAGTAAATTGCGTAAACCACTTTGATTATATGTGAGCGCGTATCACAAAAGAAATATAAAACGATGCCGGCTGAAAATATTATAAATAGCAAATGCAAATGCCAAAAAAAAAAAAAGGAAACTTGAATACAAAAGCAAATGAAAGGGCGTAGAAAGGAAGATGCAATGGCATGAATTTGAGATTATATTAGCAAGACAATTTTTATAGGCAGCTATTGAATAGACCCCAAATCATATGAGAAGAATGCAAAAGGTGAAACGAAGACACAAATGAAGCATACCTCACATCCAGCTTCTAAGGCAAGTTTGAAAAATCCAAGTGAGACAGAGTGCTTAGAAGCTGATTCAGAGAGCTTAATCTGCGACAGCCAGTAGGAAGCTGATGACAATACATTGAACCTCCTTCGAGTTGATGATCTAGAAGAATCAGAAAGGGGTGTGTCACTTTTGCCTTGACCATTGCTTGATTTCTTGGCTGCTCTACCCTCGTATATAGGAGTGGCTGTCCCAACAAATTTTGGGGATGGAGTCACTGTTGATTTGGTTGGGATGGAAAGCCTCCTGGGCGGCTTCCCTGACCCAGATTTCTCCTTTGAAAGATCTAGAACACCCACACTCTTGCTTACACTGGGTGTTGCCCTCCCCCTATCAACCCCAAACAAATCAAACCCCCTAACGTTTACAAATAGTCAAACGGAATACTATATAAATAAAACTCTACTCTTATCCAACACTCACATAACATATCATTGAATGATACGAGGAAGGTTGTCTACAAATGGATAATTAATTCTACAGAGACAAAAACCAAAGCACAAGCTATAGAATTTTGAGCATACCTTCTGGATGAAGAAGAATTGGATAAATCAGGCGCGGGTGGCTTCTGCTCCTTTGGTTTCATTGAGGATCGAAGTGGATAACGTAGCTTCGACTTCCCTGCACTCCCTGAAAACAGGAGAACAACATTTAAGTCATTAAATTTGCTATCTAAAAGATAATATAGTGTTCAAAAAGAATATGTACATATAAATGGTGATTAGTCGCGCCGTTATTTTTTTCTACTCTTTTTTATCGAAAAACTAATCAAGTGATATGTAATACTGGTCGGTAAACGCATTTTAAAAAATAAACTATTAAAAGTTCTAATTTAACTTTGAATGGATTGAACCTTCCTTTTTCCAGATTATGTAACATTTTATAGGGTAATCAATACAATCTCTAAAAAAACTGCCTATTCTGGTAACAATTTGGCAAAGAAACTTACTTAAACCATCAACAAAAAGGAACCTAAAACTGCATGGCGATTGGCTATGGGACTGTGTCTTTCATGTAGTGCAACAGTAGCGATTATTTCTTAGTATAAAATGAAAGAATATTGTAAAACTTAAAAGAAGCCGGATTTAGAAACCGAGAGAATAAAGTCAGAAATTGAACCAGAAATTTGAGCAGCAGATTGTTGTTCTTTGACAGCCTCCTCCATGATTGTTCGTTTCTCTTCCAAGATTTTTCTCAAACAAAAGGAAAAGGAAAATTCTTGCTTTCTTTCAAGGCACGAACAAACCCAGAATTCTTATCTGAATTTTATAAGGAAATTTTGCCTTTCTTTTAACCTTCAGATGATTCACTGCTTTACTTTTGACTCAATCTCATGGGCGGGAAAATTAAGCAGCAAAAAAGAAAGAAAAAAACCTAAAATTATCGAAAATCATAGTTCAAATGCTACTCGAAATTCTTTTGTTTGCCATCTACGCGCTTTATTCCTCTGACAGCTGCCCCTCATAACGCTCCTCCACTTTTAAAACCGCTGCAGTAATGGGCTTTTTACGATACACGTGTCAACCATAAAAGGAGAGTAGGGGTTTTTGGGTCGAGAGAATTGAGAGTGGGGAAGAAATGAAGTAAAGATGATATGAACGGTAGAGGGAGCTGGAAGTGGGACCCACGCGCCATACCTAAATAAAAGGTAAAGGAGAAACATCGAACGGCAAAGCCCATTCGAATTTCAAATTTTGAAACAACAAGAAGGCACTTAAGAACCGGTTTTAAACGGTTAAGACGCCAGACAGACATTATGAGATATTATTAATAGAACATGTTTCATGTGGGCCCTTGTAGGCCCAACTTTCGTTATTGCTTTGTTGGGCACATCGTTCGGCCTTTTGTCACCTACCTTCACTCACCCATGCTGCTAAAATCAGATCAACCGCAAGTGAAGGGGTAAAAAACTAATGTGTTTTTTTACCCAAATAATAAAAATAAAATAAAATAAAATAAACACTGAAATAGGATAAATCCTCCATTATTTTCCCATCTAAGTAAACTGAACAGTGTCCCCACTTTTTCTGCAACAATATAAAATATCAACAACTATATTTTTTCAAAGTCTATTTTCTCGTAAGTAACAAAAATCTAAACATATAATGTTCACATTTATATCTTAAAATATACAAATTACTATTAAAAAAAGACATGCACTAGTCAAACCAATCTTAATATTACTTTCAACACAAATCTATCTTAATACAAAATTCTAACAATTCTAATAATTCTACTAAAATAAGCTTACACTACCAAACCTATCTTAATAAACATACACTACAAAATTGGCATACACAATTCTATTTTTTTTAAATATATAATATTACAAATATCTTAACTAACACAATTCTAATTATTTTCAAAATTACCATATTATTACAAAAAAATTAAACTTTTAACACAATTCTTATTAATAATTATACTATTAGAAAAAAAATACATACCTATTTTTGGACCTTCAACTGTGGGGAGGGAGGGTGGGATGGGTCATCTAAGTGTTTGTAATATAAAAAAAATTAAAAATGCTAAATACTTAGTACCAAACCAAGCCCTTTAATAATAATAAAAATAATATATTAATATTAATATTATTTTTTTATTAAAGCTATAAAAAAAAAGTTGAAAATCTTTTTGGTATTGGAATTCGGAACCGTGACCGACGGGTCACATCGGTGACAGGATTTCAGGTTTTTTTTCAATTTTAATAAAAAAAATATTTTAAGATAAAATATTAGGGTATCGCATGACACTTTGACGACACCAATAATTTTTTTCCATTTTACATGTATAAAATACTGGATATTTTTTTGGTATCAATACTGGTGCCAACGATTGCTCAGGCGGCACCTTAAAAAAATTTAATGATTGCTTCAATCATCAATGGCAAGGGAGGGGGTGCCGCCAATTGCTCAAGCGAGCACCGTAGAAGCACTATTCATTTTGCGTAAATTGGTAAATAATGGGGTGCTTATCCAATTTCAATAAATATTTTTTTATATATTATTTTGATATAAAACTCAAAACTAATGTTTACAATAAATAATTGTAAAGGAAAACAAAGTAAATAAAAGAAAAAAAAGGTAGGTTAAGGAAAATTTTGATATGATGTTTATTTTATTTGGATAATTAAAATTAGTAAAGCAAAGAAAAGTAAAGCGAAGGATATTTTACTATATTTGTTGTGTTAAATTGTAAAAGTTTTAAAAAACAATTATTTATAATGATTTTTTTTTCAATTATGTAAAAGATTAATAAGACGAAAATGATATTTCACATTTTAAAATAAATTTTATTTTTGTTATTTCCAAAAACAATAATTGCAAGCAGAAATTGAGCAGTGCTAACTGCTTCAAACAAAGCAGAAAAATAATGAGTGTTCTATATGTTTACACAGTTTCGTTTCCCTACATCTATTGGGCCTTGTCCAGGGAGATAATTTACTATCTTAACACATTATACAACAGGTGATTACAAACACTAACACTCATTAGATTAGCAATTTCACTTTTGCATATAAGAGTTAGATCACTCTCCTCTAAACTTCTCCCCTAAAAACTTAGGACAAAAACCAAGTGACTCATTAAGTCTTTCAATATATAATAATTTAAGGCTTGTTAAGATAATGATTAATTGCAATCAATATTTCCATCAAAATAGCAAAGATAACCAGTAAGGACAATATCTTCAATATGACCAAGATAAGTATTCAAATCTTTAAGATATATTACCAAGTTACTCAATCCAATCTCGTCAAAAAAAGGAAGTTTGTTTGATCCAATCCAAATCAATGTTCAAGGTATGTTGCTATAATAGGTTGGATATCATAAATAGGCTTACACACATCTACATAATCAACAAATATCATAGTCCAAAGACTTGTTAACAAAAAATACCGACACCGTATGAGGCAAATTATGAGGCTAAACAATGCCAAACACAATGGGCACTAGTCGTGGCATTACTCTAGGTACTCCTCTCATAATTACCTCAACAATAAAACATATATCAAGGTTGACCAAACCTTCCATATTTAGAGCATGTATCCAACTTCACTGAGCAAACTTCAATTCATCATTAGTTTTTTTATAGGGATACAAAGGATCATAAAGTCAGCCTATATCTTATATACAAGGTAAGTAGATTAGATAAGAATCCTTGAAGAATAATCTTATTTAATTCAATCTTTTTTCCAATAATAAGCACGAGATTGTCTATACAAAATCCTCTAAAAGATGTAAGAGAATAACCAAGATATTTTAGTCAAACATACCAACAAATAAAATAAGTTACGAGTTTAAGCTATACTAAATACCAATAGATATTGCTCCTTAGCACTCATAAATTGCCTCGATATTCTCCTAACTTAATTTTTCCACGAAATTAGGGTAAATAAAAATTAAGCAATTGGAAATTCAATTCCCATGTTGCTTTCTCTTACTTTCCTTTATTTTTCTCTTGTTTTGTTCAATCCAAATATAGGGTTTAATTTTAATTTCAAAAAATTAATGTTCAATTTTTTAATTGACACGAATTTGAATTAGATCTCTAGACAGTCCGTATTCCTACACCTTACAAAAAAAAAAAAAAACAAAATGAGCTAAATGATAGACATAACTTTTTTATCATTAAAATATTGGGGAGAGAGAATAGAATGACTGTTGGATCTGGTATTCTAAATGTAGTAGGTTCATTTTGCATACTTGTATTTTTTGAACAAACTGATTAATAAAATAATTTATTGTTTACATTAATATTTTTTTTTGTATATTGTCCTCAATGTTTTTGCACGCAAAACAAAATTGAAGCAAATATTAGCTAAATAGTTATATAACGTTTAACTAATACTAAGCGATATTACGTGGCCGGGTCATAATACATAAAGACAATTTATATTAGTAGATAATCTAAACACGTCCTTAGTCTAATAAAAATGTATAAGTCAATTGAAAGACCGATACGTTGTCTATCAAGTCCAATTAAGGAGATGTTTTGTCTTGAGCATAGAAGCGGATGGCTCTCAGAAAATAGAGACATAGATGTTACTAATTGTACTAATAGTAAATTGGACAAGATTCAAATAGAATAGATAGTGGATTCGTTTATGGCTTTATTCACTTGTGACATTTATAGTGCGACATAATTAAACCTTGAATAGATGATGGATTATGTATGTGTGACTCTATATATTTTGATGTAAGGAAAAGCTTGAGTTCAAATAAATAAGGAACTAAAAGTTGGTGCATTGGGTAAATGACTTCTGCAATATGTAGTATCATTGACAATAGTGGAATTTATAGCTTGACTAAACAGTAAATAATATTCCCTCATTGACTTTACATAATAGATGAAAAGTAAACGTGATCATGGGCTATTTGTCTTTATGATAAATGACCTAACTATTATTTGATAGTAATTGACTTTTCATGAAGGAAGATGTAATGGTTAGCATGAGGTAAAATAGGATAATATTGGAAGAATGAATTTATCCCCAATAATATTTCCTCATAGATTGTTCTATGGTAAAATTATTATAACTTTAACGGAATTAGAATTGGGTTGAAAATTTTATTTAATTGGGGAATTAATTTAGTTAGTTTGATTAATTAAATAAAATAATATTTATTTTGAGAAATAGAAAAAAAAATATTGGGTTGGATTAAATTATAAAGTGTTGAATCAAAAGTTCAAGAAGCACATATATTGGACCCAATACAATAGAGGCTCCAAAGATTTCAGATTACATGAGAGGGGTGGTAACCCTAGTATTAGCATTTAGGGTGTGTCGTCCCCTTTTATCTTAGTTAGACAAGGGGAGTATTTTCTATTAAATAAATATTATATGTGTTATTATTATTCAGCTAGTATTCTTCTATCTCTTCTTATAAATCAACGACACTAGTGGAGATATTAATATAAGTTTTTACACACAAGTTTCATATATTGTTATTCTGTCGGAAAATAGTGGAAATATATTTTCTATGGATAAATTCTATTTTCTAGGAATTACAATTTCTACTAGTTTCTATTTGAGAGAATCACTTTCCTACTGAAAGTAATAAAATCGTATCTTGTTTTATGTTTAGTTCGTGCTGCTCGAGCCCACACTCGGCGTAATTTGAGATACGAGGATAGCAAAAAATGTTGTTTGGTTGAAAGCAGATAATGATTCAAATTTGTCTCGCACAAAACACAGGTACTTTTCAGGGAAAAAAGTTTATTACTATAAATATCACAAGTCGACTCAATTTTCAAAATTTTTAAACTTCTGTTGTAACTGTAAATTGTTTTCTTAACCAGACAGGGTTAGAACCCACATCATAAATGTATCTCATTATTCATTTACTCGTTTATGTTATCAAAGATGTCCATGGGTCACTTCAAACCGAGTTGAGGTTCAATTTTACAAAAACTTCCAAGTTGGGGCCCGAGCCCGACTTGGCTCGACCCATCCAAAAAGCTCATGTTACAATTTAAAAATAATAAGATATAAAATATATTTTAACTAAAAATTAAATAAAAATTTTCAAGAATCATTTTATTTACATTCGGTCCGATCCATAGGCAAAACCTCTTTATTAAAGCTCGACCCATGGATAGCTCCAAATCTCACTAAAGACTAGTTTAGCGTTGCATTTGAAAAAATATTGTAAAAAAATAAATTTGAAAAGTTTGGTTTAAGATTTTATTTAGGACTAGTTTGGCAATGCTTTTGAAAAGTGCTGTGGAAAAGTGATTATGAGAAGTGCTTTTGAAAAGTTTAGTTTAAAATTTGAGTGTTTAGCATTGCTGTCAAAAAGTGCTTTTGAGAAATAAAATGTTCATTTTAGATATGTTATTATCAAGTAACAAATATGTATTTAAATAAAATTTAAATTAGTTAATATTGTTATATTTTAGTAAGAATATAAAAAAATTTACTATAACTTGTTAATATTTTAATATATGAAATATAAATTTTAAATATTTTAAGTAATAAATATTAATTACTTATAAAATATAATTAGAATATATAAACTACATTTTAAATATTTAAATATAACCATTAAATATTTGTAATTAGTTTTTTTAAATTTTTTTTATTTTTAATTAATGATTTTAACACATTTGTAATTAAGCACCAAGAAAAAAAAAGGGAAAGAACTATGTTATTAGAGGGGTGAAAAAGTAATTAACTACTAAAAGTGCTTTTGGAAGAGGAAAAGCTAAAAATTTTAGCCAAAAGCAATTTATTCTGTACAGCTTTTCTTCCAAAAGTGCTTTTGGACCCATAAGTGCTTTTTTTAAGCACAGAAGAATAGGCCCTCAGTATGACTGTAAAAAAGGACTATTGAGAAATAAAATATTTATTTTAGACATGATATTGTAACGCACAATTTATGTAGTTAAATGATATTTAAATTTATTAATATTATGACATTTTAATAAAATGTAAGAAAATAATTAATTGTATCTCCTTATCAATATTTACCCTTCTTTTAACTAAATAAGTCTTTGTGGTTTGATTTTTATTCATTAAAGCAAAAATATATTTATTTGACAATAAAAGAAATACACTTAAATGGATATCTTGCATAAATCTTTTGCTTCATCTTATATCCATTGTATTTGTTTCAATCTTTTAGCTAGAATCGGATATTGAAATCCAATAATAGTAGTTTCCCTTCGTATTTTATTTAAAAATTTGAATTCCGAAAAGTAAGAAATTAGTATGGAAATATCTTATAATCGAGGTGAAGTAAAAATAATAATTTAGTAAGGGCTGAAATTAAATTCTAATTTTTATGATAGTAAAAATGTAATTTTTAGAAGATTAATTTATATTTTTATGATTTTTAGGATTAAAGTATAAATTTACCTTTATTAATTTTAAAAGGACAAATGGAAAATTTTTCATCTTAAGGTGTCGGGGCCCCTGCCAGCCCCCTGCTTATAATAACATGTTAAGAAATATAGATCAACATTAACACCTTAATATCTCAACAACATTATTTGTATATTCAATTTTTTAAAAATTGTTTTTACTTTTAATTAAAATATTAAAAATAAGGTTAATAATTGCTTCTTTCAATACTATCATTTCAAATATTTAAATTCGAGTTTTTTTTTTTGAAAGTATTATATCACTTATCACTATACCAACACTTATTGTTGATAAGCAAATAAAGAGTTATGAGAATACACTATGCTAAGTTATTTTATGTCTTCATTTTAAGTTTTTATTAGTACAATTATGATTCGAACTCAAATTATTCCATAAGGTAAATATTTGACCAATAAACCATAAAATTTATCCTTTAAAGATTTTATGTTCCTTTATACTTTTTCGTCTATTTTATTGTACAAATTTTTTTTTCTGAATTGGTAAGAACATTGTTGTATTTCTATTTTAATATTGACATAATATCAAATTAACTCTTAACGTTTACATTTTTTTTAAACCATTTTGACTCTTATTTTTTTAGCTAAATTTTGCCATTTACATTTTAAAAAGAGTCAAATCGCTTTTTTTTAAATGGAAATGTTGACTAAAACATTATTATTTTTTAGTGATGTTGGCATGACAACCGTTGTGGTAGTTAAAAAGAGTCAAATCACTTTTTTTTTAAATGGAAATGTTGACTAAAACATTATTGTTTTTTAGTGATGTTGACCTGACAACCGTAGTTCACATATACTTAATCATGACATGACACTACTTGTTTATTTGCCATGTCAGCAAATAATTAAAAATTGTAAAAATATAAGTTATAAAAAATTCAAAATTCAAAATTATATATAATTTCATAAGAATTTAAAAAAAAGTATGAACTACATGCGGATTGTCATGTGGGCTACAATATTAAAAATTTAACCTTTTTGTCAATATTTCTATTAAAAAATAACAATATAACTATTTTTGAAAGGTTAATGGTCAAATTCAACTCTTTTTTAAAAGATTAATGGCCAAATTTAATTAAAAATATGAGTTAAATTGATAAAAGAATATAAACATTGAGAACTAAATGTAGCATTATACCTTTATTATTTAATTTATGTTGTTAATTAATTAAAGTATATTTTTAATATATATTAAAAATTTAGAAAGTAAGATTTATTAATGGTCAACAAAACACAACTTAACACACACTTGACAATATTATTCAAGACCTTAATAAAAACATTCATTCGTTAAAATATTATAGGGATTGAATTAAATTAGTCTCTATATTATTAAAAAATTAAATAAATTTAAATTATAACAGAGTTAATATTTACCGTATAAAAAATGTCTTGAAATTTTTTTTTTCAATTTCAAACAAAAGATATTATTTACAAAATAATAAAAAAAAACTTTAAAAGTATTAACTATATTAAATAGTAAATGATATTTTTTAAACAGTAAATATTAATTCTATTTCAATATAACTTTATTTGATTTTTTCAATAACACAGAGGCTGAATTAATCTATGTAATAGTAGATAGATTAATTTAATGAAATCCTCTCCAATACATTCATCCCCAACATCTCTAACAAACCAACTTAACACCTCCCCTAGTAAGCTGATCCTGTCCCCTGTTACTACCTAACTTGTGTTATACCCTCATTCCTTTTAAGACCTTGAATTCCGATTCATATACTTTTCGAAATAATTGATTGTTTAAGAGTAGTATAAAGATTTGCTTAAATAATTATACTGTTTTTATAAGATAATACAAAATCTCACCTAGTTTTGGTTTAAAGTTATGCAAGAATGGCATAATAATTATATTCACACGTAAAGATCAGAGTCAACAACGGAACAAGTGGCCAAATAATAAAAATATGTGATGTCACACCACATCCAAATAATAAAAATATAGAGTTTGTTCACCAGATTTTGTCTAAACTTCTAAAATTTCATATTTGAGAACTATATTGTGTAAACAATACAATTTTTTAAATATATTATTTCTAACTCTAATTATGCTTATATTCCTGATTTTTAAAATAATATAAAAAAGTAGTCTTATAGAACTAAATTAATAATAATATATAAGGTCATCCAATTTTTCTATTTTAATTGCTTAACTATTACATTTTTTCAATTTAGTCATTCAATTTTTTGAAATTAAATATTCTAGTCATTTTTTTGCCATTAATTTAGTAGCAAAAGTTGAACGTGAGCTTTTTTTTATTGGCCTAATAATAGATTTAGCCCTTCAATATTTACACATTCTATCAATTTGATTATAAATCTAAAAAGTTCAATAAATTATAACTCTCAATGTTTACAAAATTTGTCATTTTAGTTTCAATTCTAAAATTTATATAATATATTTTAAGATCTTAAAAAAACTTTCTATATTTACTTTTTTTTTATAATTTATATTTACATTTTCTCTCCAACCAAACATGTGAAAATTCTAAAAAGAAATTAAAACTATTTTTTATTTAATCTCTTTTGTTTTAGTCCTCCTTTCCTTTTGCTATATTGTTTGTCTCAAAATGCCTAATTAAAATTTAGAAAGAAACTCAAAGTTAACAAATTTATAATCCCCAAAAAATGGTTGGGTTGACAACATCAACTCTGACAACCTTACTCTTTGCTAAAGAGATAATACCAGATCCAGGCTCTAGTATTCTTGTATCTTTATCATTTCAAGCTCAGACATTAGAGAGAGATTGCAGATCAAGGCCACAACATTTGGTATTTCTAATTTTGTCATTTGAATGTAAGAAATAATAAAGTGGAAGATATGTTGAAATTCATATTGGATACAAGAATATTAAAAATATTTCTATATTTGCTTTTTAATTTTTTTACATAAAAATTTTAAGATTTTTTTTATAATTTTTATAAATTTAGAAATAAAATGACTTGTAAAATTGAGAGCTACATTTGTTGAATTTTTATATTTAAAATTAAAATTGGTAGAACTTGTAAACATTGGAGGACTAAATTTGTTATTAAGCCAATAAAATAAACTCCACAATAAACTTCATTAGACCACTAACAAAAGAGTGACTAAAAAAATTAATTTCAAAAAGTTGAATGACTAAAACGAAAAAATTAATAATAGGGTGACTAAAATAGAGTGAACTCGAATAATTGAGTGAATACTTTTGTTGAAAGGGTTAATGACAAGTTTTAACCTGTACTTTAACCAAATTGCTAATGCGATACCTATACTTTTAATTTGTTCATTTTGGTACATATACTTTCTATCCGTATGGTATTTTGGTAACGACTGTTAATTTTTGACATGCTTAACACATGGACCTGTAATGAAATAACACATGGCAATGTGAATCACACCAAAAAATTTAAATAGCAATCAAAGGAGTTCTTAGAAAATTGCCCTTATTTTTTTAAGGTCAAAAATCAATTTAAAATAAAAGAAATATATTTAATATATAATGCTTGGAGACTTATTTAAAATCAATTTAAAACAGAATTATTTATTTTTCTTTTTACTTTTTATTAAGATTTAAATTTAAAACTTATTAATTTTCTTTTTTCCCTTTTCTCTTCTAAATTCAAATAAAATATTAGTAATATCATTTTTATAAATTTTAATTAAAAACTTACTAATTTCTATTTTAGTTCCTTTTTTATTTTAAATATAAATTAAACACTTAATTATTTATTTTCTTTTTTTGTTATTAAAATAAATAAATCCTTAAATTAAAATTTCCATAAAATGAATCATTCATAAAAGTCTCTTGGATTTTTGGCAACTTCCTATGTGGATAAGCATGGTTTTTTAGCTTCTATTCTCAACTTGTATGTGTTTGTATCTGCATAGCACATGAGTTGACATGGGACATGACCATGATTCATTTCGGGCATTGTTAAATAAGATTCAACAATTTTTTTCCATAAATAGGTAAAAAAAAAAAAACATGTTTTTGTTTTGGATAAAAATATACATCAATATTCAAAACAACAAAGATGAACAGTTTTTCAAAGTAAAAAACTGAAATCATTTTGATGTTTACTCCACAGTAGAAACCTAAGTATCTGAAAATAAATCATTGTTATTTGATCAAGAAAAAAAATTCAAATCACCCATTACCACTGTTATTTCTCTCAAATTAAACTCAAACCCTCAAAAAAATTAAAACTCAAATCTAAGTAAAACCAAGACTCAAGCAAATCTTGAAAACAAAAATACCAGCAAAAAATTCTCACTGAAATGAAGAACAAAAAAAGACGAGTTGGAAAGGAGAGTTCAAGCACTCATATATGGCTCTTTCGGCTTCATGGGTTGCAGATAACCCAATCAGAAATCTGAGTGGTGAAAGCTAAGAGCAGCATTGATCTTTGACCGGAAGTCGACGGAGCAGCCGATGAAGGAGATCTTTTCATGGGTTGTAGGTACCATATTGACAATTTCGTTAAAAGTAGAGGATAAAACTTGCCGTTATCCCTTATTGAAATGAAAAAATAAACAAGAATTTTCTTTTTCTTTATAAATTTATTTGGAATATGTAAAAAGTAATGTCAGTGTGATGTTGGTCAAGTAAGGAATATCCTTTTTTGTGTTTACTTTTGTTCTACCCTACAAAAGATAAATTGTCCAACAACATAGGGATAGGGATGTAATTTTCCTTTCCCACAAAATAAAAAACCAATGCATAACTTTTGTATTGCCTCAACCAACTCGTTTTGTTGGTTAAAATAGAAACTAATCTGAGTTTTATTTTACATATTTCATGTTATGAATAAAAAATTTCTGGTTCTTATCCATTTTTTGTTTGCTTTATTTTATATTAATTTAATTTTACGATAATATACTATATTTATATTTATAATAATAATTTTAAAAAAGTTTATAAGTTTGACTTTTTGTGTCTAATGTGGTGATATTCATATTTTATAAAAAAATGTATAAAAGTTTAAGAAAAAACAAATGAGGTGATGGGAAGTAATCAGGACAATGTTTGTTACATTGAAAAATGGTCTAAATTAAAAGTTGAAATTAATTAACGCTCATGAGGTGGTGTTTTTGTTTATTATTAATTCTCGATTTCATCAGAATTCTTCCACAAAGTACAAAGCATAAACTATTTATTTATGGTTTGAACAATTTCTTTGGCTTGCTTTCATTAAATTAAACATTACTTACACTCTGTCCTTGTCTTATCTCTCATTCAATACTCCTCATTTCCATGACTTTTCCAAGAACCTGCGTTTCCTTCCAGAAGCTCATACAATTCAATCAATTTGACTTTCTGCCCAACTTTGAATATATGAATGCACTTGGATCCTTTTGTAACATATGATATTCAAAAAAATATTAACAAATTCATCCCTCATATTCTAATTTATTTAAAGTTTTACTTGTATTCAGTTTTTTCGTGTTTAAAATAAGTTATATTATTTAAATATATTTTAATATTTTAATTTTTTATAAAATCAATACAAAATTTACAAATAGTGAAATTTAGACATATGCCATTTACATCAATAAAAGCTTAATTTTACCATTGACCCAAAGCTTTATTTTAATATAATATATACATTTTAATTCTATTATGCATACTTACCACTTTCATTAATTTTATATATTGACTCAAGATTAATAAATAATTATAATGCATTTAGTATTCTTAATTTAATGTATTTACGTGTTTAAATTTCATTTTACTTACAATTTAATATTCTTTAATTTTAATATCATACATATTTCATGTGTTATTATTAATTAATTTTAAATTATAAATTTTATTATTTGTATGATATTTTTAATTACACTTCCGTGTTGTAGTTTCCATACACGTACACGTGTGATAAAAAATTAAGTATATTTTAATTATTTTTTATGTATCATATTCATATGGTGTATGATATCATCGGATACATACATGAGAAAGTTGATTAGGTAGGGATGATAAAAAGCAATTAATTCATATAATGTTGATGGGTTTATGATGACATACTAAGAAAATAATAATGGGTAAATTACACTAACGGACACTCTAAAATAGCTATTTTTATTTTGATTATTCTATTTTTTTTGTTAATTAGTGCTTTAATTAAGATAATTGTTTGAATTAGTCACTACGTTCAAAATTCAGTTAAGCCACAATAGATTACTGATGTGGTATTTTTTAATTTTTAACTAAAATTAGAGGCTTTTTTATGATTATTCTAAAACATTTTTTTTAAAATTTATTTGCAACATAAAAACCACCCATCATCATTTCTCAAACATCAACTATAAAAATCATCAATCATAATTACCATCCATCTCCTGCTCTCTCATCCCTAGTGCTCCTTACTCCGTTACATCCACACTGTAAAAATCACCTTACACAATACTTAAACAAAAGTGATGCAATAATTCGATGAATTTTAGCATTAAACACAAAAACTCACTTTACCACAATAACTAAACCCAACGGCTAAAATTTGTGGATGCTAAATCTCAAAAGCTAAAAAAACCATGCATTCAAGTCAACTCCATTCCACAAAGGTCAACACACTTGCATCGACAAAAAAAAAAAGAAAAAAAAGAAAAAAAAAAGCCCTAAACATAGTGTAAAGAAAGCACCCATCTTTTTTAGCTTTAAAAACAGTAAGATTGTAGAGTTGAAAGACCCAATAGCTGAAATTAAGAACTCTATGCAAAGCAATTAAAAAGATTCCTTCCTTTTTCGGTTTTTTAAACACTCGGATTCACTAAAATTTCAATACGAAACAAGCACATCTTGGCACATATTTAATAAAATCACAAAAGTTATAAAACTGAATGAAAAACATCATAAACATTTACATCACTAGAAACAGTTGTGTAAGGTGATTCTAATGGTGCGGAGACAACGAAGTGAAGAGCAATAGAGATAGGGAATAAGGGATGGATGGTGATGAGAATTAATAGCTCTTCTATTCCAAATAAATTAAAAGAAATATTTTAGACTAATTATAGAGATAACCGTAACATTGCGTTAACAATTTATTAGTAGATTATATTAATTAGAGTGATTAAATTAATAAAAATATTTTAAAATAATTCAGATTTATTCTTTACTTAACGAAAAAGATACGGTATTGACTTCAACCTATTGGTTAAATATCCAAGAAATTTAATTCACTTATATATTTTATTGGAGCCGTACGGCAAAGATTTGTCAGTTTAGATATCAACATATTCATGTTAATGTGATATCAATAGATAATGATAATTGCACCAAGAGAATAAATAAATATAAAAATATATTAGCAAGAAATCTAAACATTGTTTTTGTTAATTTCGATTCGAATTTTGTATCATTCATTCATCTCAATAAATATTAAATGTAAAACAAAAGGTAAATAAATAATCTATAGTAGGGTAAGCAAATTACTTTTTAGGGAAATGGTAATGACTGCCTAGTAATATTAGAAAAGGTGAAATTCATAAAAAGGAACATCAACCGATAATTTTTTTAAAAAAAAAAGTTAAAAAGTAATAATAAAAATAGCATTTAGTTTTATTTTTTTATTATAATAAAATAACATATGTTTGGTCTCCAAGGGCATTTCGGCTATTTCTGCTAAGAACTGGGTGTATTTTGTAAGCAAAGGGCCAAAGAGCCGAAACGCGTTAAGACTTAAAGAGTAGAATAATAATAATAATATAGGCAACAAGGTTTGAAAATCGCGGGGAAATCTGGAAATCTCCCAGAATAATAAAAAGTATAGGAAAGGAGAATTCAGATTTCAGACCGGTTTATTCCTTTATTTAATAAATAAGCAGCAGTCCGGAAAGCAAAAGTACGAAACAGCTGAGAAAACAGCTCCCTTTCCCTCCTATAAAACCATACCCGAAGACTTTAAAACTCTTAATTTTCTCTGAATTTTACAACTTCATTTTCGTCTAAGCAAAGTTGTATCAATGGCGGATCAGCGTCCAACACTGGGTCCAGCCAGTTTCTGGACGCAGGCCAACGCTCTTCTCAGAAAGAACTTAACTTTTCAGGTCCATCTCATTCAATTTCTCACCTTTTTTCCATTCATTTTATCCTCCTAAAAGATATCTTAGTTTTGTTGTGAAAATTTCGGATTTTTTTTAGTAAAGTTCAACTTGGAAAATGAAAAGCAATACTGGGTTAGAGTTTCTTCTTCTTCTTCTTCTTTTTTTTTTTGCCTGGTTTTGCTTTGTATTTCTTGTTACGATTGCTTATTTCAGTTGTTGATGATTGGTTTACTAGGTGGGATGGTCTTTGATATTTTCCCCTTAATAAATTTTTTTCCTTGAAAAGGTTTTGTTATTTATATATTATGGCATTTTGCAGAAAAGGAACATAGGGGCAAACATTCGGCTGATTTCCTTCCCGTTATTTTTCTGTGTTCTGTTTGTTGTGGTGCAACAAGTGTTGGACAGTTCACTAGATAATGCGGACAATCGTTGTGGATGTATCTGTGTTGTAAGAAACGCAAATGGTAATTGCCAGAGGAGAGAATGTGGGATAGAGTACTCAACAGTAGATCAAGTAGCAACTTGTCCTATTCCCGATCCCCCGGAATGGCCTGCACTATTACAAGTACCAGGTCCCCAATATCGTGCAGTTAGATCTGATTCAAATATGGCTGCAGACTTCCCAAATGAGTCTTGTAGAAGTACGGGGACTTGTCCTGCAATTTCATTTTTCACAGGGAATAATCAAACGCTTAGTCAAAGTATGCATCTTACTTCTCATCCCTTGTTTTAAAATTCAAGTTTCTTTGGCTTTAAACTAATTGCTGCAGTGAAAGATGAAACCACATCAGGTTAAAACTTTCTTTTTCTGGCTTTGGTAGTTTTGACGCAGACCATGTTCTCAACTTCTTTGAATATCAATTCCTCTGATTTTGCAAGCAGTGTGTCCAGCAATGTCCTGGTAAGTAGTTCTCCTTTTTGTTCCTTCCTTTTTCCACTTATATATAGATATAGTTTCTGATTTTGGTGATGATTTAGAATCTGATGTCATAATACTGCTTCCCATCATTTGGTTTATAATTTGTCTTCTCAAAATGTTTCAGGGTACAGCAACATATCCCGAGGGTTACAATTACCTTGAACCCGCTATTGTTCAAGCACTTCCCCTCTATAATGTTCAAAGTCAATGCACATCAAACTCAACATTTTCTGTTCTAATCAACCAATCATCTATAGCCAGGGAAAAAGGTAAATGCCACTGACATTCTTGTTATATGAATGAGACTGCATGAATAGACTAGTTGAAATGCCACAATGGAAATTTTCAAGAATATTAGGCATGGTCATATAAGGACAAGAAATATTTGTTGGAAAATATATTAATTTGAAGTTCCTTTGTGTTGTAAACTTATATAGCTGTTGCAGTTTTCATAGTCTTGTTTATTTTGCCAAGTACAAGTTTGTTGCACTAGTAGGTAGATTTTAGACTTGCATGAATCTATCTAACATTAAGGCTCCTTTATGCTACTAACATATATATTGTTTTTGGAAAACACATTGACAGATCTTATTGCCTTTGAGGTCTCATAGGGTCAAACTCTGCTTGTTGAACTTCTCTGGCCTGATTCTTTATTATTTTTGAGATAGTCAGGAAACCTCAGAAACAATCTCAAAGTAGAGCACTTTGTAAACCTAATGCCTTAGATTAGCTCATTTATGTTAGACATTCAATGCAGGAACTCACCCAAAGTTGATTAATGGTCCTTCCATACAATATTACCTTTCTCTAAAGAAAAATTACAATGTTGCATTAAAATTTGATTTCAGGAAGATGGTGATTCTATGCTTACTTCTTTAATTTTCTGTGGATGTAGAGGTACGATGTGTTCAAGGTTTATACCTATGGCGCAATAGTTCTTCCCAGGTGAACAATGAGCTGTATAGAGGTTACAGAAAAGGGAACTCAGAAGAGAAGATAAATGAGTTTGTTTCAGGTTAGTCTAGCTTAAATTGTGTTGTTGCTATTGTTTTACCTAATTTACATAAAATCATGTGTGGTAGAGAAAAATACTGACAAATTTATCTTTTCCACAGCATATGATTTCTTGAATTCAGATGGCAATAATTTTAATGTGAGCGTCTGGTACAATTCTACCTATAGGAATTACTCAACTGGTAGTTCTATGGCATTGTTGCGGATTCCACGATCTGTCAATCTGGTATATATTTGAATTAGCTCAGCTTTCCTCCTTGCCTGATTCTTTGGCAGTACTAATCTTATACCTGGGATTAATCTTAGACTCTCATATACCATTTAAAATAGTTGACAGAATATCATTCTCTAGTTTTCTAAAGAAAGGAGGGCGTGAATGTCTTGGAGTCAAATCTTGCTCATCAGTATTACTTAATGGATTGAACAAAAAAGTTATAAGGAAAAAGAGGCATCTATGAGAACCATTCTAAAATAAACGTTGATTTCTTTCTGGCTTGATTTCTCAAGCAGATTGGTGTTATCTCTTGTGAGCTCATCATCTCTTTCCGGTTTTGGTTCATAAGGTTGTTGCGATTTATATATCAACATCTGACAGCAGGAAATATGTTAGCAGGACAAATTTGTTTTGACTAAGCAGTTAGGATTTAGGAAACTATGAGCGAGAGGCTTTAAAATCTCAGTTCTGTACTCTACTTCTTCAACTGTGCTCCCCAAGCAGTTGTTAATGGGAATATGGTTGAGAAACCAATGGTTCATTGTCTCTATTTTAGTCTTTTCCAGTCCATTTTTCCGGAGACTAGTTGTTCTGTTTTTGCAGCAAAATATGACAATTGTTTTTTTACTTAAAATCTTGAATCATTTTAATTGGCTTATGGTGTTCCTTTTAGGTACAAATAGAAACCTTACCCATCATATTTGAGTTTTCTGGCTATACTATATATTCTATCTATGCACATTGCATTTTGGTTTAGTCAGTGACTCTAAGGGATAAGGCTGCCTCAATGGTCCAAATATGTTATACAATTTGCATTATTAATGTGCTTTTTCCCTTTTATAAATTTATTTCTTATTTCTTGCTACCTTTCTCTTTATTCCACAAATTTCTATGGTAGTTGCTTATTGATCAAAAGCTAGTGAATACTGATATTTGCTAATGTCATATTTACAGGTATCCAATGCCTACCTTCAGTTTTTGCAAGGGCCTGCTACAAAAATGCTACTAGATTTTGTCAAAGAAATGCCAAAACCTGAAACAGAGCTCAGAATTGATTTGTCATCTCTTCTGGGAACACTCTTCTTTACATGGGTTGTTTTACAACTGTTCCCCGTAAGTATTTATCTCTTCTTCATTGGTATTCCTCCTTATGTATGGTTGCACAATTTTAACATTATTACTCCTATTGATCATTATCAAAATCATCACAGTTTGGTAACATTTATTTGATAGTAAAAGTTCTACAATCAGATTTAATTTCTAATTCATGCCAGGGAGATTTTTTAGATAAAAATTGGGGTTAGTTATGAACAATGCACAATATTCACACGAAGGGCCAAGGGAATACATTTTTAGTGCTGTTATATAAAGAGATGGTATGAGAGGTTATCGCAAATTGACATGGACAACTATTGTCATTTGTCAGTGCTCCTCTGTTCTTCATGTAATGGCATAGGCCCAGTAAGCAAAATTTAACCGTGCACCTCTTCCTGCAATATTCCTTCCTTTTCTCTTCACCTCTACTCTTATGACGTTTGGATAACAAATCTATGTCTTAGTTGTCGGCTTTCTGCATTGCCTCGTAAACCTATGAGCAAACTTATTATATGGAAAATCTGATCCAAGGTCATGGTTACAATTTTATTTTCCTGAGTCATTGTCAACTGTTAGTTATGATATCTTTCTGTTAATATCTTGACGGTTTATAATATATTGTTCTATATTTGCATTAACATTCTGGTTTTCAATGTAGGTGGTGTTGGCTTCACTGGTCTACGAAAAACAGCAAAAACTGCGAGTTATGATGAAAATGCACGGGCTTGGAGATGGACCTTATTGGATGATATCTTATGCATATTTTCTTGTCATCTCTTTGCTGTACATGTTATGTTTTGTGATATTTGGCTCAGTCATTGGTACTAATCTAATCAGTTAACTGCTCTTTAATATCTTTACTTCAAGCTTCTCTTTTAATGTGTTTGATTTCCTTCCAGGGTTGAAATTTTTCACACTAAATGATTATAGCATCCAGTTTGTGTTTTACTTCCTCTACATAAATCTGCAAATTTCCCTGGCCTTCCTTGTGGCTGCAATGTTTTCAAATGTTAAGACTGCTTCAGGTCTATCTTAGCTCTTCGATTCACTCCTCTTAGTTGGCAATAGTCTACTCTTTTAAAGATTAGTTAACTGACTTATTTCTCGTAACTACTTGTCAATGGTTGCAGTTGTTGGATACATATTTGTCTTTGGAACGGGACTTTTAGGAGGCTTTCTCTTCCAGCCCTTCCTTGAAGATGACTCATTTCCCAGTAAGTTTAACTGTTAAGGAATTATAAAAATGCAATTTGTTATCTTTATTTTGTATGCTTGAATTATTTGTTAATGAAACTAATAACTTGATTAGATGATGCTTTAAAGAAGCTAATATCTTTTGCAGCCTGAAGCATACTGATTTTGGCATTTAATTTTGTTGGCAGAGGCTGTTCCTTTTATAAATGTTTGAATCACCTCATCCTACTATTTTTACTCATGCTTCTGAGAGTCAATTACTTCTTCTGACTTATTGACTGGTGGGAACTGGGAAATAGTGATTAGTAAGGAATTGAGAAATGAATTCTATCCCAGAGGCTGTAGAAATAATAAATTTGGCTTCTCTAAACTTAGAATAGTTGTGACACATTTCTAGAAGTATATTCTTTCAATCTCTAAAGATTCATTATTATTCATTTAAACTGATCATCTTCACTTGTACCTTTCTCCATACTTACTAGGAGACTCATTTTTTTGATTTTGTAGGAGGCTGGCTTATTGTAATGGAGTTATTTCCTGGATTCGCTTTGTATCGGGGATTATATGAGTTTGGAGAATATTCTTTCCAAGGAAATTATATGGGCACACATGGGATGCGGTGGGGGGATTTGAGTGATAGCTCTAATGGGATGAGTGAGGCCATGATTATCATTCTTGTTGAGTGGTTTGTGGTTCTATGTGTAGCGTATTATGTGGATCAGGTTTCATCTTCGGGTGCCGGGAAGAGCCCTCTGTTTTTCTTGCAAAGATTCCGTAGAAAGCCTGCATCATCTTTTAGGAGTTCTAGTCTACAAAGACAGGGATCAAAAGTTTTTGTTCAGATGGATAAAGATGATGTTAATCAGGAGGTAATATATTTCCGATTCTTTGGCTCTGTAGAATGCATCTTCTCATTTAAGGGTAGATTTCTTTGAAAGGCTCAGTGACCACTATTCCCTTAATTGTCATAGTCTTCCAAAAGACTAGCCTTTCACTCACTGACAGGTGGATCTTTATTATTCTATTAACATGATTATTTCTTATGGTAGAACCGAAAATGGTTTGATCATTCAAATCTTTCTAAAGAAGCATGAATTTCATTTTCTCCCTAATTTTCATTAGTTGGTCTAATGTGATGGAAGGGTGGCTGTTTCTTGTTTATGCCTTAATGGAGCAGAGAATGTCCAGTCCAGACTTCATGTTCCACCTCTTCCAACTTTAGTATTAGTAGTTTTGTTCAGATGTGCATCTCTAACAGCATCCTTCTAACTTTTATGCCATTATCTTAACTCAACTAGGTCCATTACCAATTAAAACAACTTTTTATGCATTGAGTAGTGTACAACTGTAGCTTAGTATTTATCTTTCAAAGTGTTGTGTTTGTAGCTCAATGTGATATGAATAACTCATTTGTGTAATAATATTTCTTTTATATTTTTGTTTCCAGCGAGAGAAAGTTGAACAGTTGCTACTTGAATCAACTACAAGTTATCCCATCATTTGTGACAACCTCAAAAAGATATATCCTGCAAGGGATGGAAATCCTGCAAAAATTGCTGTGAGAGGATTGTCTCTTGCTTTGCCTAGAGGGGAGTGTTTTGGCATGCTTGGACCTAATGGTGCTGGCAAGACTTCTTTAATTAATATGGTAGTGTATTATTTTTTCTCTCTTTATAATTTGAAAGTATGGTTCTTTTATGCACTTAGCAGACTCGTATGCATTTTCTGTGACGTGAGGGGCTGAAAGTGAAATCTTCCATGTTAGGATCTGGTTTGTTTCCCCAGTAGTAATTTTAGCCATTTTGGTCCCTATGTTGGCTTACTCCTGCCTGTATCTTAATAAAGATAGAATCAGGTTTAGCTGTTAAAAACTATGCAAGATTGATGTGTTATTCTGTGGACAGATGATTGGGCTCACAAAACCAACCTCAGGGACAGCATATCTTCAGGGTTTGGATATACTGACTTCTATGGATACAATCTATACAAGCATGGGTGTCTGCCCACAGCATGAGTATGATATAATTGTTTCCTTTTGCCAAGAAACACATTGTTTTCCATGTTGAAAGATTTCTTATTTTGTTATTTGTAAATTAGCCTGCTCTGGGAAACTTTAACTGGGAGGGAGCACTTGCTATTTTATGGGAGACTGAAGAACCTGAAAGGTTCTGCATTAAATCAAGTAAGTCAAGATTTCCTTCTGAGCTTGTTATGGATTTTACTTGGAGAAGTTGATGCTCATAAAAATTATTTAATTATAAATCTTAAGTCTAGAGGCCCTTCTATCAGACTTCCATTTTGTCTTTTAATATTCAAATATTAAGGGTGGATGGTGGACCTTCATAGGAAACTAGGCTGAGGCGATGTAGTTCATCGTTATGTAAAATATTTGGATTCTATTTTTGCTCATTCCCATGCAATTGCCTCAGGCAGTGGAAGACTCTCTTAAGAGTGTCAACCTATTCCATGGAGGGATTGCAGACAAACATGCGGGCAAATACAGTGGAGGTATGAAGAGGAGGCTCAGCGTTGCCATTTCACTGATTGGGGATCCCAAGGTAAAATGGTTCACTCTACATTTCTATGTAAGACATTACTAAACTTATATCCTGGGGTGCTGTTCATGGCTTTAATCATTTGAGATTTTGCAAATAGGTTGTCTTTATGGATGAACCCAGTACCGGTCTTGATCCAGCTTCAAGAAATAGTCTGTGGAGTGTTGTGAAACAGGCAAAACGAGACAGGGCAATTATTCTCACCAGTATCTCTCTCTCTCTCTCTGCACTGCCACTCTTAATTCACCATTCTTGATTTTAACCTATTTGCATGCTTTGCTCTCTCTCTTCTGCACTTCATTTAAAAAGATTATTGATAATAGAAGGTGATAAGTATTGGCCCTTAGATACCAACAAATATTATCTGAATGTTTGCAGCGCACTCAATGGAAGAGGCAGAGGTGCTATGTGATCGATTAGGAATTTTTGTAGATGGCGCCTTACAGTGCATAGGAAATGCAAAAGAGGTTAGTTTGGCTCTAATAGTAATTTTCTCAACTTGATAAAACTTTCATTCCTCTCATCTTTTACACGGTAGCGTGTTACACACCCTATCCATAGACCAGAGCTTTTGAACTAATCCTCTTATCTGCAGAATTTCTATTCTATTATCTTTAAGAGATCTATTTAATCTTCTATTTTTTCCAAACACTTTCTTCTAAAGTTTGTTTGGGTGTTTGATGTGAGAAAAGCTATGTTAACCTATGATTGGTGTGTATGGCAGCTGAAGGGCAGATATGGAGGATCTTACATATTCACTATAACAACATCTTCAAATAACGAGGAAGAAGTGGAGAACATGGTACAACATCTCTCCCCAAATGCTAACAAGATATACCGAATCTCGGGAACACAGAAGTTCGAGATGCCAAAGCAAGAGGTGAGAATAGCAGATGTATTCCAAGCAGTTGAGAATGCAAAGAGCAGGTTTACAGTGTTCGCATGGGGATTGGCTGACACCACTCTTGAGGATGTCTTCATCAAGGTTGCTCGTGGGGCGCAGGCCGTCAATATATTATCATGATTCTCACATTTCTCTTCCTCTTATTATATCTACGATGTTCATATATGATAAACCATTTCATTCCTTTTTTTGTTTTTGTTTTTGAACTAGAAGCATTTCATTCATCTACAGATATAGTTGTAGTGTTACTTTTTGTTTTTGCATATACGCATTTACCTTGTAAATGAATTGGATTCTCCTTTGTTATTTATGGATTATATAAAACTAGAATTTGTGTTACAAGAGAATGTGTGTGATGCTACTCTATAATATAATGTAAAAAATGTGACAATGTTGCTCCTAGCGAAGTGAGGCTGCAGCAAGAAGAGATTATGGTGGCTAAGCATCCACAAGTGAGGTCAAGTATAAAAACTGATGTAAAAGTAACATCATTTTGAGGCTTATTTGAATGATAATTTACATTTGATGTATATTAAATTAACCGGTTATTTGACTTATAATTCCCATTAAAAAACGTTTTATATAAAATTAGCTCTTGTAGTACATTGCTACTTCATTTTTTTCTGGATGCTGGCATAATAATCCCAATGAGGAGGCCTCTCACCTCAACACAACCAAGTAATTATTAAGTGAATAATAGGTAAAAGATTAAAAAAGAAAAAATGAAAAAAATGAAAATCAAATTGGAAGTTTTAAAAATTTATAAAAATTCTGAAAATTTTAACAAATCAAAATTAAAATAAATTAAAACTTTAGAAAATATAAAAAATAATATTTGCTTAAAATTATATTTCTTAAATGGAGCTACTGTGTTTGTAATTGAAATGATCTTATTCTAAAATTTACCTAATTCAAGTTTAAATTATCTAATTTTCTTATTCTAAAGATGAATTATAAAATTTTGGTATATTAATCTATAATTTCATAAATTTTGTAAAGTAAATTTATCATTTTGGGTTAAAGCCATTACTTACAAATTACCCATTACGATTATAATTATTTGTGTATGTAATAAATATACATAAAATGATTATATAAAAATCAAATTTAAATAAAAATTTTGATACGTGTAATTCAGCCCATGTGTGAACAGAGATCTGAAATGGTAAGAACAATAAATTCTCTATATTTGGAGATTGGTTAGAGCAAGATTTTTGAAGCTTTTCGAGAGAATCTCACATAAATGAGAAAGGGAAAAAGATAGTAAAGAAATGAATGTCTATCCAAATAAAAAGAGAGAGAAAGGGAAACTTCTTGTAAATATATTAACCAATGGTTGGATGATGTATATATGGTAATTAACCTTTTTTATATTTTAGAATTCATTTAAAAATAAATACATAAAAATCTCTTAAATTGGTAAGTAATGTTAAGAGGATTCATGCTTTTTATTAAATACAAAAAGACAAAAAGCTAGAGAAAAAAATCCAAATTTGAACACATCTGAATTGCCTATGCAATTTCAAGAGAATGGGCCCCACCATTTTGACCGTTTTTTTCCCTCCCACTATATTACTTAAAAGATTTTCAATTTTAGAAAACAATAATAAATTATTGTTTTTAATTCAAAAATTTATCATTATCTCATTTATTTAGTTTAATTTTAAAATATTTTAAAAATTAATTAAATACTGATGTGTTATATACGTGGTCATCTACATTTATGTTATGTAATAAAATTAACAAACACTAATTTTTCCATCCAATTTTTGGTGATTTAACAAAAAAACACAAATTCAATAGTTAAAAGAGACGAAAATCTAAATAAAGGGTTAAAGTGTAATTTTTATAAAGTTTGAAGGCTAAAAAAGTTATTATGCCTATGCAAAACATCATCATCCATCAAAATTAAGGTTATAAAATGTGAAACGCAAGTCCTTGTTTTGACTAAATAATTGTTATGTTAGCTCAATAAAAAAGGCACATTTCTAATTTTTTACTGAAAATATTAACTTTAACTTTGAGTATATATAAATTTTTAGGAATTCATGAAGTTGAATTTTAAGGAAAGCTTAATTTAAAGTTACATGGATTCATTTGAACATGGATTCATATGATACATAATATAAATTATAAAGAAATTGCTACAAAACTAACTACAACAATAGAATAATTGCACCAACTTTATCAAATTATTGAAATTTACACCCTAACCTTATCATCATCAAATCAACTTGACGATGAATACTAATCAACCAAGAAAAACTTCCAAAAGACACACCATATCAAAAATGCACAAAAGGCCATCATCATCACTATGATCTATCATGATAAAGTTTTTTGAGAAAAAATCTTAAAAGATATGGCAACACCCTTATATTGACAACCTTCACATATGCCAGAACATGACTTAAAATAGAAATTAAAAACACAACCACATCTGTTTTAAAAGAAAACAGAGTGGACAAAACAAAAACCACGAAAAATGTGGACAAAATCAAACCACAAAGCTATGGACAACACTGCGATAATGTGGACTGAAATTAAAAACAAAATAGAACTACAAAAGATATTGAAGAAACTGCGATCAACAACCAACCCAAAAGCCAAAGTCGTCGATAAAGCAAAGATTGAATTTTAAAAAGTTGAGCGGCTAGGGTTTTTCTATGAAAAGAAGAGAAAGAAGAGAAGGGGAAATATTTTCCATTAGTTTTAAATAGTATGTCTTTAAATTGACTCAATTAAAACTTTCATTTTTTTTGGTGAAATATGAAAAATAGAAATACAACATAACAACTACTGAAAGACTCTAAAAGCTTTGTCTCTCTGGATAGTCGTAACCACCAAATTAGGAGGTACTTCAATGATCTAAAAGGAAGTCTGCCAAGAGTGACTATTCTTTGCCAATTGATCAACAATTAAATTACACTCCCTAGGAACATACTTGATTTCCTACTGACGATCAGAGTGCAAAAAACGTTTAACTCTTCTGAACAACGTAATACCGGAGTCCACTAACTCCTCCATGGACAAGGCCCTAACCACCTTAAGGTTATATGTTAGAATCCTGACTTTCTTGTAGCCCTTATTATAAAAAAAGGAGAATTCCATCAATAACACCCCAAAGTTCTGCCTGAAAAGGCTAACATTTGCCCAAATAATGATTAAAGCTGAAAATCCAATTGCCAGCCTAATCACGAACCACCCCACCCGCAAATGCATTTCCAGAAGCTCTAGCCACTACTCTATCAGAAAATAAATAGATCCAATTGTCTTCACAATGGGAGTGAATTTTCGAATCGGGTGAGTTAGGCTTGGCCTCATTTAGAAAAGGTTCAAACTGTTGGGCCCAATTGAGAGAGACTTTTACAATTTCATAAGCAGTCCAATTAATGTTTTGGAAGATGAAAAAATTTCTGTTTTTCCAAATTCTCCAAGCAATTAAACCAAATAAGCATGACCAAGTAATTCCTTTATCCTGCATCTTAAAATAACAACAAAGGTTAGTGGAAAACCAATTTTGAAGGGAATCAGAAAAAAACTTGGATTGCTTCTCAGGAGGGACTACAAGCATCCATGCTTCCTTAGCCGTCGAACAATATCAGAGAACATGTATAATGTCCTCAATATCATGACCACATAATGAGCACACATTGTTTTACCCAATTCCTCTCCTAGCACGTTTTGAATTAGTAAGAAGCCTCTGTTTGACCACAAGCCATAGAAAAAGAAGGACTCTCTGTGGTCCTTGATATTTCCAAACAGGCTTCCAAATATCATCTTTAAGATTCCAAGAATATTCTTTTAAAGCTTAGAAAGCACTACGAATAGAAAAAGACCCTGAACCAGATCGATCCCAAATGATCCTATCCTCACCACCAGTAGAATGAGGAGGAAGGATACTTACTATATGCTTTATCACGTCACCAAGTAGCCAAATATGAAGCAAATCAACGTTCCAAGAACCATCAAGAAGAACCCAATCCCTCAAAGTGCTCTCTAAATCTAGGCTTGCATGCGCTGGGACATAAGAAAAAAGAGGTCCAACTTCCAGTACCCAATAATCTTTCCAACCCCGAATTGTAAAGCCATCCCCTACAGACCACATGAGATTCTCCCAAAAAAGAGGCCACACCTTAGAAAAGGAACGCCAAAGATGAGAGCATTGATTTCTGTGAATATAACCTGGAAGTTGATTCCTCCAGCCATATAAGTTAAACCGTTATAAGTTAATAAAGTCAAGGGAATTTTTTTTTAACTTATTGATGTATATGTTAAAATAAAACGGTTTTTTCATATTTAATCGATAAAGTACTAGTTGCTTTATTCAAAATAATTAATAGAACATAAGAGCAGTAATCTAGATTCGACCGTTGTGGAAGACGACAAATAACAGATAATTATATAAATATTTTAATAAATTCATTTAAGATACTTCCACAAAAACCTTAATTTAGTCGAAATCCCTTTTTCTTGATTATGTTTTTTTTATTTGTTTTCATAGTATCTAATTTGACATGATCAAAACCCTAATTAAGATCAAGATTATAAAGTCAACTAAGTCAAGAGGGTTTATGTTAACTTTTTCATGCATATACGTTAAGATAAAGGTTTTTTTATTCACATTTGATAAAAAAGAAGTAGTGGTTTTATTCAATAATTGGTAGAACATAAGAACATTAATTAAGATCCCATCATTGTGAAAAATATTTTTCTCAAGAAGTAGTGGTTTTTTTTATTCACCCTCTGACCTTGGTCAAATACCATCTGTTGAGATTTAACTTTTCTTTAGAAGGAAGATCTTCGATTAAATTTGGCTATTCTTGTGAAGATCTGGCTTCCAAACATAACATATCCATTAAGCTTGACTATGACTTTATGAGCTTCTGCAAACTTGGGAAACCTTATAGAGCCAAAACATTGTCCTATCATACTACGTCTCCTTGGAATAAAAGCATTTATAACATGACCGTGATAACAAAAAATATTCCATAACCCTTTCCAATGGAGGTTTTTTGGTAATCTTTCCATGATAATTGTTGAACACCCTTTAGCCCCTCCACAAAATCGAAACACCATCTCGAAAGAATCTCAATTGCCACGTATAAAATAAGGTTTTTTTTTCACATTGGATTAGAAAAGTACTAATTTCTTTAATCAAAATAATTAATAGAACATAAGAACATCAACCAAGGTCCGAACATTTTTTTTGTCAAACCAGGGTATCCACCGCCAATAGTGGTGACTAATACTCTCACTACAGGTGCTCTTTAAAGAGATAGATGACTGACCAAGAAATGCACTCCATTCCCATGGGCGGGGATCAAACCCCCGACCTTATGGTCATGGAGGATCCAATCGTTTTGAAAAACAACAAAAAATAGATACATTTATATTAATTTTGAAGTATAAATTCATTTAATGTAATTTGATCGAAATCTTAATTTAGATCAAATTCTTTCATTACCGATTATATTTCTTTATTTGTTTCCATAGTATTGATTTGACTCGATTAAAGCCATAATTAGGATGAACATTAAAAGCTTAAAATTCAATTAAACTTATTGATATATATATATGTGTTACAATAAAAGGATTTGTATTCACATTCGATCGGAAAAGTACTAGTTGATTTATTCAAAATAATTAATAGAACACAAGAACATTAACCAAGGTTCGATCATCCTGAAAAACAACAAAAAATATATATACAATTATATTAAAATTTGAAGTATAAGTTCATTTAATGTGATTTGATCGAAATCGTAATTGAGATGAAATTCTTTTTTTTTTTTTCGATTTTTTTATTTCTCTTCGTAGTATAGTATGTATTTGGTTTGACTCAATCAAAACCCTACGTAAAATTGACATAAATATGTTAAAATAAAATGAGGAAGGAATGCACATACTATGGTTTTATGGCCAAATGGGAAGAAGAACCCTTTTGTTTTTTAACTGTGGTCATCAATCATCATATTACGGTAAATTTTTCTGGTAACAAGAAAACGAATTATTCAACTAACATTTTGTAGCAAGAACCGAAAGTACAAACATGCTATCCATCCTTAACTGGTGGAGGACCAAAGAGGGAGCTGTATGGAAAATTTGGGTGCCAACCAGGAAATCCTTCATCATTCCAGCCAACAAGTGAGCGACATAATTCACCTCCCTTGGAATTTGCTCAAAACCAATTCTCCATTCACGACTACATAACTCCTAAATTCTTAGAACCAAATCCCTATGTAAATACCCTCTCAAACCACCATTGATACTTTTAATAGCCAGTGCGCAATCCGTTTCAACATCTCTTCATTTAGCATCCCGTGCCATAATAACACCATCATAAGTTACCCATACCTCCGCTTACTCAACACTATACATGCCGATATTTCTACCTATCCTACACAGCCAATTATTGTACTCATCCCTCGGCACTACTGCCGAGGCGACCAAACCTGAAACTAGACTACAAGCTTCATCGATATTCAATTTAATGAATCCCGAAGGAGGTGGAATCCACATTCGATCCCCATTGTAGGATAATTATATAAATATATGCTTAAATTATATATGCAACTCTATTAATTGTATTTGAAAATTTAAAAAAAAATACTAATCATTACAAATATCATAAAAGGAAGGTTGGTGAGAAAAAAAGGAAAGAAAAAAATGCATGCAAAAACAAATCTGATAATTTTAAATACAATATAGTTATAAAACAATACAAAAAATTTATAAAATATATAAATACATAATAAATTTACAAATAATTATATTTTTTCAGTGAAGACTAAGGAGGGTCTGGAATTTCAAACACGTGAGGAAAACATGGTTTGTAGTTTGGTTTTCCTTTGGTTGGGGTTGCAATTCTTAAACAACAACTCCCTTCTATAGAAGTTGTAGGCCCCACCTTTTACTTCCTTTTTTTTCTTGTTAAAGATAATTAAAAAAAATTACAATTTTAAATATTTTTTCCTTCAGCTATAAATTCACTTCTCTTTCACCCATTTTTTTTTATAAGCTCTCACTCTCTCTCACTCTTTAAGTGAATATGAACTATAGCTAGAGAAAGAGAGAATTTGAAGCAAATTGAGCTTTTGTTTTGTTAATTTGATCCCCGAATAGCTAAAAGCTTCAGCCCCTTTGTTATCCAATTTGTAAGCCTTTTTTTCGTTTCTTTTATGATGGTTTGTGGATTCATTTTTAACTTTCTCATTTCCATTGTTAAAGCTTATGGTTTCTTTTTCTTTTATCTTTTTGTTTTTTTATGGAAATTCTCTTTAAGAGCAACATCTACTCTGAAATGAGAGAAAACCCTCTTTTTATTATTTGAAATGTATTGATTTTAGTGAAGGGTAAATAATTTATCTTGGTTACATTTTGGAGCTAAATTTAGATTTAATTTTCACTGTTGATTGTTAAAAGATGTGGCATGTGATTGACTCTTGGTGAGTTTTCTTTTTTAACTTTATATGTGTTCATAGAAGTGAAATAAAAAGATAACATTGTTTAGATAATTATCATTTCTCATTAATGCTATAGATTTTAATTTTCAAGTTATTTCTTCTTCATAAAGAGGATCAAGTTGTAAGTTTTATCAGATTGTTTGATTCTTAATTCTTTGTTTTGATTACTAAACTATTTTTGTCATGAGTGTTGCTTTTGATGATAAGCATTATTTTGTCTTTTTTTTTGTGATGTTTTTTTTTTTGCTTTGTTTGGGTTGATAGAAGTGTGCTAGTCATTTTCTTCTAAATTGAATTCTTTTTTTTTTGAGATTAGCATGAATAGTATATTTCAGCTCCCTACAATTGATTTCTGTAGGGATTTTATAATAATTTTTTGTTGAATTTTATGGAATTCTATGATATATGAATTGGTGCATTTCCTATTTAAACCACACACACACACACACACACACACTCTCTCTCTCTCTCTCTCTATATATATATATTTCATGTAGTGGCTGATCAATTTTACATATTATTATCATGAAGAACAAAAAGGAAGGTTTCTGGTGCTCTCACAAAGCTAGAACTAGTAAGAAGGCAGAAGATCTTATGGTGAAAAGGGGTGTCAAAGTACTCAAAGGTGACGAGAAGAAGGAAAAAAGGGAGGATACGTGGCTTGCCCAAATTGGCCAAAAAGAAAACCACCGCTATGCTTGGGACAATTCAGAATCAAGTTTATTGATCCACCAACTTGGGCGAGACATCTCAATTAACTGTCTCCTCCGTTGCTCAAGGTCTGATTATGGCATCATTGCAGCTTTGAATACGGGTTTCCACTCTCTTATACGAAGTGGTGAGCTATACAAGTTGAGGCGGCAAATGGGAATTGTTGAACATTGGGTTTACTTCTCTTGCAACCTTTTGGAGTGGGAGGCTTTTGATCCAATCCATCATCGATGGATGCATATGCCTAAAATGCAGGCCAATGAATGTTTCATGTGTTCTAGTAAGGAGTCATTGGCTGTTGGGACCGAACTTCTAGTTTTTGGAAAAGAAATAATGTACCCTGTTGTCTATAAATATAGCATTTTGACACACACATGGACAACTGGGATGAGGATGCAAACACCCAGGTGCTTGTTTGCATCTGCTAGTTTGGGTGAAATCGGAATTATAGCTGGTGGTTGTGATCTACGTGGAAATATTTTGAGCTCAGCAGAGCTTTATAATTCTGAAACTGGCACGTGGGAGACCATTCCAAGCATGGATAAGGCCAGAAGAATGTGTTCTGCGGTGTTCATGGAGGGGAAGTTTTATGTTATTGGTGGCATTGGGGTTGAGAGTTTGAAGACAATAACATCCGGAGAGGTGTATGATTTGAAGACCCAGACTTGGAGTGAGATACCTAACATGTACCCTGCACCAAACGAGGGGGTTGGACCAACCGAAGAACCTTTTGTAGCTGAGGGTCCTCTTTTAGTGGCAGTTGTGAATGATGTGTTGTATTTAGCTGATCATGTACTGAAACAAGTGAAGAAATATGACAAGGAGAAGAACTTGTGGGTAACGATAGGGCCATTCCCTGAGCGTATAGCCTCAATGTATGGGTGGGGGATAGCATTTAGGGCATGTGGGGATCAACTAATGATTATTGGAGGACCTAGGGTTTTAGGTGCAGGGTTTGTTGAGATCAACTCTTGGGTCCCAAAGGAAGGTCCACTAGAATGGAACTTGGTCGACAGAAAGCCCTCTAGCAGTTTTGTGTATAACTGTGCCGTCATGGGATGCTGAGATGTGCATCTAGTTTCAGTGGCACCATGTTGTTGCATAATGTCTTTTTCTGCTACAACCCACAGACACAATCATAAGAGGAGGCTTGAAGATTTGGGCCCTTCTTAGTTTTATTATGTTTTATAACTTTCCTTCCATTTTCTTTCTTGTTCCTTTTGTTGGGTGGTTGCCATCGGGGTTTGTTAAAGTTTGTGTTATGTAGCACAAAGCATAGTTCCATAACCAAGTCCAATTATGTTTTAGACTATTTTCAATGTTAAGTAAGTTTCTTTCGAGCAAAAATCAGTCTGGATCAATTATTGAAGACATTGACATATTTATAACAATTTACCCATTCCATACTCTTTTCTTCCAGGGAAAGAAAAAGATAGAAATGATGTATGATTATGAAAAGTTTAATCATTTTCCTCTAGTGAGAGGGAGAAGATGGAGAGAGGGGGGGAGGAGGGGAGGAAAGGGATTTTTTTTGTTCATTTAATATTAACTTCAACTTTGGGTATACATAATTTTTTATGAATGCATGAAGTTTAATTTTAAGGAAAGCTAATTTAAAGTAACATGGATTCATTTGAACTTAGTCATTGAAGTATATGCTAAACAATTTGATATTTATTTTTGAAGTATGAGTTGAACCCAAAATCGAATTTGAATGTAATTTTTTTTTATCGACTATATCTTTTTCTTTTTTAAATAGTGTGTATTTTTTAAAGAAAAATATTATTTTTAATAGGAATCATGAATAATAATAATAATCAAAGACATGATACCTAGTATAAATTATAAATAAATCGTTACAAACTAACACAAATGCCTTTTTTACTGAATAATTTCAAAAAAAGAGAAGGACAATTTGACAGTAACTACATCAGTGGAATAATTGCATCAACTTGATCAAATTATTGAAATTTACACCCTAACCTTGTCATCATCAAATGAACTTGACGATGAACACCGATCAACCAAGAAAAACTTCCAAAAGGCACACCATATCGGAAATGCACAAAAGGCCAGGTCTTAGATGACCTATTCTCATCCTCATCGTCTTGGATCTATCATCATCACAATGATCTATCATGATAAAGAATTTCAAGAACAAGTCTTAAAAGATCTGGCAACACCCTTATATTGACAAACTTCACATATACGCCAGAACATGACTTAAAATAGAAAGTCAAAATACAACCACATATGTTTTAAAAGAAAACAGAGTGGACAAAACAAAAACCACAAAAGAATGTGGACAAAATAAAACTACAAAGTGTGGACAAAACTGCGATAATGTGGACTGAAATTGAAAACAAAATAGAACTACAAAAGATATTGAAGAAACCGCGACCAACAACCAACCTAAAAGCCAACGCCACCGATGAAGCAAAGATTTAACTTGAAAAAGTTGAGCAGCTAGGGCTTTTCTATGAAAAGAATAGAGAAAGAGGAGAGGGGGAAATATTTGCCATTAGTTTTAAATAGTATGTATTTAAATTGACTTGATTAAAACTTTCATTATGATTGACGTTAAACCGTTATAAGTTAATAAAGTTAAGGGAATTTATTTTAACTTATTAACGAATATGTTAAAATAAAACGGTTTTTTCGTATTTAATCAATAAAGTTCTAGTTGCTTTATTCAAAATAATTAATAGAACATAGGAACATTAATCTAGATTCGATCATTATGGAAGATAACAAATAATAGATATAATTATATCAAATTTTGAATAAAGTCATTTAATTTAGTCGAAATCCCTTTTTGTCGATTATGTTTTCTTTATTTGTTTTCATAGTATCTAATTTGACACGATCAAAACCCTAATTAAGATCAAGATTATAATGTCAACCAAGTCAAGAGGGTTTATGCTAACTTCTTCATGCATACACGTTAAGATAAAGGTTTTTTTTATTCACATTTGATAAAAAAGAAGTAGCTGTTTTATTCAATAATTGATAGAACATAATAACATTAATCAAGATCCGATCATTGTGAAAAGTATTTTCTTCTAAATGCATTGAGTAAGACCACCATATCTTACTCCACCAACAAAATCTAATCTTATAGATGTCAAATAACTAATGAATGTCGAGATGTTTACCATTAAAGCAGGGGTGAAGCTAAAAACTTTTTATTGGAAAGTGAAGATTGAATTTTGGGGGGGGGGTGGGATTTTTACCATTTAATTAATTGTCAAGTTCACAAATTTTGAGGATTAAAAGAGAAATTTTACCAAGCCAAGAAGGGCTAAGGACCTTGCTTGCCCCCTTGGTGCCACCATTGCATTAAAGACAATCTCATTTTTATAGATCCAAATTGGCTATGAAATGAAATAACAAAGAAAGACATTTTTCAAATATGCTCGTTGGAAATGAAAATTTTGTAGTCAACTTTGAAAAAAAAGATAGTTGGGTTCTTTGGAAAGACCAAATGAATACTCCAAATAGTGCAACACTTTTGCAATAACCTCCATGAAACATCACACTCAAAAAACAAGTGATCAATCGAATCTGAACTTGCATGATAGAAAGTGCAAGTAGTAGAATCAAAGAGGAATAACCCCTCTTAGCTAGCCCATATTTTTTAGGATGCCTACCATAAAGTAATTGTCATACAAACATTTCCACCTTAAGATGAGTCAATTGAGAGTTTGTTTCCACCAGTTATTCTTGTAACATGATCTGAGCTACGAAATGCTACATTCGTTTCTTGAACAACCACACTGAATCAGACAACACAATAATTTATACATGAAATCAAGGGTTTATCATATTCAAAATTATGTTAAACGATCGATTCTGAATTTTAATCGAGCTTACAAAAGCTCTTTAAACAATTCGAGTATGAAACATGACCAATTTACAAAGTTCACACAAGACTCTATTGGCATGCCAATCATATCCTAACATTTACTGAGTTTGCACGGGCATCTTTAACACATGTAAATATTTCTATTCAATTTGGTCCAATTCTAGCCTTTTAAACCAATTCCAACTAAACACATGTATAATTACAAATCAAATGTACAAAAACCTATATAAACAAATACCATATGAACTTATCTGATTAACAACAAACAGATTGAATCTTCAGGGACTAATCGACAATTTTGGCTTTTCCTCGATTATTTCCGGTTTGATCCAAATCTTGATCTATACAATTATTCCATTCAACCACATACAAAAGCTTACAAACACCCTCTAATACTATGAACCTGAAGCTCCAAAAGAGATTTCTCTTGACCAAAGTCTTTACTTTTCTTAAAGGCATTTCCATTCTTCTCAGTTTCACTATTCTTCATCTGTGTTTGTTCATTTTTAGTACCTTTCTTGCTTCTATTGTTTTCCACCTTGTTCACCCTTTGACCTTGGTCAAACCCCATTTGTTGAGATTTAAATTTTCTCCAGAAGGAAGATCTTTGATTAAATCTGGCCATTCTTGTGAAGATCTGACTTCCAAACATAACATATCCATTAAGCTTGGCTATGGCTTTATAAGCTTCCGCAAACTTGGGAAACCTTATAGAGCCAAAACATTGTCCTCTCATACTACGTCTCTTTGGAATAAAAGCATTTATAACATGACCGTGATAACAAAAAATTTTTCATAACCCTTTCCAATGGAGTTTTTTTGGTAATCTTTCCATGATAATTGTTGAACACCCTTTAGCCCCTCCACAAAATCGAAACACCATCTCGAAAGAATCTCAATTGCCACATATAAAATAAGGTTTTTTTTTTCACATTGGATTAGAAAAGTACTAATTTCTTTAATCAAAATAATTAATAGAACATAAGAACATCAACCAAGGTCCGATCATTTTTTTGTCGAAACCAGGGTATCCACCGCCAAAAGTGGTGACTAGTACTCTAACCATAGGTGCTCTTCAAATAGGTAAACGACTGACCAGGAAATGTACTCCATTCCCATGGACGGGGATCAAACCCCCGACCTCATGGTCATAGAGGATTCGATCGTTTTGAAAAACAACAAAAAAGAGATGCATTTTTATTAATTTTTGAAGTAAAAATTCATTTAATGTGATTTGACCCAAATCTTAATTTAGATCAATTTATTTCTTCACCAATTATATTTCTTTATTTGTTTCCATAGTATTGATTTGACTCGATCAAAGCCCAAATTAGGATGAACAATAAAAGATTAAAATTCAATTAAACTTATTGACATATATGTGTTAAAATAAAAGTATTTTTATTCACATCCGATCGGAAAAGTATTAGTTGATTTATTCAAAATAATTAATAGAACATAAGAACATTAATCAAGGTTCGATCATTCTGAAAAACAAAAAAAAAAATGTATACAATTATTTTAAATTTTGAAGTACAAGTTCATTTAATGTGATTCGATCGAAACCATAATTTAGATGAAATTCTTTTTTTTTTATTTGGTTTGACTCAATCAAAACCCTATGTAAAATTAACATAAATATGTTAAAATAAAATGAGGAAGGAATGCACATACTAAGGTTTTATGGCCAAATTGGAACAAGAACCCTTTTGTTTTTATCTATGGTCATCAATCATCATATTACGGTACATTTTTTTGGAAACAAAAAAAAGGGATTATTCAACTAACAGTTTGTGGCAGGAATCGAAAGCACAAACATGCTATCCATCCTAAACTGGTGAAGGACCAAAGAGGGAGCTGTATGGAAAATTTGGGTGCCAACCAGGAAATCCTTCATCATTCCAGCCAACAAGTGAGCGACATAATTCACCTCCCTTGGAATTTGCTCAAAACCAATTCTCCATTCACGACTACATAACTCCTGAATTCTTAGAACCAAATCCCTATGTAAATACCCTCTCAAACCACCATTGATACTTTTAATAGCCAGTGCGCAATCCGTTTCAACATCTCTTCATTTAGCATCCCGTGTCATAATAACACCATCATAAATTACCCATACCTCCGCTTACTCAACACTATACCTGTCGATATTTCTACCTATCCCACACACCCCAATTATTGTACTCATCTCTCGCCACTACTGTCCAGGCGACTAAACTTGAAACCGGACTACAAGCACCATCGATATTGAAATTAATGAATCTCGAAGAAGGTGGAACCCATATTCGATCCCTATTGTAGGATAATTATATAAATATATGCTTAAAGTATATATGTAACTCTATTAATTGTGTTTGTAAATTTAAAAAAATACTAATTCATTATAAATATCATAAAATGAAGGTTGGTTAGAAAAATAGAAAACAAATTTGATACTTTTAAATACAATATAATTGTAAAACAATACAAAAAATTTATAAAAGATATAAATACAGACCAAAATATATAAATAATTATATTTTTTAGTAAAGACTATGGAGGGTCTGGAATTTCAAACACGTAAGGAAAACATGGGTCATAGTTTGGTTTTCCTTTGGTTGGGACAGCAATTCTTAAATAGCAACTCCCTTCCATAGAAGTTGTAAGCCACACCTTTTCCTTCTTTTTTTTTCTTGTTAAAAATAATTTAAAAAATTACAATTTTAAATATTATTTCCTTCAACTATAAATTCACTTCTCTTTCACTCAATTTTTTTATAAGCTCTTCCACTCTCTCTCACTCTCTAAGTGAATATAAACTATAGCTAGAGAAAGAGAGAATTTGAAGCAAATTGAGCTTCTATATTGTTAATTTGATCCCCGAATAGCTAAAAGCTTCAGCTCCTTTGTTACCCAATTTGTAAGCCTTTTTTTCGTTTCTTTTATGATGGTTTGTGGAGTCATTTCCATCTTTCTGGATGCTGGCATAATAATCCGGAGACTTGTCACCTCAACAACTCAGTTATTATTACGCGAATAATAGGTAAAAGATTAAAAGAGAAAAAGAAAAATATGAAAATCAAATTGAAACTTTTAAAAAAATATAAAAATTCTGAAAGTTTTAACAAATCAAAATTAAAATAAATTAAAACTTTAGAAAATATAAAAAATAATATTTTCTTAAAATTATATTTCTTAAATGATAGTATGGAGCTACTGTGTTTGTAATTGAAATGATCTTATTCTAAAATTTACCTAATTCAAGTTTAATTTATCTAATTTTCTTATTCTAAAGATGAATTATAAAATTTTGGTATATTAATTTATAATTTCATAAATTTGTAAAGTAAATTTATCATTTTGGGTTAAAGCCATTACCTACGAATTACCCATTACGATTATAATTATTTGTGTATGTAATAAATATACATAAAATGATGATATAAAAATCAAATAAAAATAGAAATTTTGATACGTGTAATTCAGCTCGTGTGTGAACAGAGAGCTGAAATGGTAGGAACAATGAATTCTCCATATTTGGAGATTGGTTAGAGCAAGATTTTTGAAGCTTTCTGAGGGAATCTCACATAAATGAGAAAGGGAAAAAGATAGTAAAGAAATGAATGCCTATCCAAGTAAAAAGAGAGAGAAAGGGAAACTTCTTGTAAATATATTAACCAATGGTTAGATGAGGTATATATGGTAATTAACGTTTTTTTATATTTTAAAATTCATTTAAAAACAAATACATAAAAATCTCTTAAATTGGTAAGTAATCTTAAAAGGATTCATGCTTTTTATTAAACACAAAAAGACAAAAAGCCAGAGAAAAAAATCCAAATTTGAACACATTCGTATTGCCTATGCCATTTCAAGAGAATGGGTCCCACCATTTTGACGGTTTTTTTCCCTCACACGGTGTTACTCAAAAGATTTTCACTTTTAGAAAGCAATAACAAATTATTGTTTTTAATTCAAAAATTTATCATTATCTCATTTGTTTAGTTTAATTTTAAAATATTTTAAAAATTAATTAAATACTGATGTGCTATATAAGTGGTAATCTACATGTATGTTATGTAATAAAATTAACAAACACTAATTTTTCCATCTAATTTTAGATGATTTAACAAAAAAAAAAAACGAGTTCAATGATTAAAAGAGACAAAAAATTAAATAGAGGGTTAAATTGTAATTTTTATAAAGTTTTGAAGGCCAAAAAAATTATTATGCCTATGCAAAACATAATCATCCATCAAAATTAAGGTTATAAAATGTACAAGGCAAGTCCTTGTTTTGACTAAATAATTGTTATGTTAGCTCAATCAAAAAGGCACATTTCTAATTTTTAACTGAAAATATTAACTTCAACTTTGGGTATATATAAATTTTTATGAATTCATGAAGTTGAATTTTAAGGAAAGCTAATTTAAAGTAACACGGATTCATTTGAACATGGATTCTTATGATACATAGTATAAATTATAAATAAATCGCTACAAAAGTAACTACAACAATGGAATAATGGCATCAACTTTATTGAATTATTGAAATTTACACCCTAACCTTATCGTCATCAAATCATCTTGATGATGAACACCTATCAATCAAGAAAAACTTCTAAAAGACACATCATATCAGAAATGCACAAAAGGCCAGGTCTCAGATGACCTATCATCATCCTCATCATCTCGGATCTATCATCATCACTATGATCTATCATGATAAAGCCTTTCGAGAACAAATCTTAAAAGATATGGCAACACCCTTATATTGACAAACTTCACATACTCTATAACATGACTTAAAATAGAAAGTAAAAATACAACCACATCTGTTTTTAAAGAGAACAGAGTGGACAAAACAAAAATCGCAAAAAATGTAAACAAAATAAAACTACGATAATGTGGACTGAAATTAAAAACAAATAGAACTACAAAAGATATTGAAGAAACCGCGATCAACAACCAACCCAAAAGCCAACGTCGCCGATGAAACAAAGATTTAACTTTCTATACGCTTTATCACGTCATCAGGTAGCCAAATATGAAGCAAATCAACGTTCCAAGAACCATCAAGAAGAACCCAATCCTTCAAAGTGCTCTCCAAATCTAGGCTTGCATGCGCTGGGACATAAGAAAAAAAAGGACCAACTTTCGATACACAAGAATCTTTCCAACCACGAATTGTAGAGCCATCACCTACAGACCACAGAGGATTCTTACAAAAAAAGGGCCACACCTTAGAAAGGGAATGCCAAAGATGAGAGCATTGATTTCAGTGAATATAATTTGGAAGTTGATTCTTCCAACCATATAAGTTAAATCGTTATAAGTTAATAAAGTCAAGGGTATTTATTTTAACTTATTGACGTATATGTTAAAATAAAACGGTTTTTTCATATTTGATCGATAAAGTACTAGTTGCTTTATTCAAAATAATTAATAGAACATAAGAACATTAATCTAGATTCGACCGTTGTGGAAGACAACAAATAATAGATATAATTATATCATTTTTTCAATAAATTCATTTAATATACTTCCACCAAAACCTTAATTTAGTCGAAATCCCTTTTTGTCGATTATGTTTTTTTTACTTGTTTTCATAGTATCTAATTTGACACGATCAAAACCCTAATTAAGATCAAGATTATTAAGTCAACCAAGTCAAGAGGGTTTTTGTTAACTTTTTCATGCATATACGTTAAGATAAAGGTTTTTTTGCTTTCACATTTGATAAAAGAGAAGTAATGGTTGTATTCAATAATTGATAGATGATAGTCGAAATCAGAGCTTTAAAATTTATAATGAGAATGGTCGAACCTGGAAACTAACTCTGACAACAATTTTAAGGCAAGCGCACCTATCGAACAGTAGTATAGTTTAGGCAAGACCGGAATATCGAATCCCAAAGGAACCAAAAGTACTAATACTAACTCTCTTTCTATTATTTAGCCTAAGAATTAAGTGAATGTTTATCTAATCTAAATTTAACTATCAACTAAACTAAAGACGCAAAGACAAAAAGAATGAATTGGGGAAAATACTGTTGGGAAAACTCAGTCGATTAAGACGATACCCTTAGGAAGAATCCACCTAGACTTCACTTGTTATCTAACACTGAACCAGACGATGTATTCACTTGACTTGATCCGTAAGATTCCCTAAGTTATATTAAACCCTCTCTCGAAGCGAATAACGTCTAACCCTAGGTTGATTAATTGAAATCTCTTTCTAATTAAAACCCCTAGAATCGCATTAACTCGATCTATGGACTCCCATATTAGGTTTCACCCTAATCCGGTAAAATCTCGTCACCCTATCTCTAGGCGTGCGATCAACTCCGCTTAATTATGCTAGATCTACTCTTAAGCAGGGACTTTTGCTCCACCACTTAAGCACATCATACTTGAGTTAATATCCCAGAAATATCAACACAAGAATTAAGCACACATAAGAACAAGTCAAATATTTATCATATAGTTCAGAAAACAATAACAAGATCTACTTAGGTTTCATCCCTTTCAGGTATCTGAAGGGTTTAGTTCATATAATAAGAGAAGATAAAACAAAACATAAGAAATCCCTAAAACTCCCTAAAGGAATTGAAGGAGAGATCCGCCGTCTTGAGTAGAATTCTGACTTCTTGAGATGGATCAACTGGCTATCTTCGAGTGATTCTCCACAAATCTGACTTTTCTGGCTCGGCTCCTTGGCCTAGCTAACCGCCCCCTTTCAGGTTATACTTAGGGGGTTTATATAGGCTTTCGAAATATGTTTCTTTGCCCCTAAGTATCCAAATCTGAATAAAATTGCTCTTTCCTGCGACAGGGACACGGCCATGGTACACGCCCGTGTAAGTCGTGGCCAGGCCGTGTTCAATCCTATTGAATGAGGCACGGTCGTGTGAATCGGGAGAATACCGTGTGGTCTTGGGCCCAGGCCATGTGGATTTCGTGATATGGCCCATTTACTCTATTTTTGGGCTCGTTTTCTGTTCTTTTCATCCTCGGGTGCTTTCCTGGGTATAAAACATGAAAACAAAGGATTAAGAGCACCTTTTTACATAAATTGAGGCTTAATTCATCCAAAAGCATACTAAATGTGGGCTTGAAATATGTTACTTTTACGGTTTATCAAATACCCCCACACTTAAGCTTTTGCTTGTCCTCAAGCAAAATTCTCAACTTACAATTAAAACGAACTTTCCATAATTCATAATTCCTACCGACAATGTCTCATCATAATTCATAGATAATTTATACATGGATAATTTAACTCAAAGAGTCCTAAAGGTTCAAACAATCAAATCATACATTTGTAGCACAAAAACGTAGGTGTCTCCCCTTATCTAAATAATTACCTTTAATTCAAAACCAACAAGGAATGACATCCTCACAAAAGATCCACTCAAATCACTCGAAGTGTTTAAGGTTCAAAATTAAGCACTCAAAAGTCGAACCTGAAAAGTTAATCCCATATGCTTGCCTGAAAATCAAATCTCCACCACTGTAAAATGAGATGATAAACAGATCAAAAGGTCTTTAACAGGGTTATAACGAAGCTAGGGTTAAAGGTGCGGAAAAATGTTGAATTAGGGGGTTAGAATCGAGATTGAATTGATAAGTTACCTTCCTAGAAATACTGAGACAATAATATCAACTGAAAAGTAATAACCCTAATACTATGAGCTTTTCTTTTGATAAATAGACTTTAACTGTATAAGCTCACTCTTCATAATACTAATACTGAATATACTTCGATTTTTTTTAAGAACAAGTCAAATAATAATAGAAAAAGAACTTTTACAACTGAAATATAGAACATAATTAGGCAACTGTTCAAAAATCAAATCTCGACAAAAAGGGAGTCAAGGAATGGTGATAACAAATACAAAGGGTTTTGGGTTAATATTAGTGGGTGAGTCAATAAAAAAGGGATGTTAGGATTAAATGGGGTTCACTAGGGGTTAATTGTGAAGGTAGGCTTTTTATGGATTAAGTGGGTTAAATCCTAGGTGCCTTAATCATCTCTGTATATCAAATCAAAGGAGTGGTCTCGATATGTATGAACGAGGCAAGTTCTAGAGTAACAATTCAAAGTTGACACACTTATAATTAAAAAATTGAGCACGAAAAAGAATATATGCTTTATAAGGCTCAAAAATCTCACAAAAAATTATGGGTGTTTTGACATCAACCTTGTAAATTTCAAATTTCAAATTTCAAAGTAATATTCAGATTTAGATTAACAACCTAGCAAAAATTTTAATTCTGAAAAATAGACTTATCATGCTTGATTCTCTAGTATCTTAAAATTTCAATCATCAATGCACAATTGACTATGACTTACTCAAAAACATGTTAATAAAAATCATAAATCATCAGAAATTTCATCCTAATTATTAATATGAGGAAATTACTTAAAAACAAGACTAAATTCAGGGATTTGAGAATAATGCAGAAAGTTAGGCACTTTTACCCCCACACACTTAGGATGTATATTGCCCTCAATGTACAAAGATAGATAATATCAGTTATTAGATAATCAAAAGAGAGGGGAAAAAGTGACACTTCCTGAATTATGGATGGATTCCTTGGAGGATGTGTAGAATACGTTGGAGGTGTCATCTTTTGTTGTGGCGGTTATTAACGAGCTCTGCGCTAGATGAAAAAATTGGGGAGCTCGTGAAGAATTAGCCAGGGATTATTAAGACACATTTAAAATAAACTAAATATATAACTAAAGACAAGAAAACTAAAGAGAAGAAAAATAGAAAGTAAAATAAAGTTAAAAGAAAAGGTGGATGGATCGAGGAGTCCTTATTGTTGGATGGTTCACGAGGTGAGTGTGACCTCTAAGGCTGTGGAGGTGCTGGCGATGGCGGAAGTGGCGTGGTTATGGTCGTGGTCGTAGTGATTCCCTAGCAGCCTTCTGAACCTGACACTAAGAAACTAAAATATATTAAACTAAATTAAGCATAAGATTGTCAAAGGGAAGGAAATTAAAGCAAAAGAGAAAAGAAAAATAGAAATTAAATGGTCTCAAAGACCCTTGGCTTGTTGTTTGGATGAAGCGGCCGGCATGAACTTATGTATAGGGGTCTCCCTTGAGGAGGCTACGCTTGCCTTTTTCCGCTTCTTCGACATGGATATGTGTAGCTCAAGAGTTTGGAGACTTTGTTATAGAGAGGGGAGAAAAAGGAAGAAAAGAGGATGGGTGTGGGAAGAATGGGAGGGGGTGGTTTAAATAGAGTTTTGGAGTCTGATGTTCCCCCACGCCCGTGGACCGTGGGCGTGTTGCTTCACACGGTTGCCTCACACGGCTGTGTGTCTAGGCGTGTTGATTCACCCACGCCCATTTTACGGATTGCCACGCCCATTTCTGAGAAGTCAGTGTCGACCATGGCCGCGTCGCACGGCCGTGGGCTTTTTTCGGTGCCCGTGTTGGAGTGGTTTGGTCCATGAACTTCAAAAATTAGTTGAGTTTGATTCGTACCGCCTCTGCCATATTAGTACAAAGATTCTTGAGGTACACACGGCCATGGCCACGGCCGTGTGGCCTGAAAATCTACACCCTTGGTTAGTTTAAAGTTAGGTGATAAAAAGAAAGAATAAAATATAATAGATAAGATAAATAAAAATGTAGAAGTTGATGGGGTTAGTACTCAGGTTACCTTCCGAGAAGCGGTCGTTTATAGTCTTAAGCTAGACTTACTTCTTATTTGCCTATTCATGGTGGTTTTAGGAGTTGGTAGTCCTTCCTCATGCTAGCAGCTCTTTTATCGTGATAAAGTGTAAGACGAGTAGCATTTATTCTTAAAGTGCCAAAAATAGAGTTACTTACCTCGACTGTTCCGTACGGAAAAACATCGATTACCTTGAAAGGGATTTCCTTGCTAGTGTTAGGATCAAAAGGGGACACTCGTGGATCTGCTTTATCTAGAAATACCTGATCTCCAATTTTGAACTCATGTGCCTCGTAGGGTGGCTTTGGTTCTGGTTCGGGTATTCCTAGTTCTTTTTTAAGATGCGTCTTCCCCTCTTCTAGTTCATCGATCTGAATCCCTTGTTCCTTGTGAGTTATTTCCTTATTGGCACAGGGTCTAGGATCGGATTCAGTTGTGTTCTTTCGTGGTGCTTCCTGAAAAGAAAGGTTAACCGAATGGTTATCAATAGAATTGACTTTCTCACCTTGGCTATTCGATGTTCTAGCTGAATTGAGGGCTTGAAGAGTGACTGTCTCGTCACCTACACAGAGTATAAGTTCACCTGCATCAACATCGATTTTAGTTCTGGCAGTTGCTAAAAATGGACGTCCTAAAATTAGGGGGATCGTGTTGTCCTCATCCATGTCTAAAACGACAAAGTCTACCGGGAATACGAATTTTTCAATCTTCACAAGAACATCTTCAATAATACCCCTAGGAATTCTAACAGTTTTATCAGCTAATTGAATGCTCATCCTAGTTTGTTTGGGTTTCCTTAGACCTAGTTGTTTAAACAATTTATAACGCATTACATTTATGTTTGCCCCTAAATCAGCTAACGCATTATCAATAGTTAAACTACCAAGTAAGCATGGAATTGTAAAACTCCTTGGATCTTTCAATTTCTATGGTAGTTTATTTTGCAACACTGCTAAGCACACTGCGTTTCGTTTCACATGTGATTCCTCATCTATCTTTCGCTTATTTGTCAAAAGCTTCTTTAAAAATTTCCTGGAATCTGGCATCTGCGAAAGAGCTTCAAGAAACGGTAAGTTAATATGTAATTTCTTTAAAATTTTAAGAAACTTACCGAACTGTTCCTCTATGTCGTCTTTCATTATTGCTTGGGGATATGGTATGTAATGTTTGTACTATTTGATTACTGGTTTCGGCTTGTTATTGACCTCGACCATATTTTCTTCTACCACATTCTTTTGTTCTGAATTAGTCGCGTCTAACCCTTCACTATCTTGAGCTGTTATGGCTTGAACTTGCTCCCTTGGGTTAGTCTCGGTGTTGCTCGGTAGTCTTCCCTGTGGTCTCTCAGAAATCTGCTTAGCAAGTTGCCCGAATTGATCATTGAACTCTTGTGACAATGCCTCAAGTTTTGTTTCCACCTTCTGGAAACGTGTTTCTGGGGCTGTTATGAAGTTTTTTAGCACCTCTTCAAGGTTCGGCTTCTTTTCCTGTGGGTAGGGCTGTTGTTGGAAGTTTTGGGATGGCTGTTGCCTTTGGTTTCTTTGATTGCCCCATGAGAAATTAGTGTGGTTCTTCCAACCTGGATTATAAGTATTACTATAAGGGTTATTGTTAGATCAGAAATTATTAACCATATAGTTCATTTGCTCGCTTTCCATGCCCTGTTCGTAAGGTGGGTACTCAGGATTCGCCACTCCTTCACTTGCGTCGCACTGCATTACTGGATGTGCCTGCGAAGAACCATAGAAACTATCAAATTTTTTATGTAACAATTCTACCTGATTTGATAACGCGGACACTACATCAATGTTGAAAACTCCGGCTGTTTTAGCTGGCCTTGTCCTTGTAACTTGCCACTGATAGTTATTCAGTGACATCTCCTCTATAAACTCGTAGGCTGCTTCAGGAGTTTTGTTGTTCAGAGTTCCACCGGCAGCTGAATCAATTAGTTGCCTTGTTGAAGGGTTCACACCAGTATAAAAAGTTTGGACCTGTAGCCACAAAGGTAATCTGTGGTGTGGGCACCTTCTCAACAAATCTTTGTATCTCTCCCATGCATCATAAAGTGTCTCTAAATCCATCTGCACAAAAGAAGAGATATCATTCCTTAACTTGGCCGTTTTGACCGGTAGAAAATATTTTAATAAAGATTTTTAGGTCATTTGATCCCATGTAGTGATTGATCCTCGTGGAAGAGAATGTAACCATTGTTTGGCTTTATTTCTCATGGAAAAGGGAAATAACCGAAGACGGATGGCATCATCAGAAACGCCATTTATCTTGAAGGTGTCGCAAAATTCTAGGAAATTTACTAAGTGTGTGTTAGGATCCTCATCCTGCAAACCATCAAACTGAACAAACTGTTGTATCATTTGTATAGTGTTAGGTTTCAGTTCAAAATTATTTGCAGCAATAGTAGGCCTAACAATACTAGACTCAGTTCCTGTTAAACTAGGTTTAGCATAATCATACATAGTACGTGGAGCATGATGTTCGGCCATCTCTGGAGGTGGCGGATTATTTTCAGCCATCTCTTCTGTGGTATTTATTTCGGCTTCTTGCTCTTCATCTATGTAGTTTAGGCTTCGCCTTATTTCTCTGCGATTTCTACGAACGGTACCTTCAATATCACTGTCGTAAAGTAAAGGTCCTGTCGGGTTCCTTCTAGTCATAAACTAGAGGTACCTGAAAGGGAAAAAAGAAGGAAGAAAGAAAATTTAGAAAAACAAAAATAAAATTTAATTGCAGAAATAAAAATAAATATGGTTAAAGTAATAAAAATTAAGCTTTCTTAATATTTCAGTTCGCCGGCAACGGCGCCAAAAACTTGATCGTCGAAATCAGAGTTTTAAAATTTATAATGAGAATGATCGAACCTGGAAACTAACCCTGATAACAATTTTAAGACAAGCGCACCTATCGAACAGTAGTATAGTTTAGGCAAGACCGGAATATCGAATCCCAAAGGAACCAAAAGTACTAATACTAACTCTCTTTCTATTATTTAGCCTAAGAATTAAGTGAATGTTTATCTAATCTAAATTTAACTATCAACTAAACTAAAGACGCAAAGACAAAAAGAATGAATTGGGGAAAATACTGTTGGGAAAACTCAGTTGATTAAGACGATACCCATAGGAAGAATCCACCTAGACTTCACTTGTTATCTAACACTGAACCAGACGATGTATTCACTTGACTTGATCCGTAAGATTCCCTAAGTTATATTAAACCCTCTCTCGAAGCAAATAACGTCTAACCCTAGGTTGATAAATTGAAATCTCTTTCTAATTAAAACCCCTAGAATCGCATTAACTCGATCTATGGACTCCCATATTAGGTTTCACCCTAATCCGGCAAAATCTCGTCACCCTATCTCTAGGCGTGCAATCAACTCCGTTTAATTATGCTAGATCTACCCTTAAGCAGGGACTTTTGCTCCACCACTTAATCACATCATACTTGAATTAATATCCCAGAAATATCAACACAAGAATTAAGCACACATAATTAAGAACAAGTTAAATATTTATCATATAGTTCAGAAAACAATAACAAGATCTGTCTTAGGTTTCATCCCCTTTAGGTATCTGAAGGGTTTAGTTCATAATAATAAAAGAGAACATCTCAAAAGAAAAGATAAAACAAAACATAAGAAATCCCTAAAACTCCCTGAAGGAATTGAAGGAGAGATCCGCCTTCTTGAGTAGAATTCTGGCTTCTTGATATGGATCAACTGGCTATCTTCAAGTGATTCTCCACAAATCTGACTTTTCTGGCTCGGCTCCTTGGCCTAGCTAACCGCCCCCTTTCAAGTTATACTTAGGGGGTTTATATAGGCTTTCGAAATATGTTTCTTTGCCCCTAAGTATCCAAATCCGAATGAAATTGCTCTTTCTTGCGACAGGGACATGGCCATGGCACACACCCGTGTAAGTCGTGGCCAGGCCGTGTTCAATCCTATTGAATGAGGCACAGCCATGTGAATCGAGCGACGACCGTGTTCTAGTAGGACGGGAGGCACAGCCGTGTGGTCTTGGGCCCAGGCCGTATGGATTTCGTGATATGGCCCATTTACTTCGTTTTTGGGCCCATTTTCTGTTCTTTTCATCCTCGGGTGCTTTCCTGGTATAAAACATGAAAACAAAGGATTAAGAGCACCTTTTTACATAAATTGAGGCTTAATTAATCCAAAAGCATACTAAATGTGGGCTTGAAATATGTTACTTTTACGGTTTATCAATAGAACATAAGAACATTAATTAAGATCCGATCATTGTGAAAAATATTTTCCTCTAAAAGCGTTGAATAAGACCACCTTGTCCTACTCCAACACAATCTAATCTTACAGATGTCAAACAACGAATGAATGTCGAGACGTTTACCATTAAAGCAGGGGTGAAAATAAAAACTTTTTATTTGAAGGCGGAGATTGAAATTTTTTTCGGGGGGGATCTTTACCATTTAATTAATTGTCAAGTTCACAAATTTAGAGGATTAGAAGATAAATTTTACCAAACCAAAGGGCGCCAAGGACCTTGCCTGCCCCATTGGTGCCACTATTGCATTAAAGACAATCTCGTTTTGATAAATCCAAATAGACTATGAAATAACAAACAAAGACATTTTCCAAATATGCCTAGTTTGTTGGAAATGAAAATTTTGTAGCCAAATTTGAAAAAAAAGATAGTTGGGTCCGTTGGAAAGACCAAATGAATACTCCAAATAGGGCAACACGTTAGCAATAACCTCCATGAAACATCACACTCAATAAACAAGTGATCAATCGAATATGAACTTGCATGATAGAAAGTGCACCCTTTCTTGCTTCTATCATTTTCCACCTAGTTCACCCTTTGACCTTGGTCAAACCCCTTCTCTTGAGATTTAAATTTTCTCTAAAAAGAAGATCTTCGGTTATATTTGGCCATTCTTGTGAAAACCTGACTTCCAAACACAACATATCCATTAAGCTTGGTGATGGCTCTACGAGCTTTTGCAAATTTGGGAAACCTTACAAAGCCAAAACATTGTCCTTACATACTACGTTTCTTTAGAGTAAAAGCATTTATAACATTACCATGATAACCAAAAATTTTCCATAACCCTTTCCAAAAGAGTTTTTTTTTTTGGTAATCTCTCCATGAAAATTGTTGAACACCCTTCAATCCGTCCAGGAAATCGAAACACCATCTCAAAATAATCTTAATTGCCACATATAAAGTAAGGTTTTTTTTTTCACATTGGATTGGAAAAGTATTAATTTCTTTAATCAAAATAATTAATAGAACATAAGAACATCAACCAAGGTCCGATCATTTTTTTGTCCAAACTAGGGTATCCACTACCAATCGTGGTGACTAATACTCTCACCACATGTGCTCTCCAAAAAGGTAAACGATTGGCCAGGAAATGTACTCCATTCCCATGGACGGGGATCAAACCCCTGACCTAATGGTCATGGAGGATCCGATTGTTTTGAAAAAAACAAAAATAGATACATTAATATTAATTTTTGAAGTATAAATTCATTTAATGTGTGATGGACTCAAAACTAACTAATATTTTGACAAAGGAAGCGCACCTATTGAACAGTAATATAGCTGTGATGAGTCAGAAATATCGTATCCTCAAGGACTAAAATTACTAGTAATAACTATATTTTTATTATCTAGCCTAATAACTAATGGGATTTATTTTAATCTAAAATTTAACTAACTAATTAACTATGAATGCGACAGAGAGTGAAGAAAGTAATCAAATAAACCAATGAATAAAGACAATACCCAAGGAAGAATCCACCTAGACTTCACTTATTATTCTGACTCTGAATTAAACGATTTATTCACTTGCATTGATCCGTAGAAATCCCTAAATTATGTTAATATGTCTTTCGAGACTAAGAATGTAACAGCCCAGTTTAGACCCTAGTCGAAACAATGGTTTCGGGACCAAAAATTTGCGTCAGTAAAGTATTTTAATATTATTTTCTGTGCTTTTGATATGTGACTAAGCATGTGTGAAAACTTTGTGTGAAAATTTGATCATTTGTGTGTTTAATTTGAGAAAAGGGTTAAATTGCATTAAATGCAAAATTAGCATGCTATTTGTTAAGGCACCTATGTGTTGTGGCTTTTAAAGGTGGAGGCCTTATGAGGCAAATAGACCACTATTAAGATAGTGGATGGATAAAGGTCAAATATGCCTTGATGTATATATGTGTTTCTTTTTTTTAAATGAAAGGATATTTTAGTAAATGGGTTAATAACATGATTTTTTTTAATGAAACTAAAAGTATGAAATTAGCTAAGGCCATCATCTTCTTGCTGAAAATCAAAAGAAAATAAAGGTCTAAAAGCTTTCACACATTCAACACTTGCAAGCTCAAATTAATGTATGTTTTGACTTTGGATTTTGATGATTTTTATGTTTTTGAGATTGTTGCTTAGTCTACTATCAAGCCCATGTTGTAATTTGAAGAATTAATGATGTTGTGAGATGTATCATTGATAAAATGGCGAGCTTTGTGATGATTTTAGGTGTTAAATGAAATATATGTGTTAAATGAACATGCTTTGTACTTGGATTTTTGATGAATTTAGCTAATTAGGGCCAAATTGTGAAAATAGCAATTAGAGGGACTAAATTGGGAATTTGATGAAATGCTTGGCCTTGTATGAGATATATGGGCATTCGGCTAAGCATGGCTATATGATGATTTTGTATATTTGATATTTTGAGAAAAATGGACTAAATTGATAAAATGTGCAAATATGAAGGCTAAGTTGCAAATAGCCCTAAATGTGTTTTTTGGATTGAAATAAATATGTTGGTAAATAAAAGGGTTAAATTTGAATATGTATAGATAAAGAACCGAAGAAAACGGACTTAGATTGCGGGAAAGCGAAAGTAGTCGAATAGCCTTATCCTTTTCTGTTAAACTGAACTCGAGATAAGTCATTATACAAATAAATGTGTTTGTGTTGAATTATGTATATTCATATGACTATTGATAATGATAAATGCTTACGAGATGTTGTGTACATGAATTCCAAGATAAGATCGACATAGTGACAATGTCCGAGAAGTCCCGTACGAACCTAGGAATAGATAGGATTAGCTATGTCATGACATAGGTGTCTGTTATGTATATTGTTTAAGACCATATCTGGGATGTTGGCATCAATATGAGATTTACGTGTAAGACCATGTCTGGGACATCGGCATCATATTGATTCATGTAAGACCCTGTTTGGGATAGTGGCATTGTTCGATTATTTTGAGTATTCTACATATCCTATTAGATTCCGAACGGTTCAAAGGGAAAATCTGAGATACGAATGATTAGGTGATTTGTATATCTGTTTCAGGTACGTTTGGTTTGTACTCTAAGTATGTATGGAAGGTAAGTAACTATATGAACTTACTAAGATGATTATATACTATGAATGGATGGAATGATATGTGAATATATGTTCAAATGAGCTATGTGTATATGTGATATTTGAGTTGAAGAATTTGGTATGATGTGGCTAGGCATATGAGCCAATGAATATGAGATGAATTTGTTATGAGAACTATAAATGACATCTTATCAAATTGAATATGTGTATTATATGTTATGTTTATTTATATATGGCTTACTAAGCTTTTGAAAGCTTACTCTGTGTGTGTTTTCTCTGTTTTATAGATCGTCATAGCTACTGAAGGCTCGGGACCATCGAGGATCGTCATCACACTACCTAAGCTCATTTTTGGTATCTTTTGGAAATGTATATAGCTAGATATGGCATGTATAGGCTAGTCACTTTGGATTACCTTTGAAATGTGTATAAAGTAGCCCTTAGATGTGGCTTAATAAGTGTTGGTAATATGCATGAGTAAATGTGTTATATATATTGCATAGTTTGGTATGGTTTGATAGCCAATGAACTAAGCAAAGTTATGGTAAGCATATGATTGCATTATGAGTATGTATGTTTGATCAAAAGAATGATTCTATGAAGGGTAGATGTGGTTAAACCATGCTTATGTATATATATGATTTAGTTGTGTAAATTGGCATGATTAGAAATGAGATTAGATGTAGAGAATGGTTGATCATTTGACATGTCTTTGATTGTTAATTGTGCATAAAATGGAGTAGTATATTGCTTGAAGGTTTAACCCAAGTAAGGGTGGCATTTTGGCCTCGCAAGTGGCCTGTTTTGCCCACACGGTTATGGCACATGGGCGTGCCTAATAGCCGTGGGAATATGATAGTATCTAGCTAAGTGTGCATGGCCTTGGCACACGGACGTGCCTGGCAGCCGTGTGATTAAGTCAGTATATGGCCTAAGAGCACACGACCATGGTACACGGGCGTGCCTAGTGGCCATGTGGAAAAGTCAGTATACATGCCCTGATTTGGCACGGCCAAGACACGTGGTGTGCCTGGTGTCCGTGGAAGACACACGGTCTGCCCACACGGGCGTGTGGCCTTCATAACTTAGAAACGTTTTAAATTTCTGAGAATTTTTGTATGTGTTCAGTTTGGTCCCGACCCACTTTAAAGCATGATTAAGGTCTTGTTGACCTATTTAAGGGACACTTTGATTGCAATTGATGAATGCTTGTATGTAATGTCTGTAAAAGTTTTCGATCTGTCTAGTAACGCCTTTAACCCTAATCTGGTGACAGATAAGGTTTAGGGGTGTTACAAAGAACAACTGACTCTAGGTTGATTAATTGAAATCTCTTTCTAATTAAAACCCTTGTTGTCGCATTAACTCGATCTATGGATTCCCTTATTAGATTTGACTCTAATTTGGCAGATTTATGTTATCCTATTTCTAGGGTTGCTATCAACTCCGCTTAATTATGCTTGATCTACTTTTAAATAGGGACTTTTGCTCCACTAAATAGCACATCAAACTTGAATTAATGTCCTGAAAATATTAAAGCAATAGTTAAGTAACATAATTAAGAATAAGAACAAGTATTTTTCATGTAATTTAAATAATTAAATAATAAGATTCATCTAGGTTTCATCCTCCCTAGGAATTTAGGGAATTTAGTTCATAACATATGAGGAAAACATCTTGGAATTAAGAAAACAACAAGACATAAAGAACCCAAAAACTTCTAAAGAATTTGATGGAGATCTTCAATCTTGGAGTCAATCCGCTTTCTGAGATGATTCTGACGGCTTCCTTCGAGAGGTTTCTTCGATCTACTCTGTATGCCCCCTTTTGTCCTCTTCTAGTGTGTATTTATAGACTTTAGAAGGCTCAGAAACCCTAAAAATTGGGTTTTACTGCGTAACAGGGAAGTAAGGTGCGAAATTGACACGGGCTGGCACATGGGCGTGTGGCTCACATGGGCGTGTGCCCAGTCTGTGTGGATCCTGAAAACTCTGATTTTGGCCTATTTTTTGCTCCTTTTGCTCCCAAATGCTCCCTTAAGTATAGAAACATGAATTTAAGAGATTAGGAGCATCAAATTCACTAATTTTCATCATAAATCACCCATAAATATGCTAAGCATGGAATTAAAATATGTTACATTTATGGTTTATCAATGTGATTCGAACGAAATCTTAATTTAGATCAAATTCTTTCTTTACCAATTATATTTCTTTATTTGTTTCCATAGTAATGATTTGACTCGATCAAAGCCCTAATTAGGATGAACATTAAAAGATTAAAATTCAATTAAACTTATTGACATATATTTGTTAAAATAAAAGTACTTTTATTCACATCAGATCAAAAAAGTACTAGTTGATTTATTCAAAATAGTTAATAGAACATGAGAACATTAATCAATGTTCGATCATTCTGAAAAACAATAAAAACGTATACAATTATTTTAAAATTTGAAGTACAAGTTCATTTAATTTGATTCAATCGAAACCGTAATTTAGATGAAATTCCTTTTTTTTCGATTTTATTTTTTTATTTGTCTTCATAATATAGTATGCATTTGGTTTGACTCAATCAAAACCCTACGTAAAATTGACATAAATATGTTAAAATAAAATGAGGAAGGAATGCACATACTAGGGTTTTATGGCCAAATGGAAAATCCTTCATCCTTCCAGCTAACCGGGAAATCCTTCATCATTCCAGCCAACAAATGAGCGACATAATTCAGCTCCCTTGGAATCTGCTCAAAACCAACTCTCCATTTATGACTACATAACTTCTGAATTCTTAGAACCAAACCTCTATATAAATACCCTCTCAAACTACCATCGATACTTTTAATAGCACGTGTGCAATCTGTTTCAATATCTCTCCATTTAGCATCCCACGCCATAATAAGACCGTCATAAATTACCCATACCTCCGCTTACTCAACACTAGACCTATCGATATTTCTACCTATCCCACACACCCAATTATCGTACTAATCTCTCGCCACTACTGCCGAGCGACTAAAACTGAAACTGGACTACAAGCACCATCGATATTCAATTTAATGAATCCCGAAAGAGGTGGAACCCACATTCGATCCCTATGGTAGGATAATTATTTAAATATATGCTTAAAGTATATAGGCAGCTCTATTAATTGTGTTTGAAAATTTTAAAAAAATACTAATCATTACAAATATCTTAAAAGGAAGGTTGGTGAGAAAAAAAGGAAAGAAAAAAATACATGCAAAAACAGTTTTGATAATTTTAAATACAATATAATTATAAAACAATACGAAAATTTTATAAAAAATATAAATACAGAACAAAATATACAAATAATTATATTTTTTAGTGAAGACTAAAGAGGGTCTGGAATTTCAACCACGTGAGGAAAACATAGTTCGTAGTTTGGTTTTCCTTTGGTTGGGACCACAATTCTTACACAGCAACTCCCTTCCATAGAAGTTGTAGGCCCCAGCTTTTCCTTCCTTTTTTTTCTTGTTAAAAATAATTCAAAAAAAATTACAATTTTAACTATTTTTTTTCTTCGGTTATAAATTCACTTCTCTTTCACCTATTTTATTGATAAGCTCTCTCACTCTCACTTTCTAAGTGAATATAAACTATAGCTAGAGAAAGAGCAAATTTGAAGCAAATTGAGCTTTTGTTTTGTTAATTTGATCCCCAAATAGCTAAAAGCTTCAGCCCCTTTGTTATCCATTTCGTAAGCCCTTTTTTTGTTTCTTTTATGATGTTTGAGGATTCATTTTCAACTTTCTCATTTCCATTATTAAAGCTTATGGTTTCTTTTTCTTTTTGTTTTTTATTGAATTTCTCTTTAAGGGCAACATCTACTATGAAATGAGAGCAAACCTTTATTATTATTATTTGAAATGTATTGATTTTAGTGAAGGGTAGATCATTTATCTTGGTTACATTTTGGAGCTAATTTAGATTTGGTTTTCACTGTTGATTGTCAAAAAATGTGGCATGTGATTGACTCTTGATGAATTTTTGATAAACCATAAATGTAACATATTTTAATTCCATTCTTGGCATATTTTTGGATGATTTATGATAAAAATTAGTGAAGTTGATGCTCCTAATCCCTTAAATTCATGTTTCTATACTTAGGAGAGCATTTGGGAGCAAAAGGAGCGAAAAAGGGGCCAAAATCGGAGTTTTCAGGATCCACACGGGCTGGCCACACGCCCATGTGCCAATACGTGTCGATTTCGCACCTTACTTCCCTGTTACATAGAAAAACCAATTTTTAGGGTTTCTAAGCCTTCTGAAGTCTATAAATACATACTAGAAGAGGACAAAAGAGTGGACGCAGAGTAGAACGATGAAATTACTCGAAGGAAGCCGTCAGAATCAATTCAGAAGTAGGATCTCAGTCAAGATTGAAAATTCCATAAATTTTCCTAAGAAGTTCTTGGGTTCTTTATGTCTTGTTGTTTTCTTTATTCTGAGATGCTTTCCTTTTACGTTATCATTTCTCATTCATGTTGTAGATTTTAATTATCAAGTTATTTCTGCTTCGTAAAGAGCATCAAGTTGTAAGTTATATCAGATTGTTTGATTTTTAATTCTTGGTTTTGATTACTAGACTATTCTTGTTAGGAGTGTTGCTTTTGATGATAAGCATTATTCTGTCTTTTTTTTGTGATCTTTTTTTTTTTGCTTTGTTTGGGTTGATAGAAGTGTGCTATTCCTTTTCTTCTAAATTAAGTTCTTTTTTTTTTCTTGAGATTAGCATGAATAGTGTATTTTAGCTCTCCCGCAATTGATTTCTGTGGGGATTTTATAATAATTTTTGGTTGCATTTTATGGAATTCTGTGATATGTGAATTGGTGCATTTCCTATATAAATCAGTCACTCTCTCTCACTCTCTTTATATATATATATATATATATATATATATATATTTATTTCATGTAGTGACTGATCAATTTTACATGTTATTATCAAGAAGAACAAAAAGGAAGGTTTCTAGTTCTCTCACAAAGCTAGAACTAGTAAGAAGACGGAGAAGATCTTGTGGCGAAATGGGGTGTCAAAGTACTCAAAAGTTACAAGAAAAAGGAAAAAGGGAGGATATGTGGCTTGCCCAAATTGGCCAACGAGAAAACCACCGCTATGCTTGGTACAATTGAGAATCAAGTTTACTGATCCACCAGCTTGGGCGAGACATCTCGATTAATTGTCTCCTCCATTGCTCAAGGTCTGATTATGGCATCATTGCAACTTTGAATATAGGTTTCCACTCTCTTATACAGAATGGTGAGCTGTACAAGTTGAGGCGACAAATGGGAATTGTTGAATATTGGGTTTGCTTCTCCTGCAACCTTCTAGAGTGGGAGGCTTTTGATCCAATCCATTGTCGATGGATGCATATGCCTAAAATGCAAGCCTATGAATGTTTCATGTGTTCTGATAAGGAGTCATTGGCTGTTGGGACCCAGCTTCTAGTTTTTGGAAAAGAAATAATGTACCCTATTGTCTATAAATATAACATTTTGATGCACACATAGACAACCGGGATGACGATGCACACACCCAAGTGTTTGTTTGCATCTGCTAGTCTGGGTGAAATTGGAATTATAGCTGGTGGTTCTGATCTACGTGGAAATATTTTGAGCTCGGTGGAGCTTTATAATTCTGAAACTGGCAGGTGGGAGACCATTCTAAGCATGAATAAGGCCAAAAGAATGTGTTCTGCGGTGTTCATGGAGGGGAAGTTTTATGTTATTGGTAGCATTGGGGTTGAGAGTTTGAAGACAATAACATTTGGAGAGGTGTATGATTTGAAGACCAAGACTGGGAGAGAGATACCTAAGATGTACCCTGCACCAAATGAGGGGGCTGGACCAATAGAAGAACCTCTTACAGCTGAGACACCTCCTCTAGTGGCAGTTGTAAATGATGTGTTGTATGTAGCTGATCATGTACTGAAACAAGTGAAGAAATATGACAAGGAGAAGAACTTGTGGGGAACGGTAGGGCCATTCCCTGAGCGTTCAGCCTTAATGAATGGGTGAGGGATAGCATTTAGGGTATGCGAGGATCAACTAATGATTATTGGAGGACCTAGGGTTTTATGTGCAAGGTTTTTTGGGATCAACTCTTGGGTCCCGAAGGAAGGTCTACTAGAATGAAACTTGGTTGCCAGAAAGCCCTCTAGTAGTTTTGTGTATAACTGTACCATCATGGGATGCTGACATGTGCATTTAGTTTCGATGGCACCATTTTGTTGCATAATGTCTTTTTCTGCTACAACCCACAGACACAGTCATAAGAGAAGGCTTGAAGACTTCGGCCCTTCATAGTTTTATTATGTTTTGTAACTTTCCTTCCATTTTCTTTCTTGTTCCTTTTTTTGGGTGGTTGCCATCAGGGTTTGTTAAAGTTTGTGTTATGTAGAACAAAGTATAGTTCCATAACAAAGTCGGATTACATTTTAGACTATTTTCAATCTTAAGGAAGTTTTTTTCGACCAAATATCAGTCTCGATCAATTATTGAACACACACACATATTTATAACAGTTTACCCATTCCTTACTCTTTTCCTCCAGGGAAAGAAAAAGATAGAAATGATGTATGATCATGAAAAGCTTAATCCTTTTCTCCTATGAGAGGAAGCTTCTTTTCATTCAATATTATTATAAAGTTTGCCTCATGTTAAATTTTAGTTACTTATGTTTGAAATGTTACATTTTAGTCACTTGCATTATCGTTTTGTTACCCCTTAAACAATAGTCTGACGTGACAGTTAAAATGGTTTTTAAATGCCAACGTGGATGTTCAGTCAAGTAAATTAAATGATTTTTTAATTAAATAAATTTAATGAATTGAATTTCCTAAATTAATTAAAAGAAAATATTAATTAGGTTTCTCGAAAGAATCAAAACTAATGCATCATGTTAATCCTTGAACTGGAAAAAAAAAAGACTCTTGGTTTCTTTTGTTCTTAGTTTTCATTTCCATTTTGATTGAAAAATCATCTACTTTCATAGTCATCTTTGTTAAATCGAAACAATAGAAATCAAATTGAGTGCTCCATCAATCGATTGAATTGTTTATTCAAAACAAAAGAACAAATGATCGGTTCGATGGAGGATCTAGACATGGATTACAGTAAGTAATGAGTTTTTTTTTTGTTATTCACCTAAATTTTGGGTTCATATATTATGGGTTTTTTTTTTTTTTTTGCAAAAATATGGTCCATCTTTTCATGTTTTTTGTAGATATGATAGATAAAAAAGACATGCTTTATTTTTGTTTATTCATGTATTGTAGGCAACCACAATAGCAAGCAAGTACAGAGGTTGGTGCGTCCATTTCTTCTTCTTCTCCTCCATAGTTCTACTCTTCTCTATCTTCTCTGACGGTAACAAAGAAAACTCAACTACTGCTTCTTTCTAAACAAGAGAAAATTGGGTTTTAGGGTAAAATTTTGTATTCTATTTTCATAAAAAAAATAACTTTTCTCATCCCAGCTAGACATCCACATGAGCATTTAAAACCCATTTTAACTGTCACGTTGGACTGCCTTTTGGGATGTAACAAATCTTAACCGTAGAGTGACCATTTCGTAATAAATAAATAACATAAGTGACTAAAATGTAACCCGAAACAAACAAAATTGACTATTGTAATAGTTTACCCAATTTTTTAATGATACGTATCATTCTCTAATTGACTATAAAATCAACCTTAATTATGGAAATAAAATTGATCTAGTTTCGGCCAAAAAAATAATACCAATTGCATGAATACATTTTCTTTTTATATATTAAGTAATTAATGGTTCTTTGAAATAATGTTTTAACACAATATCTAGAATTATCTATAGTCCCAAAATTCTTATCTCTGCTTTTGTGAAAATGTAACACAATTGTGTATCTGCTTCAGTGGGTATATATGCTGGGAGTGTGTGAGAGGTCCCAAATTCAAGCCTTGTATTTGTTAAATTTTGGAATTTTTCTGACTTAAGCCTTTTACTTGGTCAGTGGGCTTTTATTGAATTAATTGTAAACTGTAGCAGAATGAGCCTATTGGTTCGAGTGGTAAGAGAGTTTGTGTGTTGGTATATTAGAGGTCATGTGTTCAAATCCTTGCGCAAGCTTGGGTATTTAATTTTTGCTTGGTTCCGCGCAAGAGTTGCAGTGGAAGTTGAAGTCTGAGGTAGTTGAGATGGAGAGGTTAGTGGAGGGGGGTTGAGATATTGTAATTATCAGATTTATTTCTTTTGTTTTTTTTTTTCAAAATTTCGTTCCTCTCTCCCCCTCTCAAAATTTCTGACAAAAAATATACCCCTTTTCCTCTCCTTTGTTTTTCCTCCTTCGATTTTGTGTGGTGATTCTTCGTTGTTGCGTGCTAAATCCTTTGTTCATCTGGCAAGTGTTCTTTTCCAACCTTTAACTTTTTGGTTTGGGATTAGTTGTAACAGCCAAATTTTCAGTGGTATCGAAAATAGTGATTTGAGATCTTAAATCTGACAAGTGAGTTTAAAAATTTAAATAAATTAACATTTATGAGTCAAGTATGGCATTAGAAATATTTTGAAGTTAGTGAATTTTGTGAACTAAAAGAGTTAATTAGAAAAATTGGGCCAAAAACGAGGTATTGAGACCTCGAATTCATAAAGTGAGCCATAAATATTTCTAAAAATATTTATGGAGTGTCATTAAGTTATTATTAAAGTTTGGTTGAGAAATTTTAACGTTTGGGTATGTAATTAAATGAAAAAGACTAAATTGAAAAAGGTGCAAAAGTTTAATTATAGATTAAAGAAAATAAAAAGGACTAAAAAGGCAATTATGCCATTTTGAAATCTTGAGGCGGTTTAAGTATGAAAAAAAAATCTGAGATTTTTTTAGTATATATATAAAAGATATTAATTATAAAGTATATTATTATATTATTATATTATATTATTATATTATTATATTATGTTATTATATATATAAACAAACTAAAGGAGAAAAAAAAAGAATAGAAACAGAAAACCAAACGAAGCAGAGAGCAGGGGAAGGAAAGAAAGAAGAAGAGAAGAGAAAGAAGAAAAGGGGTAAAATTGGAAAATTTCCAAAATTAGCTAAATAAAAGGGGATCAAATTGAAATATCTAGAGAATTCTCTTCATTTCTCTTCATTTTCTTCAGCTGAAAAACAACCATGGAAGAGAGTTCAAGTTGGTTTTCATACTCAAGCTTCATGTAAGTTTAATTCTTGCTTTATCCTTGAAATTTCTATGTTTTTGGACTTTTACAATTGGATCCAACTTACTATGTCATTAGTTTATGATTCTATGGCTAATTTTTAAAGTTGATGTGGATTAGTGCTGGAAGAATATGATGAATAAATATTGATTTGAAGCTTTAATTTTGTTATATGATGATTTTATCAAGTGAAATTGATGGAAATTGGTTTTAGGACCTAATTGTGAAATAGCTGAAATTAAGGCTTAGTGTTAAAATTCTGATTCCAAAGGTTATGAAGTAGTTTAAAATGATAGACAAAAGTATTAAATGAGAAAATTAACTCAATTGAGGGGTTAATTCAGCAAGGACTGAATTGTATGAATTGTGAAATTAGGGACAAAATAGAAATCAACATGTTACACTAAAGCAGTTTTGAACAGCAGCAGTTTTCTAACTTTGAAAAATCACCAAAAATTGTAGAATTTGAATTAGACGTTGAGTGAGATATGGAATTAAAGTTTGTTGAGTCTATTTTCATATAAAAGAAACATAGCAAGCAAAGGAAGTCTACATTTTGAGATATTTAAAGTTTTGTAAGACTGGTTTAGAATAATTTCGTGATCCCCTGTTCTTACTTTAGAAATTCACTAAAAATTGTAGAAAAATAATTATGAATTATAATTTATATTTTTGTATTCCTTAATGAGTCTATTTTCATTAGAAATAATCGAAAACATTATATGAAAATCGTACTATGAGATAATTGATTTTTAGTGAATAAAGGTCAGAGCCGTCGGACTGTGTAATAGGGGAGAAGTTAACTAATAAACTGTATTAATTGGCCACACCAAAAATTCTGTAAAAATTATAGTAAGAAGATATGTGAGTCTAGTTTCAAATAAAATTAGCGGATTTTAATTTCGAGTTCTGTAGCTCAAGATATAAATAGTTTAGTAACTATAACTCAAATGGACAGTTTTGAATATACATATGAGTAATTAGTGAAATTATTGATAATATTACTTATAGCATGTTATATACATTAAGGATGTGGAATGGAGAGGAGGAGGAGGAAAATATGTATGAATATTCAGTTAGCATGGCCAATTTGTAATGTTTTAGGCTCAGGGACTAAATTGAATAAAAGTAAAACTTTAAGATTAATTTTGTAAAAATGTGGAAATGACCAATTTGCATGAAATGGATTATTTTATTATTTAAAATTTCAAAAATTGAATGAAATTATTAATTTAGATTAAGATCGATTGAAAAATCGATGAAAATAGAAAATTTCCAAAGTGCCCCTGAATCTTGATATTTCTGCAAATTTAGCCAGGTAAGTTCGTGTAACTTAATTATGTGATATAAAGAAATATAAGTTGATGGTACGTGAAATATTGATATGATGAATTAACTGTTTTATGTTTATAAAGAAACGGCAAGTGAATGATATTTATCATGACATGTAAATATGTGATTATCTTTAATATGTTAATACAAGATAATTAAGTATGTTGAGATGAGTAATAAATTTATGTAAGACATGATGAGGAAAAATAAATATGTTTAAGGGACAATATGTTTGATTTTGATTGGTTTCAAATATAAATGCTAAATGAAATAAAATGTAAAACTAAATAAATTTGTAATTCCGGTAATGCCTCGTACCCTATTCCGGCGTCGAATACGGGTAAGGGGTGTTACATTTAGTGGTATCAGAGCTATGGTTTAGTCGGTTCTCGGACCAAATATAGTATATGTAGAGTCTAGAAATATATGCCATTATTAATATATAACTTGAGATAATGTGATATCTTCTAACTTTGATGATATTTGTATCACTATAATTCAAACTTTATCATTATTATGTGTAATTTACTAATTATTTGTGGTAAGTATTTTAAGGTAAGTGTTTAGTAAAATGATAAATTTATGATTGGGTAATGAAATTGAAACTGATACTGAACTGAATTATAGAATACTGAATATTATTTTGAGTACTGAACTAAATTGTGAAGTTATGTGCATTGCATTAAGCTATGAAATTACTGATGTAATGAATTATTACAATACTGTGAAACTGATCGAAATAAGAAGTGAAAATAGAATGAACTGGAAATTAGAAAGTTATTTAAATTACGTAACTAAATTATGAATTATGTGAATATTTGAAGGTATATTAATAGGAAACTAAAAGTGATTTGAATTGAATCAAATTGAATTAAATAAGGAAAATATGTGAGTAATTGAAATGTATATTGATTGAAAAGTAATTAGTGATTTTAAATTTGATTGGATAATAAATTAAAAATACGAATTGAATAAAAATGCATTAAATTATGAATATGTGTAAATATATGAATCGTGTATTGATTGAAAAGTGGTTGGAATTGAATCGAAGTCTGATTATATGTGAATATTTGAAATATGTATTGGTACTGAATTGTATACTGATTAGAAAATGGAAAAGTGAATTTGAAATAGGAAAAAAAAAGATTTGAACACCCTATTAACTTATCGGACTAGATTGGATACAAATGGCATGCCATAGGATTTGTGATATGATGAGGAGATATTTCTGTATTATATTCTTCGGTTTATCCGAAGAGGCATTTAATGCCTTATTGGTGTGTTTGGGAGGATATGATATACCGGTGTGTTTGGGAGGATATGATATACCGGTGTGTTTGGGAGGATATGATATACTGGTGTGTTTGGGAGGATATGATATACTGGTGTGTTTGGGAGGATATGATATATTGGTGTGTTTGGGAGGATATGATATACTGGTGTGTTTGGAAGGATATGATATATTGGTGTGTTTGGGAGGATTTCATTATTTTGGTGTGATTGGTTGGAATCCGTGTATCCGCCAAAGTCCGAGTCTTGTTAATAGGGATAGATATGAATATTAAGTGAAATTAAAATGAGAATTGATTTCCCTATTAACTTGTCGGACTAGTCAGATATAATTGGCATGCCATAGGATTTGGAAGAGTATGGGATTTACCGGCTTTGCCGATCAGGCACTTTATGTGTCGTATTTCAGGCACCTCGTGTGTCGTTTAAGGAACTTATGTGTCGTATACTGATCAGGTACTATGTACCGTTTTAGGCACAATGTGCCGTACTGGTGTGTTTGGGTTGGAATCTGTGTATCCGTCAAAGTCCGGATTGTTAATAGGGTGAATAACTGAAATGAGAAAAAAACTAAATAAATTTGATCGAATATGTAACACCCCAAACCTGGCCCATTAAATCCGACCGAATTTGGAATGCCACTGCGGAACACTTTCGAAAAACATTCTTACTTAATAGTGAAACCGATGAAAATTTTGCCGAGTTTGGTAAAATATTTTCGTGACTTGTAATATTCTAAGTAAAAATCGAAGTTTGTTATAAACATATCGGTTTCAAGCTTTACTGAGAAAATAAAACCATTTGAAATCAATCTTTAATTATCCTTCCATAATAGAACATAATAGTAACAATACTTAACAAATGAACTTAAACACTTTAGTGGGCCTTATTACAATACACACTTAATCAAAATACGAAAAATATCATTATTTAATTAATTAACCAAGAGATTCCTTTGCATGAAAATCCACTTTTGCATGGCCACCTTTGTATCCTCTCCGACCCGGTCCAAGCTTTACGCGCCACCTGAAAGGTTTAATACAATAGAGTAAGTCACCAAGACTCAGTGCATAGTTAATACACATGTCCTCACATATGGGCTTGGCCCATATCCATACAATTCATATATACAACATGCAATTATAAAAATGCAATTATGAATACACTATTATAAATATGATCACGAATACAATTACGAAGTCCATTCCACAAAGTGATCCACATATTTTTCTTTTGCACATTATTTCTTAAAGCCGTGGCTAAGCCACCGATCCCATAGAAATCTCACATATCAAACGGTTCACAAATCAACAATCATGAATGTAGCACGAGGCTAGCATTAGAACACTCACATAGTGTACACCTTTTCTCCAATAGTCACATCACAAGTCTCATGTGTACGTATATGTACCATAACAACATTTCGTACGAAACAAATATGTGTATTTTATCTATCATGGTCACATATTATTCAGAACAATATACATCACATGTCATCACTTTATTTACATTCATCGATAATCATTTATAATTTCAAATCACCAAAAGTTAATATCATAACCATTAACTTGATTATTCGATCACTTACCTTAGTATCCATACTGTTTGCTTTTATTTCGGCTAACATGCACAACTCATATGTTTACAAAAAAATGATACTTATAATACATATATTAAGCAAAAGAACAATGCGATAACTACGCACCTGGCTATAGCGATATCCGATTTATCTAACACAATCTAAAGTCCCGAAACTTGACTCATTTCTGACGATTTGCCTGGAGCAATCCAATTCCCGAAAGATTCCTTTGATGCTCCATAACACTATCTACACACAAACAGAGTACATCTCTGTAGCCTTATTCACATTCGGCCACCCTTTAGAACCAAAGTCAATATTTGGTTATCATCACAACCCAAAATATAGCTGTTAGCTGAAACTAAGACTTCCTTACCTTGCTTATTGATCCCGAAACACCATTTGTTCCTGTCGATTAGTTCTCAAGGTATCGATAGTCCTTGATGTTCAAAATTCCAGGAGCTCTCTTAAAGTTCCTTCCCTCAACTACACAAAAGAGCATACCAATATAGTCCTTTGAAGGTTCGGCCACAAGTAAACTAGATTAAGGTTTCGGCTACCACATCTTAACACTCTTCAAAGCACAAGATTCGACAATGGTGTAATGGTGGAGGGGTTTCGGCTAACCTTCCAAATGATGGTTATATAATCGGTTATGGTTTCCAAAGGCAGAGAGGCATTCGGCTTCAAGAGGTAGAGATAGATTCGGGGTTGAAAGGGAATATAGAGGAAGATAAATGAGGAAGATCGGCACTTAATCCCCTCCCCCTTTCGAAACCAAGAACAAAATAAGCTTCCCCTAGGAGTCTCCCTAATCCAGCCATGCTCAAGGCAAAGTTAAGGAAAAATCATTTCAAGAAGTCAGCCATGCACATTTGGAGGAGAACTAAAAACAAACTAGGAAGATTTAGCTATGCTCTTCAAAGCTCAAGGCTGATCAAAAGCTCCCCAAAGCTTCATTTGGTCAAAAACAATTGCAAAAATCAGAAATTTTGGCACTCTTTGCTACTAGGAGGCCGTCCATGAGATGCCTAGGAAAGGAAATTTCCCCCCCATTCGACCATGCTCCCCACGCCAAAAGACCATCACCAATCTCAATATTATTATTTAATAAAAGTCCTCATTCTAACCTATCATCCCTCACCTTCAAATAATATAACAACATAATTAAACTACTCCATAATTTCCAACAGCCATATATTTACAACCCCTATGCCGCATGCTTCTATTCCCCAAGGCCAAGACCCATGCTCATTGAAAAAGAAAGGAATAATACTTTGTTTATTCCTTATTCCTTTACCACATAAACTAACCTAACAATTAAAACCCATACCTCACCATAATAAAATAACTAACAATAATTAAATAAAAGAATAATGCTCCCATGTTTAAAAAATAAAGCAAATAAGCAGAATTTTTTTTTAAACTACATGCACGCATGCTGCATGCATTGATTACCCATGCAGCTACAAACTCCCACGCCGGTCTCAAAAAAGAAAGACCCAGTTGCAACCCCCAGGTCTCGAACCCGAGACCTGGAGAAAAGTCCTCCATGCCCCAGCCACTCGGCCCTTTACGCATTTCATGCAATTAAACACGCTGAATTTCTTTTAACCCTTACTTCGCTGGCTTCCTCATTTTAACGCTAGGAGCCGAAAAATAAAAACATCCGCGCCCCTAATGGGACTCGAAGGCGAGTCCTCGCGATGGCCTCCTTGTTGCAAGCGTTTTAACCACTCGGCCAGTGTTTAATTCATGCTAATAACGCGCCAATAATTTGTTTTAAACCCTCCTTCAAAGCAGCGCTATTTTTCAAAAATAAAAATGCTTTTGCTGCGCCTAAGACTCGAACCCTTGACCATGCTTGGCGCCAAACCTTAAGTGGCACACGGAAGCCACTATGCTACCTGGACTTTCATGTCCATAACTTCACAAAATTTTTACTTAAGGCCTCCCTTAACCAAATTTCCATTTTTAACCCCTAATTTTCAAAATTTCCAAAATGTTCCCATTTTATCCTCAGGCTTTAGGAACTCTAATAACACATTAAAATCACTCAGAGGTCCACTAACACTCGAGTTATTTTCCAAACTCGCAACCCCTAATTCGGGATATTACAGAATATGAGTAAGAAATTATGAGTTGAATTGTGAATCGAATTGAAATGTGAAAATTGAAGTATGAACTTAAGGATCATAAATTTGCTAAAATATCGAATTATTGATATTGAAATCAGTTGAATAAATGAAATGAGAAAATTGAATGAATTTGATCGATTGAATTATTGATAGTACGAAAAAGTGGAATTATGAATTAAAATTGATATATAAAATTGAAAACTTGAACCAAAGGTTCATAAGTTGATTAGATAATATAGATGATATATGATGCTGTTTAATGAAAGACTATTGTTGAGGTATGAAATTAAAGTATAAATTAACACATATGATTTATATTGTTACATGTTTGATATTTATTATTTATTATTTAATATAATTTTTATAATTTGAATTATGGTAATACCACTGAGTATAGATACAGACATGCTCAACGTACGGTTGTATTATTATAATCCAAAATTATTCAATATTAAATGTTAAATTTAAATTATGCGTATAGTAAGTGAAGTATGAAGTAAGTGTTATTGTTGAATTAAATGGAAATTGAATTGAGTGATGGATAAAGTTTTGATGTGAATTATGACACGAGTTCCGTCTTGAAATGAGTTATGATGATTTATGGTTTATCAATTAGAAGAAAAGAGATAGACTCGATTTGATAACTCTTATCAGGTGAGAAATTTCGAGGACGAAATTTCCTAAAAGGGGGGGAGAGTTGTAACAGCCAAATTTTCAGTGGTATCGGAAATAGTGATTTGAGATCTTAAATCTGACAAGTGAGTTTGAAAATTTAAATAAATTAACATTTATGAGTCAAGTATGGCATTAGAAATATTTTGAAGTTAGTGAATTTTGTGAACTAAAAGAGTTAATTAGAAAAATTGGGCCAAAAACGAGGTATTGAGACCTCGAATTCATAAAGTGAGCCATAAATATTTCTAAAAATATTTATAGAGTGTCATTAAGTTATTATTATTATAGATTAAAGAAAATAAAAAGGACTAAAAAGGCAATTATGCCATTTTGAAATCTTGAGGCGGTTTAAGTATAAAAAAAAATCTGAGATTTTTTTAGTATATATATATAAAAGATATTAATTATAAAGTATATTATTATATTATTATTATATTATTATATTATTATATTATGTTATTATATATATAAACAAACTAAAGGAGAAAAAAAAAATAGAAACAGAAAACCAAACGAAGCAGAGAGCAGGGGAAGGAAAGAAAGAAGAAGAGAAGAGAAAGAAGAAAAGGGGTAAAATTGGAAAATTTCCAAAATTAGCTAAATAAAAGGGGATCAAATTGAAATATCTAGAGAATTCTCTTCATTTCTCTTCATTTTCTTCAGCTGAAAAACAACCATGGAAGAGAGTTCAAGTTGGTTTTCATACTCAAGCTTCATGTAAGTTTAATTCTTGCTTTATCCTTGAAATTTCTATGTTTTTGGACTTTTACAATTGGATCCAACTTACTATGTCATTAGTTTATGATTCTATGGCTAATTTTTAAAGTTGATGTGGATTAGTGCTGGAAGAATATGATGAATAAATATTGATTTGAAGCTTTAATTTTGTTATATGATGATTTTATCAAGTGAAATTGATGGAAATTGGTTTTAGGACCTAATTGTGAAATAGCTGAAATTAAGGTTTAGTGTTAAAATTCTGATTCCAAAGGTTATGAAGTAGTTTAAAATGATAGACAAAAGTATTAAATGAGAAAATTAACTCAATTGAGGGGTTAATTCAGCAAGGACTGAATTGTATGAATTGTGAAATTAGGGACAAAATAGAAATCAACATGTTATACTAAAGCAGTTTTGAACAGCAGCAGTTTTCTAATTTTGAAAAATCACCAAAAATTATAGAATTTGAATTAGAAGTTGAGTGAGATATGGAATTAAAGGTTGTTGAGTCTATTTTCATATAAAAGAAACATAGCAAGCAAAGGAAGTCTACATTTTGAGATATTTAAAGTTTTGTAAAACTGGTTTAGAATAATTTCGTGATCCCCTGTTCTTACTTTAGAAATTCACTAAAAATTGTAGAAAAATAATTATGAGTTATAATTTATATTTTTGTATTCCTTAATGAGTCTATTTTCATTAGAAATAATCGAAAACATTATATGAAAATCGTACTATGAGATAATTGATTTTTAGTGAATAAAGGTCAGAGCCGTCGGACTGTGTAACAGGGGAGAAGTTAACTAATAAACTGTATTAATTTACCAAACCAAAAATTCTGTAAAAATTATAGTAAGAAGATATGTGAGTCTAGTTTCAAATAAAATCATCGGATCTTAATTTCGAGTTCTGTAGCTCAAGATATAAATAATTTAGTAACTATAACTCAAATGGACAGTTTTGAATATACATATGAGTAATTAGTGAAATTATTGATAATATTACTTATAGCATGTTATATACATTAAGGATGTGGAATGGAGAGGAGGAGGAGGAAAATATGTATGAATATTCAGCTAGCATGGCCAATTTGTAATGTTTTAGGCTCAGGGACTAAATTGAATAAAAGTAAAACTTTAAGATTAATTTTGTAAAAATGTGGAAATGACCAATTTGCATGAAATGGATTATTTTATTATTTAAAATTTCAAAAATTGAATGAAATTATTAATTTAGATTAAGATCGATTGAAAAATCGATGAAAATAGAAAATTTCCAAAGTGCCCCTGAATCTTGATATTTCTGCAAATTTAGCCAGGTAAGTTCGTGTAACTTAATTATGTGATATAAAGAAATATAAGTTGATGGTACGTGAAATATTGATATGATGAATTAACTGTTTTATGTTTATAAAGAAACGGCAAGTGAATGATATTTATCATGACATGTAAATATGTGATTATCTTTAATATGTTAATACAAGATAATTAAGTATGTTGAGACGAGTAATAAATTTATGTAAGACATGACGAGGAAAAATAAATATGTTTAAGGGACAATATGTTTGATTTTGATTGGTTTCAAATATAAATGCTAAATGAAATAAAATGTAAAACTAAATAAATTTGTAATTCCGGTAATGCCTCGTACCCTATTCCGGCGTCGAATACGGGTAAGGGGTGTTACATTAGTAACGCTAGATTATTGAATAAGTGGTGAATTCTGAGTTTAGGGGAAGGTTTGATTCGAATCATGTTCCATGTTCCATCGGTTTGATTCGAGATTGTGTTCGTTCTTGGTTGCGGTAAGTTAGTTCATGCGTACTTGGATAAGTTGTGTTAGGCTCGATTTTTGGTTGCTAAAGGGGTTGTATATTCTAATTGTAGGTTCTGGTCATCTCGTGAGTGTTTTAAGCATCAAATCATTACCAGGTGTGTGTACCCGAAACGCAAAAAAAGGGATTCGACGAAAGCCAAAAAACCCCAGTGTCGATGCCACATAGCCGTGTGGTAGGCCGAGTGCGATGACACAGCCGTGTGATCGACGAAGGTCAGGCCGTGAGCAAGATACAGTCATGTGATGGCCAGAGTGTGGGCCCATTTATCTGAATTTCTCCCTAGGGTTGCACGGGTCGTCCCAAACGACTATGGGCCTATTGTAGGGTCGGTAAGGGCTAACAAAACCCTAAACTGTATAATCTGTTTGACTGATATTCTTTTTTGAGTATGATAGTATATACATGTTATATCTACATGTAAACATGTGAGCATGGTCAATCTATATGTCTGAAATTGAATATTCTGTAACTGATATTGGGGTTGGGATGATATATATATATGAAGGAAGTGTTCTAAAAGGCGTTTATTGTCTATATTCTAGCAGCATGGTTGCACTATATCTGTTATGTGTCGTATCGGTACAACATGGTGTGTAGGGCTAGGTGGGTGTTTTAAACCCCACATGGTGTGTAAGGATGGTCGGAGATGGTGTGTAGAGGATGGGGGTAAGATATATGATTTCTAATTCTGATCTGCATATCTGTATCTGTATTTGAAATGGGCTTAGGCCCGAATTTGCATCTGTATCTGTAATAGGCTTAAACTCGAATCTGTATTTGACTGATTCTGTTTTTTGTGTACATGTTTAATTCTGTGGGTTACACACTGAGTTTATGTAAACTCACTCCTTTCTGTTTAATCTGTACAGGTAATCCACAGAGTTAGGCGTATCGGTGCAGCGGATGACTCAACAGTGACCACTTGCTATAAACTGTTATTTTGGTTTATGGTTTAAATTAAGTTTTGGCTTTTAATTTGAGAGTTTGTATTTTTTGGGACTGTATGGACTGTTTTAAACTGTTTGGCTTTGGTTTTGGGTTTTTGGAGTTACTTACTTTTTACCTTGTCGGTTTAACCTAAAAACATGTTTTTCAAAAATAAAAAGATTACGAACTGTTTCCCTAAAACACGACAAAATTCCTAAGCTTCCGCAACCAATGACACGTTTTAAGGCAAGTCATTTATTGAATAAATGTTTTGAAATAAATAAACGCAACTAAAGGTTATAAACCTAAAAGTTTTTATCGAGTTCGTTACGTTTTCAAAATCCCTTCCATGTGACATCGCTAGATTCGGCTATAACGTTTAGGCCGGGTTTGGGGTGTTACAAAGTCACACGCCCGTGTGCTGGGCCGTGTGAGGCATACTGACTTGATTTCTAATTAAACACCAGGGGACATGTAATAGTCCAGTTTATACCCTAGTCGAAATAGTGGTTTCGGGACCACAAATCTGAGTCAAAAAATATTTTAATATTATTTTCTGTGTTTGCAGTATGTGATTAAGCATGTGTGAAAGTTTCGTGAATTAATTTTACCGTTTGTGTGTTTAATTTGATAAAAGGACTCAATTGCATAAAATGCAAAGGTTGGCTATTAATGTGTAAATGCTGAATTTTTATGACTTTTATTATATGGAGTCCTTATATTGTTATTAAACCTTATGAATTATTGATGGATAAAAATGCCTCAAGTTAGTGGAATATAAATGAAAATAAAAAGGCTAGTTTGGTAATTAGCTAAATGATTAAAGATTAAATAAAACAAAAAGCATGAAATTAGCTATTTTCATCATCTTTGTGCCGAAAATATAGAAGAAAAGAAAAGAAAAAGAACAAGTTCATTCGGCTAGGGTTAAGCTTGATTAAAGGTTAGTTTTTGTTCGGTTTTTGATAATTTCTACGTTTTTGTAATCGCTGCTTCGAATACTTCAAAACCCATGTCTTAATTTTGGAATTTGATGATGATTTTGAAATCTTCCATTGATGAATGTTTGAGCTTTGTGATGTTAGTTGATGAAATATGAAATATATGTGTTAGATTAACATGTTTTGTCTTTGGATTTTTGGTGAATTTGAGTAATTTGGACTAAATTGAGAAAATAATATTTTGAGGGACAAAGTGTGAAATAAATGAAATGTATGGACTTGTATGATCATGATGAAAATTTGACTATGCATGGGTACAAGGGAATTTTGTGTATTTTGTGATTTTGTGAAATAGGGACTTAAATGTCAAAATGTGAAAATGTGAGGGCTAATTTGTAAAATGCCTTGAATGTGTGTTTTTGGATTGAATTGAATGATTAGGTGAATAAATGATTTAAATTTGAATATGTATAGATCAAGAACCAAAGAAAATGGATTTAGACCAAGGGAAGTCGAAAGTGATCGAGTAGTCGAATCCGTTCGTTTATTCCGAATACGAGGTAAGTCTATATACAAATAAATGTATTTGAGTTGATTTATTTATGATCTTATGAAATTGAATTGTGATGAATGACTATAAAAGATGTACATGTGAAATTCGAGAAAGTATCGACAGTATGCCAATGTCCGAAAAGTCCCGTACGAACCTTAGGAATAGTTAGGATGCGTATGTCATGACATAGGGTTCTGATATGTGATATCGTGTAAGTCCTCGTCTGGGACGTTGGCGTCAATTTGAGATTTACGTGTAAGATAATGTCTGGGACATTGGCATCGTATTCAATTCGTGTAAGACCCTGTCTGGGAAAGTGGCATCGATATTTGATTTCATGTAAGACCACGTCTGGGACGTTGGCATTGTACGAGTATTCCGAGTTATCCAAGTATACTATTTGATTCCGAATGGTTCCATGAGCAATTCCGAGAAATGAAAGACTATGTGAAATGTATGACCGATTCAGGTACGTTTGAAATGTTTACTATGATTGAGTATGAAAGGTAAGTATATATAATTGTGAACAAATAAGATATGTGCATAGATTCTACGAGACAAAATGTGGTATATGTATGATTGTGATATGAGAAAAAGAGATACTTTGAGGTATGAATTGTTAGTAAGCAATGGCTAAACAAATGAGCCAAAGAAGAGTTATGAATTTGCAATTGATATATATTAATGATCTTATATTTGATATGATTATAAATGTTATATGTCAAGTTTATTTGTATATAGCTTACTAAGCTTTTGAAAGCTTATTCTGTGTGTGTTTGCATTGTTTTATAGATCGTTAAAGCTACGGAAGGCTTGGGAATCATCAAGGATCGTCACCACACTATGAAATCATATTTTGGTACCTTTTCAAAGTGTATATATTAAAGTATGGCATGCACAGTCTAGTGAGTTTTGATTATGTTTTGAAGGGTGTAAAAATAGCCATGTGATATGGCTAGATAAGGAATATGATGTGAATGAGTAGTTTATGCTATATGAGGCATAGTTTGGTATGGTTGGATGGATGATGGTTGAGCTAATGAAATGGCCAAATTTATGATAAGTTTGATGATTGTAAAGTTGGTATATTATAGATGGAAAGATGTCATAATGAATTGGTAAGTTTGTGGTTGAATTTTGGTTTAGGAATACTTGTGTTTAGATTGAGCTAAATGGTACATAAGTTGTGATGCTTGTTATACTTTTAAACGAATAGTAAAGATAATCATTTTGGTATGTTTTGGTTGCTTTTGATGCATGGAATGATGCTTATTTGTGTTTGTAGGTATAACCCAAAGTGTGGGTGGCAAATTGGCCTTGCAAGTGGCCTATATTTGCCTACATGGTTGAGCACACGGGCGTGTGGCTCAACCGTGTCCCTCGTGGTTGCATTTCAAAACAAGTCAGTTTCGACCACGGGCTAGAAACACGGGCGTGTGACTGGCCGTGTGGTGCAAGTCAGTGTCGACCAAGGGTGAGGCACACGGGCGTGTCTCAGGCCGTGTGGACAAGTTAGTATGTATGCCCTGTTTTGCCATGGCTTAGACACACGGGCGTGTCTGAGGCCGTGTGAGGCACACGGCCTGCCCCCACGGATGTGTGACCTTTGTAGCTTTGAAAAATGTTTAATTGTCAAAAATTTTCGTATGCGTTCGGTTTAGTCCCCGACCTCTTTCTATTGCATGTTTAACGTCCCGTAGACCTGTTTAAGGGACACTTTGATTTGATTGGTTAAATTATGACATGAAATGTTTGTATAAGATCCGATTTGTCCGCTAATGCCTTTAACACTAGACCGACGATGGTTACGGGTTAGGGGTGTTATAGGACATATGGCCGTGTCACCTGACCATGTGTCACACACGACTCAAACATACGTCCGTGTGGACAAAAATAGGTTATTTTCCAAGCCATTTTTCTCACCCAATTGCATTCACCTACACCAAACCAAATGGCATATAACATGGCATAAATAGGCATTTAAACCAATCTCAACCAAGCTTAATTCATTCTAATAACATACCAAAATCTATAATGTTCATAACATCATAACTTACCTATTCAAAACATACCAATTTCACATTCACCAATCATCAATATGGTCACTTTCAATTATGCATCACTTTACCTAAAACCACAAGCATACCACTCTCAAATTTTAACCATTTGGTACTTCAAATACCAATTCACAATAGGCATTGCATAGCCATTATCAACCACATAACAAAAGGCCATTTGCATATATATATATATATATATATATATACATAACAAAATATACTAAAATAAGCCAAATCATATGGCTATACACATAACCAAACATTCATCATTTACAAGCCAAACCAAATGGCTAAATCTATTACCAACATATATACCATACAACTCCCAAATCCGAGCAAGCTTCAATAGCCACTATAAAGCACGGAAAAGTAAACAGAGTAAGCTATAAAACTTAGTAAGCTCGTATGCTTAAAGTAAAACTTACCATATATACACAATTTAAGCAATTAGCATATCATAACATAGCTCATATTGATCCACAAACCTATCACATATCCATTCACAAGGTTAGATATAAAATTCACAAGTTTCTTCGATTCAATGACTGTATGGTTCATGTACATACCTCTACTAACTCGTATTGTAACATCCTGCACTAGGGTTGTTTGCAATGTATTTTATTTATTTCATGTTTGCTTAAATAAATGCATGTGTTATGGTTTGGTCAGGAATCCCGAGTTAGTCGGGTATAGGGTTAAAAGGTTCTTTAAGTGCTTGGGATGAAAAGAGGCTAAGTGTATAAGCCTTATTATTAAATTAGGGTGAATATTGACATAAGGAATTGGCTGGCGGAGTGGCTAAGGGTGCTACTGGAGGGCTGCGGGTTGAGGTTGCGCGTTCGAATCCTAGGGGTAGCACATATGCAGTTTTTCTTTTTTTTTAGTGTTGTGAGCGGAGGAGTGATTAAAAGAAACTGTGACGAGTGCATGTCACAAGTAAACGCCTGGGCCGAGTGGCTAGAGGCGCTAGGGAAGGACTACGGCTTAGAGGTCCCGTGGAAATTCGAAGTTTTCTGGGTCTGGCCGGGTACTATCGAAGATTTGTGGAAGGATTCTCTCTAATCGCAGCACCGTTGACTAAACTATTAAGGAAAGGAGTCCCATTCGTTTGGTCAGAGAAACAGCAAGAAAGTTTTGATAAGCTAAGAAAGATTCTGACGGAAGCTCCAGTTTTGGTACAGCCTGAAGCAGGGAAATTGTTCACGGTTTATTGTGATGCGTCCCATAATGGTTTGGGATGTGTATTGATGCAGGACGGGAAGGTAGTGGCCTATGCATCCCGTCAGCTAAGACCGCATGAGGTTAACTATCCTACCCATGACTTGGAGTTAGCGGCAGTGGTTTTTGCTTTGAAAATATGGAGGCACTACTTATATGGGGAGAAATCGATAGTCTACACGGATCATAAAAGTTTGAGGTATCTCTTGACTCAGAAGGACTTGAATCTGAGGCAGCGCCAATGGATTGAACTGTTGAAGGACTATGACTGTTCAATTGAGTACCATCCAGGCAAGGCTAACGTGGTGGCTGATGCGTTGAGCCGAAAGGTCGTGACAGACTTAAGGGCGATGTTTGCTCGTCTCAGTCTATATGACGATGGAAGTCTTTTGGCAGAGCTGCAAGTTAAGCCAACTTGGATCGAGGAGATCAAGGAAAAGCAATTAGGGGATGACAGTTTAAACGCGCGGAGGTTGCAAGTTCAAGATGGCGGTTTGGAAGGGTATAGTTTGACTAATGATGGGGTGATGTGTTTTCAAGGACGGCCTTGTATGCCGAATGATGTGGGCTTGAGGCAAAGAATTCTTCAGGATGCACATAGTAGCCCATACGCTATGCATCCTGGAGGTAGCAAGATGTATGGAGATTTACGGAAGCAGTTCTGGTGGCCAGGGTTGAAGCGTGAGGTGACTGAATTCGTGGGAAGGTGTCTCACGTGTCAGCGAGTAAAGGCTGAACATCAGTTGCCATCTGGGTTACTTCAACCCGTGAAGATTCCTCAGTGGAAATGGGAGAGGGTCACTATGGACTTCGTCAGTGGGCTACCCCTCACGCCCAGCAAGAAGGACACAATTTGGGTGATTGTGGACCGTCTGACCAAGTCAGCTCATTTTATTCCAGTAAGAGTGGATTACGCCGGAATAGGGTACGAGGCATTACCGGAATTACAAAATTATTTATCAGACATTTTATTTCATCTAGCATTTATATTTGAAATCAATCAAAATCAAACATATTGTCCCTTAAATATATTTATTTTTATCGACATGTCTTACTTGAATTTATTACTCGTTTCATCATACTTAATTATCTTGTATTAACATATTAAAGATAATCACATATTTACATGTCATGATAAATATCATTCACTTGTCGTTTCTTCATAAACATAAAACAGTTAATTCATCATATCAATATTTCACGTACCATCAACTTACATTTTCTTATATCACATCATTAAGTTACACGAACTTACCTGGCTAAATTTGCAGAAATATCAAGATTCAGGGGCACTGTGGCAATTTTTTTTTATTTTCATCGATTTTTCAATCGATCTTAATCTAAATTAATAATTTCATTCAATTTTACAATTTTAAATAATAAAATAATCTATTTCATGCAAATTGGTCATTTCTACATTTTTACAAAATTAATCATAAAGTTTTACTTTTATTCAATTTAGTCCTTGAGTCTAAAACATTACAAATTAGTCATGCTAGCTGAATATTCATACATATTTTCCTTCTCCTCCTCTCCATTCCACATCCTTAATGTATATAACATGCTATAAGTAACATTATCAATAATTTCATTAATTACTCATAAGTATATTCAAAACTGTCCATTTGAGTTATAGTCACTAAATTATTTATTTCCAGAGCTAAAGAACTCCAAATGAAGAACCGTTAATTTTTCCTGAAACTAGACTCACATATCTTCTTACCATAAAATTTTCAGAATTTTTGGTTTAGCCAATTAGTACAGTTTATTCTTTAAAGTCACCCCTGTTCTGCTGTCTGGCAGTTCCGACCCTTCTTCACTAAAAATTAATTATCTTTTTATATAGAATTCATATGATGTTATGGTTTATTTATTATAAAACTAGACTCATTAAGGAATCTAACCATATAAATTATGTTCCCAAATTATTTTTATACAATTTTTAGTGAATTTCTAAACTAAGAACAGGGGATCACGAAGTTATTCTAAACCAGTTTTACAAAAATCCAAATATCTCAAAATATAGACTTCCTTTGCTTTCTTTGTTTCTTTTATATGAAAATAGACTCAATAAGCTTTAATTCCATATCTCACTCCACTTCTAATTTGATTTATACAATTTTTTGTGATTTTTCAAAGTTAGACAACTGCTGCTGTCCAAAACTGCTTTAGTGTAACATGTTGATTTCTATTTTGTCCCTAATTCCACAATTCATACAATTCAGTCCTTGCTGGATTAACCCCTCAATTGAGTTAATTTTCTCATTTAATACTTTTATCTATCATTTTAAACTACTTCATAACCTTAGAAATCAGAATTTTAACACTAGGCCTTAATTTCAGCTATTTCACAATTAGGTCCTAAAACCAATTTCCATCAATTTCACTTGATTAAATCATCATATAACAAAATTAAAGCTTCAATTCAATATTTATTCATCATATTCTTCCAGCACTAATCCACATAAACTTTAAAAATTAGCCATAGAATCAAAAACTAATGAATTAATAAATTGGACCCAATTGTAAAAGTCCAAAAACATAGAAATTTCAAGGAAAAAGCAAGAATTAAACTTACATGAAGCTTGAGTATGAAAACCAGCTTGAACTCTCTCCCATGGCTATTTTTCAGCTGAAGAAAATGAAGAGAAATGAAGAGAATTCTCCATATATTTCAATTTGATCCCCTTTTTATTTAGCTAATTTTGAAAATTTTCCAATTTTCCCCCCCTTTTTCTTCTTTCTCTTCTCTTCTTCTTTCTTTCCTGCTCTCTGCTTCTTCGTTTTGGGTTTCTGTTCTCCATTCTCTTTTTGTTTGTTTTTTTATAATAATATATAATAATAATATATAAATAATAATATAATATATATAATATAATAATATAATAATAATAATATAATATAATATATAATAATATAAGATTAAACATAAAAAAATCTCAGATTTTCTTCACAATAACCGCCTCAATTAAACAAAATGGCTTAATTGCCATTTTGGTCCTTTATACTTTCTTTAATCTATAATGAAACTTTTACACCTTTTTCAATTTAGTCTTTTTCATTTAATTACATATACAAACGTTAAAATTTCTCAACTAAACTTTAATAATAACTTAATGACACTCCATAAATATTTTTAGAAATATTTATGGCTCACTTTATGAATTCGAGGTCTCAATACCTCGTTTTTTGCCCAATTTTTTTCTAATTAATTTTTTTTAGTTCACAAAATTCACTAATTTTAAAATATTTCTAAAATCACACTTAACTTATAATTATCTTTATCGATTAACAAAGTTTTCTAGCTTTTTCGTCAGATTTAGAAATCTCGAATCACTGTTCCGACACTATTGAAATTGGGCTGTTACAAGTTGTATGTGGCGGAGATAGTGAGGTTGCATGGGGTGCCAGTGTCGATCATCTCAGACAGAGACCCCAGATTTACGTCGAGGTTTTGGAGAGCGCTACATCAGGCTTTGGGTACACGGTTGGATTTCAGTACAGCATTTCATCCACAGTCTGACGGGCAGTCGGAAAGGGTTATCCAGATTTTAGAGGATATGCTAAGAGGCTGCGTTTTGGACTTCAGAGGAAGTTGGGAAGAGTTTTTGCATTAGCTGAGTTCGCATACAACAATAGTTATCAGGCAAGCATTAAGATGGCACCTTATGAAGCGTTGTATGGTAGGAGGTGTCGCACGCCTACTTGCTGGACAGAGTTGGGTGAGCGACGGATGTTAGGACCGGAATTGGTTGCAGAAACTGAGGATAAGGTGAAGAAGATCCAAGCTCGGTTGAAAGAAGCCTCGGATAGGCAAAAGTCTTATGCTGATCTCAAGCGGAGGGACATAGAATTTGCCGTAGGAGACGAAGTTTTTCTGAAGGTCTCACCATGGAAGAAAGTGTTAAGATTTGGGAGAAAGGGCAAGTTAAGTCCAAGGTTCATTGGACCGTTTAAGGTGTTGAGACGAGTGGGACCAGTGGCTTATCAGCTCGAGTTACCTGCAGAACTGAGTCAGATTCATGATGTGTTCCATGTCTCCATGCTTAGACGCTATCGTTCTGATCCATCACACGTCTTGGCAGTTGAGGAAGTTGAGGTGAGTCCAGATTTGACGATGGAAGAGGAACCTGTGCAGATCCTAGATCGGGATGTGAAAGTTTTGCGTAAGAAGTCAGTTCCTTTGGTGAAGGTCCTATGGCGGAATCATGGCGTGGAGGAAGCTACGTGGGAGCCCGAGGATGTGATGCAGCAGCAATACCCCCAACTCTTCTGACCCAGGTAATTTCGAGGTCGAAATTATTTAAGGGGGTAGAACTGTAACATCCTGCACTAGGGTTGTTTGCAATGTATTTTATTTATTTCATGTTTGCTTAAATAAATGCATGTGTTATGGTTTGGTCAGGAATCCCGAGTTAGTCGGGTATAGGGTTAAAAGGTTCTTTAAGTGCTTGGGATGAAAAGGGGCTAAGTGTATAAGCCTTATTATTAAATTAGGGCGAATATTGACACAAGGAATTGGCTAGCGGAGTGGCTAAGGGTGCTACTGGAGGGCTGCGGGTTAAGGTTGCGCGTTCGAATCCTAGGGGTAGCACATGTGCAGTTTTTCTTTTTTTTTAGTGTTGTGAGTGGGGGAGTGATTAAAAGAAACTGTGACGAGTGCATGTCACAAGTAAATGCCTGGGCCGAGTGGCTAGAGGCGCTAGGGAAGGACTACGGCTTAGAGGTCCCGTGTTCGAGCCCTAGGAGCCGCGCTTAAGACGTTTTAAATTTTGCTAGTAGCGCTTAAAGCTAAAAGAGCCATCGAAGAAGACTTTAAAAAGAACTTGTGATGGGTACATGTCACAAATAGTGCCTTGGCGTAGTGGTCAGGGGCGTAATGGTTCGTGGCAGCTCGGGGTCGTACGTTCGAGCACCGTTGGGGACGCGCGAGCACTTTTATTTTGCTTGGCGTTAAGGCAAAGGGGAAACCCAGGAAAGAAGGTTTAAAAGAAAGATGCGACGCAACCTTGACATGAAAGTCCAGTAGGTCGAGTGGCTGAGGCGCGGGAGTTTCTGCCCCAGGTCTCGGGTTCGAGACTCAATGGCAGCGCTTGGATGAAATTGCTTCCCTTTTATTCTGGCGCAAATTTTGGTCTGTGCATGGGCACATGCACGCGTGGAGACCAAATTTGGTGGCCACCCTATTCCTTTTTGCTCAATTATTTATCATTTTGCTGCATGAGCATGGGGTAAAAATTCTCTTTTATTTTATTAGGAGCATGGGCATTATATACCTTGGGTTGCTTAATTTATATTAGATGTATGGGTTAATTTTCTTTTAATTTATTTGTTGGAAATAGAAAGAATATTATGGGAAATAATGCTCATGTTTGGGGGATTGAAATTAAGAAAAAGGGGAGGTACGGCCGGCCTTGAAGGTAGCCAAAAGCATAAGCCAAACTCCCTTAGCATGTTTTGTTTCCCATCCTTTGTGCATGCCGAAATTTTTGCTCTTCTTTCCCTCCTTGGTTTCTCTTGAAGTGGCCGGCTACTCCATCTTTTCCTCAAGGCTTGGCCGAATTTTGGGTGTTCATCTAGGTGAAGAAAACGTCGGTAAGGGCAGTAAACTCTAGTGGTCTTAAGCCTTAGGCTTTGGCCGTAAGTGGGAGACTCCAAGGAGCTTAAGCTCGGTTTGAAGGAGCTCTAGGGAGTGTTTTCGGCGAGCTTATAATACCCTCTTTTCCTTTCATTTTTGTTGGCCGAACTTTCTGAGCTCTTTAACCTTGTCAAATTGCTTTCTTTTTCCATTGTAGTCCTAGCCGAATGTTACTTACCACATAGAGCATAGACCGAATCCACGAAAAGAGATGTATTTTCGAAGGTTGGTAAATATTTCCCTTTTTACTTCGGTTCCTTACCTCTCTTTTGATGGGCCGAAAGCATGAGTTCAAGCACTTCTAAGGGTTGGCCGAATGCCTTTAAACAATTCTTAGTGTCTCTTTTGAAGGTAGCCGAAGCTAAGGATCTTGAAGGTGTCTCTCGGGTCTCGCTCCTTTAAGGTATGATGACTCGTAATTTTGGCCAAGGGTTTTGGATGTGGATTTACGTAGTTAAGGTCGAATCTGACTTTTGGCGTGTAGGGTCTTGATTATTCAACGAACAAGGGAAATTTTAGAGCTTCGGTAGACAAGGTATGAGGTTATTGACATTCGGCCAAGGGCCATTTTGGTATCTATGTCTGACCGATTTATGCACTTTGATTTTAGGGGGGTAAATCGGCTATGAAACCAGAAGTTTTCGAGATTTCAAGTCACGTTAGTTCGTATTAATAAAGGTTCGGCCTAAGGCCCTGTTTTATTACGTTATGACCGATCCCTTGGATTTGTTAGTTAATCAAATGAGACCCCTAAATACTGATCTATGATGGTCGAATATAGGAGCATTATGAGGACAAGTTCGAGACTTCTGTAATATCGCATAAACACGGGATTTGCTAGTTAAATCTTCGATTAAATAGGTGTGTAAGCTCTTACACACTTTATTAGTATAAACTGTTATTTGATGATATTAATAACCTCTCATGTGGTAATTTTGCCTAGTGGGCATAGGCTTGGTTTTCGGGTAAGTCCCCTATTACTCGATTTACGATGTATGTTGTATATGCCATCATATGCTGTGAAATGCTATGCTATATACGATTGCATGATATATGGGATCATGATACTTGTGATGTGAGCATAATGATGGTGGGTTTGATGAGAGGGAGTAATATTCGTGTCGACGGACACCAGTGTTTTGGTAACACATTGTGACTACGGTCACCAGAGGTTTGGTACCTCCAGAGGTTTGGCACCTCATAGCGTCTCGTCCCTGTGGCTTAGTGCCACCGTGGGTTGGCCCCACATTTGAGATACGGGATCGACGCCAGTGATTTGGTATCACACGATGGGTTGGCCCCATCATTTGATTGTGACTTCGGGTCACCAGTGGTTTGGCACCACCAGTAGTTTGGCACCACACGTATTGACGGATATCGTGACTATAAGTCACCAGTGGTTTGGCACCACCAGTGGTTTGGTACCACACGGGGTAGAAAAAGGAGCATGGATGGCTAGGTCGGGTTGCATAATTGCATGTTATACTAATATCTTGTGTATGAGTGTTATTTCCGGGTTGGGGATTTACACACTGAGTCTTGATGACTCACCCCTTCCCATCTCATCTTGCAGGTGAGTAGAGCGCGGATGCGGAGCCGGGGAGAGCTCGAGGCGGCCATGTTTGTTTTGTGGACTTCAAATTTTGCCCCGTTTTAAGTTTATTATTCACTAAAATTCGATTGGGTTGTAATATGGTCGCTTATTATTATCTTGGATGTTTAGGTAGTTGTTTTTGCTTTATTATATAACTGATGAATTTATGAACTGCCAAGCAAATCGGTTAAAGATAACGTTTTCAAAATAAGTACTCGTAGGCGTTTTCAAAAAATGTTATTATCGGGTAACAAATTTTCCTAAGTTATCGACGACTCTAATGTTTTAAAACCTAAGGGATTAAACGGTTTCAAAGGAAACAGGAAAAGTTTTCAACTCAATCGTATTTATCAAACCAACCCACCTAAGTTTTAGTAAACACCATTTTATTACCCCAACAAAGTGAAAATTTCCATTAAACTTTTCAAAACGTTTTTACTCCGTGACATACCAGATCCGGTCAAGGCTTGTGGGCCGGGTTTGGGGTGTTACACGTATCAATCTCATACTCATCCATATCCTTGATATACCTGTTGAATCGTTCAGAATAATATTGGATACCCGGGAATCTCGCACCCTAAGTGTCAAATACATAGCCGAAGCTATCTCAATCTCATATCTCATATAATGCTCACTCTCGAGCTATCAATGGGTCTGCTCACACAAGCTGACGAGAATTCGCAACACATGCAGGATAACTCAGCCACCGGTAGGACGTACGGACCAACACCCAAATCACATAACCCCTAATGACATGTCATTTGTGTCATAATCTATTCCTAAGGTTCAACCGGGATTTCACATTGCCGAATATTCGTCGAACATATCCGTAAGGTCATATTCACAATTAATTCAATAATAAAGAATTTAAAACACAAATATATTCATGCTTATTAACATATGAACTTACCTCGATCGCAAAAACGATAAAATGGATTGACTAGTCCTATACTTTATTTTTCCCCCGATCTAGATCCGAACTTCGTTTTTCTTGATCTATATGTATCAAATTTAGCTTATTTAATTATCATTCTATTCAATTTAGCCCAAAAATCACATTATGGAAAAATTAAACTTTTGCCCATAATATTTCAACATATTTACAATTTAGTCCTTAGCTCATAAATAACAAATTCATGTAATTAGGTCCCTACCCATGCTAGCCGAATTTCCCTTATTATCAAAGTATCCCATATTTTTCATTTATTTCACATTTCTACCACAAAAAATTCATATTTCTCAAATTAATCCCTAATTGACAATTTTACCAAAAATCACTTTACAAATGTTGTTTATCTAACAACAAGCATACATTTTCTATCATCAAACATCAAAATACATGTACATTCATCAATGGCAAAACCCTAGACCTTTAACAATTTTGCAAAATAGTCCCTGGGCTAGCTAGATTAAGTTACAACGACTCCGAAAACATAGAAATCATTAAAAACGGGACAAAGATCACTTGCATGCATAAAGGATAGTTGGCCGAACCTTGAAGCTCTTTTAATGGTGTTTCCTACTTCAATTTTCGGTGGAAGATGATAGAAAATTAAAGATGATAACATGTTTCTATTATTTTTACTAGGTTATTTACTAATTTACTATTTTAACCTTGGTTATAAAACATTAAAATCACTTAATACATGTCCAAGAATGTCCACTAACTTAATACATGTCCAAGAATATCCACTAACTTTATAAATGGGCTAAATACCACATAAATCCCTTAAATATTTAATTTCATAGCCATTTAGTATCTTTACCTAATAGAACTCAAGTTTTGCACTTTACGCGATTTAGTCCTTTTTATCAAATTGAGCACTTAAACGATAAAATTTCTTAACGAAATTTTTACACAATAAAATTAACATGTTGTAGAAATTAAAATAATAATAAAATAATTATTTAACCTCGAATTTGTGGTTCCAAAACCACTATTCTGATTTAACCGAAAACGAGTTGTTACAGCTTTCCTCAAGTTAGCTTCTGTTATTTCAAGAGCTTGCTGAGCTTCTTGTGGATCAATGTCACTACCCTTCTCCATATCATTTACTAAAATAGTGATTTCATTGTTGCCTATTCTAGCAAAACCACCCATCAGAGCCATCGTTAACCATTGGTCATTAAGGCGTATTCTCAAAATACCTATATCTATAGCTGTGGCAATAGGCGCGTGATTTGGTAATATGCCAATTTGCCCGCTATTAGTACATAAAATGATTTCTTTCACTTCTGAATCCCAAACAATTCGATTAGGGGTAAGTACACAAAGATTTAAGGTCATTTCTTCAATTTTCTCTCCATTTCTATGTTCGTAGCCTTCGCAGTAGCTTCCAACCAAGAAAAACTTCCAAAAGACACACCATATCAATAATGCACAAAAGGCCAACTCTCAGATGACCTATCCTCATCCTCATCATCTCAGATCTATCATCATCAATATGATCTATCATGATAAAGAATTTTGAGAACAAATCTTAAAAGCTCTGGCAACACCCTTATATTGACAAACTTCACATATACGTAAGAACATGACTTAAAATAAAAAGTAAAAATACTACCACATCTGTTTTCAAAGAAAACAGAGTGGACAAAATAAAACTACAAAGCTGCGAACAAAACTGCGATAATGTGGATTGAAATTAAAAACAATATAGAACTACAAAAGATATTGAAGAAATTGTGATCAACAACTAACCCAAAAGCCAACGTCGCCGATGAAGCAAAGATTTAATTTGAAAAAGTTGAGCAGCTAGGGGTTTTCTATGAAAAGAAGAGAGAAAGAAGAGGGGAAATATTCGCCATTAGTTTTAAATAGTATGTATTTAAATTGACTCGATTAAAACTTTCATTACGATTGACATTAAACTGTTATAAAAGAATGTGTGTGATTATATAAAACTAGAATTTGTGTTACCAGAGAATGTGTGTGATGTTACTCTATAATATAATGTAAAAAATGTGACAATGTTGCTCCTAGCGAAGTGAGCTTGCAACAAGAAGAGATTATGGTGGCTGAGCATCCACAAGTGAGGTCAAGTATAAAAACTGATGTAAAAGTAACAAAATTTTGAGGCTTATTTGAATGATAATTTACATTTGATGTATATTAAATTAACCGGTTAATTGACTTATAATTCCCATTAAAAAACATTTTATATAAAATTAGCTCTTGTAGTACATTGCTACTTAAATTTTTTCTCGATGCTGGCATAATAATCCCAATGAGAAGGAGACCTGTCACCCTTACAACTAAGTTATTATTAAGTGAATAATAGGTAAAAGATTAAAAAAGAAAAAGAAAAATATGAAAATCAAATTGAAAGTTTCAAAAATATATAAAAACTCTGAAAATTTTAACAAATCAAAATTAAAATAAATTAAAACTTTAGAAAATATAAAAAATAATATTTTCTTAAAATTATATTTCTTAAATGATAGTATGGAGCTACTGTGTTTGTAATTGAAATTATCTTATTCTAAAATTTACCTAATTCAAGTTTGATTTATCTAATTTTCTTATTCTAAAGATGAATTATAAAATTTTGGTATGTTAATTTATAATTTCATAAATTTTGTAAAGTAAATTTATCATTTTGGGTTAAAGCCATTACCTACAAATTACCCATTACAATTATAATTATTTGTGTATGTAATAAATATACATAAAATGATGATGTAAAAATCAAATAAAAATAAAATTTTGATACGTGACTTAAAATAGAATGTAAAAAGGGAAAAAGAATGTCTCACAAATAGAATGTGAACAGAGAGCTGAAATGGTAGGAACAATAAATTCCCCATATTTGGAGATTGGTTAGAGCAAGATTTTTAAAGCTTTCTGAGGGAATCTCTCATAAATGAGAAAGGGAAAAAGATAGTAAAGAAATGAATGTCTATCCAAATAAAAAGAGAGAGAAAGGGAAACTTCTTATAAATATATTAACCAATGGTTAGACGAGGTATATATGGTAATTAACCTTTTTTATATTTTAAAATTCATTTAAAAAATACATAAAAATCTCTTAAATTGGTAAGTAATCTTAAGAGGATTCATGCTTCTTATTAAACACAAAAAGACAAAAAGCAAGAGAAAAAAAATTCAAATTTGAAAACATCTGCATTGCCTATGCCATTTCAAGAGAATGGGCCCCACCATTTTGACGGTTTTTTTCCCTCACATGGTATTACTCAAAAGATTTTCACTTTTAGAAAACAATAACAAATTATTGTTTTTAATTTAAAAATTTATCATTATCTCATTTGTTTAGATTAATTTTAAAATATTTTAAAAATTAATTAAATACTGACGTGTTATATATGTGGTAATCTACATGTATGTTATGTAATAAAATTAACAAACACTAATTTTTCCATCCAATTTTAGATGATTTAACAAAAAAACACGAGTTCAATGATTAAAAGAGACAAAAAATTAAATAGAGGGTTAAAGTGTAATTTTTATAAAGTTTTGAAGGCCAAAAAAATTATTATGCCTATGCAAAACATCATCATCCATCAAAATTAAGGTTATAAAATGTACAAGGCAAATCCTTGTTTTGACTAAATAATTGTTATGTTAGCTCAATCAAAAAGGCACATTTCTAATTTTTTACTGAAAATATTAGCTTCAACTTTGGGTATATATAAATTTTTATGAATTCATGAAGTTGGATTTTAAGGAAAGCTAATTTAAAGTAACATGGATTCATTTGAACATGGATTCATATGATACATAGTATAAATTATAAATAAATCGCTGCAAAAGTAACTACAACAATGGAATACTGGCATCAACTTTATTAAATTATTGAAGTTTACACCTTAACCTTATCATCATCAAATCAGCTTGACGATGAACACCGATCAATCAAGAAAAACTTCTAAAAAACACACCATATTAGAAATGCACAAAAGGCCAGGTCTCAAATGACCTATCATCATCCTGATCATCTCGGATCTATCATCCTCACTATGACCTATCATGATAAAGCCTTTCGAGAACAAATCTTAAAAGATTTGGCAACACCCTTATATTGACAAACTTCACATATGTAAGAACATGACTTAAAATAGAATGTAAAAATACAACCAAATCTGTTTTCAAAGAGAACAGAGTGGACAAAACAAAAATCACAAAAAATGTAAACAAAATAAAACTACAAAGTTGTGGAAAAAACTACGATAATGTGGACTGAAATTAAAAACAAAATAGAACTACAAAAGATATTGAAGAAACCGCGATCAACAACCAACCCAAAAGCCAACGTCGCCAATGAAACAAAGATTTAACTTACTATACGCTTTATCACGTCATCAGGTAGCCAAATATGAAGCAAATCAACGTTCCAAGAACCATCAAGAAGAACCCAATCCCTCAAAGTGCTCTCCAAATCTAGGCTTGCATGCACTGGGACATAAGAAAAAAGAGGACCAACTTTCGGTACACAAGAATCTTTCCAACCACGAATTGTAGAGCCATCACCTACAGACCACATGAGATTCTCACAAAAAAAAGGCCACACTTAGAAAGGGAACGCCAAAGATGAGAGCATTGGTTTCTGTGAATATAAGTTGGAAGCTGATTTTTCCAGTCATATAAGTTAAACCGTTATAAGTTAATAAAGTCAAGGGAATTTATTTTAACTTATTGACGTATATGTTTAAATAAAACGGTTTTTTCACATTTAATCGATAAAGTACTAATTGCTTTATTCAAAATAATTAATAGAACATAAGAACATTAATTTAGATTCGATCGTTATGGAAGACGACAAATAATAGATATAATTATATCAATTTTTTAATAAATTCATTTAATATACTTCCACCAAAACATTAATTTAGTCGAAATCCCTTTTTGTCGATTATGTTTTTTTACTTGTTTTCATAGTATCTAATTTGACATGATCAAAACCCTAATTAAGATCAAGATTATAAAGTCAACCAAGTCAAGAGGGTTTTTGTTAACTTTTTTCATGCATATACGTTAAGATAAAGGTTTTTTTTTTTATTTTCACATTTGATAAACGAGAATTAGTGGTTTTATTCAATAATTGATAGGACATAAGAACATTAATTAAGATCTGGTCATTGTGAAAAATATTTTCCTCTAAAAGCGTTGAATAAGACCACCTTGTCTTACTCCACCAACACAATCTAATCTTACAGATGTCAAACAACTAATGAATGTCGAGACGTTTACCATTAAAGCAGGGGTGAAAATAAAAACTTTCTATTGGAAGGCAGAGATTGAAATTTTGGGGGGGGGTCTTTACCATTTAATTAATTGTCAAGTTAATAAATTTAGAGGATTAAAAGAGAAATTTTACCAAACCAAAGGGGGCCAAGGACCTTGCCTGCCCCATTGGTGCCACTCTTGCATTAAAGACAATCTCGTTTTGATAAATCCAAATAAACTATGAAATAACAAACAAAGACATTTTCCAAATATGCCTAGTTCATTGGAAATGAAAATTTTGTAGCCAACTTTGAAAAAAAGATAGTTGGGTCCTTTGGAAAGACCAAATGAATACTTCAAATAGCGCAACACTTTTGCAATAACCTCCATAAAACATCACACTCAATAAACAATGATCAATCGAATATGAACTTGCATGAAAGAAAGTGCACCCTTTCTTGCTTCTATCATTTACCACCTTGTTCACCCTTTGACCTTGGTCAAACCCCTTCTCTTGAGATTTAAATTTTCTCTAAAAAGAAGATATTCGGTTAAATCTAGCCATTCTTGTGAAGACCTGACTTCCAAACACAACATATCCATTAAGCTTGTGATGGCTCTACGAGCTTCCGCAAACTTGGGAAACCTTACAAAGCCAAAACACTGTCCTCACATACTACGTTTCCTTGGAGTAAAAACATTTATAACATGGCCATGATAATCAAAAATTTTCCATAACCCTTTCCAAAAGAGTTTTTTTTTTTTTTGGTAATCTCTCCATGAAAATTGTTGAACACCCTTTAGTCCCTCTAGAAAACCGAAACACCATCTCAAAATAATCTCAATTGCCACATTAAAGTAAGTTTTCTTTTCACATTGGATTAGAAAAGTATTAATTTCTTTAATCAAAATAATTAATAGAACATAAGAACATCAACCAAGGTCCGATCATTTTTTTTTGTCGAAACCGAGGTATCCACTACCAGTAGTGGTGACTAATACTCTCACCACATGTGCTCTCCAAAGAGGTAAACGTCTGGCCAGGAAATGTACTCCATTCCTATGGGCGAGGATCAAACCCCTGACCTCATGGTCATGGAGGATCCGATCGTCTTGAAAAACAAAAAAAATAGATACATTAATATTAATTTTTGAAGTATAAATTCATTTAATGTGATTTGACCGAAATATTAATTTAGATCAAATTCTTTCTTTACCGATTATATTTCTTTATTTGTTTCCAAAGTATTGATTTGACTCAATCAAAGCCCTAATTAGGATGAACATTAAAAGATTAAAATTCAATTAAACTTATTGACATATATGTGATAAAATAAAAGTACTTTTATTCACATCAGATCAGAAAAGTACTAGTTGATTTATTCAAAATAATTAACAGAACATGAGAACATTAATTAAGGTTCGATCATTCTGAAAAACAACCAAAAATGTATACAATTATTTTAAAATTTGAAGTACAAGTTCATTTAATTTGATTCGGTCGAAACCGTAATTTAGATGAAATTCTTTTTTTTCGATTTTATTTTTTTTATTTGTCTTCATAATATAGTATGTATTTGGTTTGACTCAATCAAAACCCTACGTAAAATTGACATAAATATGTTAAAATAAAATGAGGAAGGAATGCATATACTAGGGTTTTATGGCCAAATGGAAAATCCTTCATCCTTCCAGCCAACCGGGAAATCCTTATCATTCCAGCCAACAAATGAGCAACATAATTCACCTCCCTTGGAATCTGCTCAAAACCAACTCTCCATTCATGACTACATAACTTCTGAATTCTTAGAACCAAATCTCTATGTAAATACCCTCTCAAACCACCATCAATACTTTTAATAGAAAGTGTGCAATCTATTTCAATATCTCTCCATTTAGCATCCCACGCCATAATAAGACCGTCATAAATTACCCGTACCTCCGCTTACTCAACACTATACCTGTAGATATTTCTATCTATCCCACACACCCAATTATCGTACTAATCTCTCGCCACTACTGTTGAGGCGACTAAAACTGAAACTGGACTACAAGCACCATCGATATTCAATTTAATGAATCCCAAAAGAGGTGGAACCCACATTCGATCCCTATGGTAGTATAATTATTTAAATATATGCTTAAAGTATAGGCAACTCTATTAATTGTGTTTGAAAATTTAAAAAAAAAAATACTAATCATTACAAATATCATAAAAGGAAGGTTGGTGAGAAAAAAAGGAAAGAAAAAAAATACATGCAAAAACAATTCTGATAATTTTAAATACAATATAATTATAAAACAATACAAATATTTTATAAAAAATACAAATACAGAACAAAATATACAAATAATTATATTTTTTAGTGAAGATTAAAGAGGGTCTGGAATTTCGAACACGTGAGGAAAACATAGTTCGTAGTTTGGTTTTCCTTTGATTGGGACCACAATTCTTACACAGCAACTCCCTTCCATAGAAGTTGTAGGCCCCAGCTTTTCCTTCTTTCTTTTTTCTTGTTAAAAATAATTTTTAAAAAATTACAATTTTAAATATTTTTTTCTTTCCTTATAAATTCACTTCTATTTCACCTATTTTTTTTATAAGCTCTCTCTCTCTCTCTCACTCTCTAAGTGAATATAAACTATAGCTAGAGAAAGAATTTGAAGCAAATTGAGCTTTTGTTTTGTTAATTTGATCCCCAAATAGCTAAAAGCTTCAGCCCCTTTGTTATCCAATTTGTAAGCTTTTTTTTCGTTTCTTTTATGATAGTTTGTGGATTTATTTTCAACTTTCTCATTTCCATTGTTAAAGCTTATGGTTTTTTTTTCTTTTTGTTTTTTATTGAATTTCTCTTTAAGGGCAGCATCTACTATGAATTGAGAGCAAACCCTTATTATTATTATTTGAAATGTATTGATTTTAGTGAAGGGTAGATAATTTATTTTGGTTACATTTTGAAGCTAAATTTAGATTTGATTTTCACTGTTGATTGTAAAAAAATGTGGCATGTGATTGACTCTTGATGAATTTTCTTTCCTTTTCTCACGGTTTCTTAACTTTATATGTGTTCATAGAAGTGAAATAAAAAGATAACATCTTTTGGATAATTATCATTTCTCATTCATGTTGTAGATTTTAATTTTCAAGTTATTTCTGCTTCGTAAAGAGCATCAAGTTGTAAGTTTTATTAGATTGTTTGATTTTTAATTCTTGGTTTTGATTACTAGACTATTCTTGTTATGAGTGTTACTTTTGATGATAAGCATTATTTTGTCTCTTTTTTTTGTGATTTTTTTTTTACTTTGTTTGGGTTGATAGAATTGTGCTATTCCTTTTCTTCTAAACTAAGTTCTTTTTTTTCTTGAGATTAACATGAATAGTGTATTCTAGCTGCAATTAATTTCTGCAGGGATTTTATAATAATTTTTTGTTGCATTTTATGGAATTTTGTGATTTTTGAATTGGTGCATTTCCTATATAAATCAGTCTTTCTCTCTCACTCTCTCTTTATATACATATATATATATATATATATATATATTTCATGTAGTGACTGATCAATTTTACATATTATTATCATGAAGAACAAAAAGGAAGGTTTCTAGTTCTCTCACAAAGCTAGAACTAGTAAGAAGATAGAGAAGATCTTATGGCGAAATGGGGTGTCAAAGTAATCAAAGGTGACAAGAAAAAGGAAAAAATGGAGGATATGTGGCTTGCCCAAATTGGCCAATACGAAAACCACCGCTATGCTTGGTACAATTCAGAATCAAGTTTACTAATCCACCAGCTTGGGCGAGACATCTCGATTAATTGTCTCCTCCGTTGCTCAAGGTCTGATTATGGCATCATTGCAACTTTGAATACGGGTTTCCACTCTCTTATACGGAGTGGTGAGCTATACAAGTTGAGGCGACAAATGGGAATTGTTGAACATTGGGTTTACTTCTCCTGCAACCTTCTAGAGTGGGAGGCTTTTGATCCAATCCATTGTCGATGGATGCATATGCCTAAAATGCAAGCCTATGAATGTTTCATGTGTTCTGATAAGGAGTCATTGGCTGTTGGGACCCAACTTCTGGTTTTTGGAAAAGAAATAATGTACCCTACTGTCTATAAATATAGCATTTTGACACACACATGGACAACCGGGATGACGATGCACACACCTAGGTGTTTGTTTGCATCTGCTAGTCTGGGTGAAATCGGAATTATAGCTGGTGGTTCTGATCTGCGTGGAAATATTTTGAGGTCAGCAGAGCTTTATAATTCTGAAACTGGCAGGTGGGAGACCATTCCAAGCATGAATAAAGCCAGAAGAATATGTTCTACGGTGTTCATGGAGGGGAAGTTTTATGTTATTGGTGGCATTGGGGTTGAGAGTTTGAAGACAATAACATCCGGAGAGGTGTATGATTTGAAGACCAAGACTTGGTGTGAGATACCTAACATGTACCCTGCACCAAACGAGGGGGCTGGACCAACAGAAGAACCTCTTACAGCTGAGGCACCTCCTCTAGTGGCAGTTGTAAATGATGTGTTGTATGTAGCTGATCATGTACTGAAACAAGTGAAGAAATATGACAAGGAGAAGAACTTGTGGGTAACGGTAGGGCCATTCCCTGAGCGTACAGCCTCAATGAATGGGTGGGGGATAGCATTTAGGGCATGCGGGGATCAACTAATGATTATTGGAGGACCTAGGGTTTTAGGTGCAAGGCTTGTTGAGATCAACTCTTGGGTCCCAAAGGAGGGTCCACTAGAATGGAACTTGGTTGCCAAAAAGCCCTCTAGCAGTTTTGTGTATAACTGTACCATCATGGGATGCTGACATGGGCATCTAGTTTCGGTGGCACCATGTTGTTGCATAATGTCTTTTTTCTGCTACAACCCACAGACACAGTCATAAGAGAAGGCTTGAAGATTTCTGCCCTTCTTAGTTTTATTATGTTTTGTAACTTTCCTTCCATTTTCTTTCTTGTTCCTTTTGTTGGGTGGTTGCCATCAGGGTTTGTTAAAGTTTGTGTTATGTAGAACAAAGCATAGTTCCATAACAAAGTCCGATTACATTTTAGACTATTTTCAATGTTAAGGAAGTTTTTTTCGACCAAATATCAGTCTCGATCAATTATTGAACACACACATATATTTATAACAGTTTACCCATACCTTACTCTTTTCCTCTAAGGAAAGAAAAAGTTAGAAAGGATGTATGATCATGAAAAACTTAATCCTTTTCTCCAGTCAGACGGAGCAGTTGCGGGAGGGAAAAGGTGGAGAGAGAATGAGATAGAGAGGGGGGAAGGATTTTTTGTTCTTTTAATATTAATATAAATTTTTTAATTAATTTTTTTTAAATTTTTAGTAATTTTTTTCATTCAATATTATTATAAAGTTTGCCTCATGTTACATTTTAGTCACTTATGTTTGAAATGTTACATTTTAGTCACTTACGTTATCATTTTGTTGCCCCTTAAACAATAGTCTGACGTGGCAGTTAAAATGGTTTTTAAATGCCAACGTGGATGTTCAGTCAAGTAAATTAGTTGATTTTTTAATTAAATAAATTTAATTAATTGAATTTACTAAATTAATTAAAGGAAAATGTTAATTAGGTTTCTCAAAATAATCAAAACCAATGCATCATATTAATCCTTGAACTGGAGAAAAAAAAAGACTCTTGGTCTCCTTTATTCTTAGTTTTCGTTTCCATTTTGATTGAAAAAATCATCTATTTTCGCAGTCATCTTTGTTAAATCAAAACAATAGAAATCAAATCGAGTGCTTTATCAATTGATTAAATTTTTTATTCAAAACAAAAGAACAAAGGATCAGTTCGATGGAGGGTCTAAACATGAATTACAGTAAATAATGAGTTTTTTTTTTGTTATTTACCTAAATTTTGGGTTCAGATATTATGGTTTTTTTTCTTCTTTTTTTTTTTTGCAAAAATATGATTCATCCTTTCATGTTTTGCTGTAGATGTGATAGACAAAAAAGACATGCTTTATTTTTGTTTATTCATGTATTGTAGGCAACCACAATAGCAAGCAAGTATAGAGGTTGGTTCGTCTATTTCTTCTTCTTCTTTTTCTCCTCCTCCTCCTCCATAGTTCTACTCTTCTCTTATCTTCTCTGACGGTAACAAAGAAAACTCAACTATTGCTTCTTTCTAAACAGGAGAATATTGGGTTTTAGGGTAAAATTTTGTATTCTATTTTCATAAAAAAAATAACTTTTCTCATCCCAGCTAGACATCCACATTGGCATTTAAAACCCATTTTAACTGTCACATTGGACTGCCTTTTGGGATGTAATAGATCTTAACCGTAGAGTGACCATTTCATAATAAAATGATGTATAACGTAAGTGACTAAAATGTAACCCGGGGCAAACAAAATTAACTATTTTAATAATTTACCCAATTTTTTAATGATACGTATCATTCTCTAATTGACTATAAAATCAACCTTAATTATGGAAATAAAATTGATCTAGTTTCGACCAAAAAAATAATATCAATTGAATGAATACATTTTCTTTTTATATATTAAGTAATTAATGGTTCTTTGAAATAATTTATTAACACAATATCTAGAATTGTTTATACCCCTTTTCAACTCATAAATAGAAGGATAACGCATTTCACATCCTCCTGCATTGGGAACAATATCCATGCCAATCGAGTTAAGACTCAATTTGACTATTAACATTTTTATTTTTGTCATTTTATTTTTTATTTTCAATTTGAAAAAAATTAAATTTGAGTATATCATCGAAATTTAGAAAATGTAAGGGTAAACTATGTTATTTTAGTGAAGAGCCGCTCACTCTCTCTCTCTCCTTCCTCCATTTTCTATCAAGCTCTCGTCCCTCAGTTCCCCATAATCACCGCACTCCCTTTACTTCAAGCATAACCACCGTACAAACTAAGAATTTAACAAAATAAGCAAATCTTCTCCTGATTTCTACCTAACCAGAGACGAAAATCCATGCCTTTCTTGCGTGTATGTGTGTGTTTCCAGTTTGTTCTTCTTGATGGTGAGGGTATTATGCTTTTTTTCCTAGTTTATGTCATTCTAACACACATACAGTCAAGAGTTTTCAGGAATACTATGATACCTTGCCGAAGTATGAGTTTTTGAGTTTTGCTTGCAGTTTTGACATAGGCCATACCTGCTTCACTCCTTTCTATTTTCTTTGTTGTGTGATTAGATTTCTCTTTTTTCTTTGCATTTTTTTTTTTAAAATATGAATCTAGAAAGATTTAGGGTGGGTTTGGATGGATGATTAAGTGCGGTGCGGTACATTTAACTTACTTTTTATCTCTCGCTACAGTATCGCTACAATATCTAATCTCACCGCCACCGCTGTTTTTACACTAACCGCAGATAAACATACTACCCATCCAAACACGCCCTTAGAATTTCTTTTTACCTGAAGGTCAAGTTTTTCCTTATATATTTTATGATGGATTTTATTGGGTTATAAGCCTCCAATATTTTTAAATTTTCTTGAATTTTTTCTAGATTTCTCTTTTTTCTTTGCATGCATTATTTGGCGCCACTACTTTTTCCACAAGTTAGACGCTTTTTTTTTTAATTTTAAAAAATATATTTTTTAATTGAGTTTGCTAGTTTTACCCCTTTTTTTATTATAGTTATTATTTTTTTTACTTTTTTTAATTAAAAATATTATTTTAGTTTAAGAATAAAAAATGATATTTAATTTGGTAGAGTCATTAAGAATGACACCAGTGCTATAGGTGTTTCTTTTAATGTGTTTTTTAAATTAAAAATAAAAAAAATTGATATTTTGTTCAAGACCGATTGTATTATGTCTTACAATATTATGTCTTACAAATAAAACATATTTAAAAGATTTTGTTCAATACCGACAACAATGTATTTTACAAATTGAAAATTACAATGTTTAACCGCAAGTCAACCAAGCAAGTTTCTCAGTGCTATTAAATTGTAGCCCAAATGCTGTCGATATTGATGATCTCACCTATGTAGTTCGATTTGGGATTCCTTAAAACCCTCAAACATCCCGTTGACACAGGGAATCTCAAATAATCCACCTGTTGGCTGTATAACCAATTTGAACCCTTTATTATCCTACCACAGCCAATGAAAACACTTACATAACCAATTTGAACTCGTTACCAATTAAATAACTGGTATCCAAAAATAACTATTAAATTTATCGGTGTCGAAACTCCACCAGATTATCGTTAAACAAAACATACATTCAAATTTAAAAAAATAAAAAAATAAAAAAATACATAAAAAATGCTCCTCATCTCTCTCCCATTCATCCTCTAACAAAATATAACTAAAAATAAAAATTGTTTCCTTCAACTCATATTGATTTGCCATTGGGGATTATATATAACAATTTGGTCATGCCAAAGAGAATGGTTCTATCAAGTAAAATATTATTTTATTATATTTAAATTTAAAAAATACTTTTAAAAAAAATACCGCGCACATTAGTGGCTCCATTTAAAATGGAGCCACCCAATAAAATAATATATATTTTAATTAAAAAAAAAGTCACATGTGGAAAAGGGGTAGCGCTCCATAAAAAAATTATTTTTTAAAAGCTCTCAATTTTTTAAAAATAGCAGTATTTTCTTAATATTTATACAGGTGACGCCATTTTACATGGCTTCACCAAAAAATAATTTTTTTGGGGTTTGTTGAAACTTTTTGGCTCCATCAATTTTTATTATAAATTTTAGATTATTTACATGTATAATAAAAAAAATAGGTCATTTCGTAATTAATTAAAATTTTAATTTCATTCGTAAAAAAAATCTATATATAAATTTAGCTATTTCTAAATATTTGTTTATGTGTATGTAGATTACAAAAGAATTTACTTATTGTTTATAAGATTTACTTTTAGCTTAATGAATCAAGGCGTACACATTTTTTTCCTTGCCTAACTTGGCATCAAGGTTAGGTTTCTCCTCCCATGGATACCTTTTTTGGCTTTAAACTGTTGTTAGTCTTGTATTGATGTCATTTTGTACTTTTTTTTCATTTTCATGAATGAAATCTTGTATTGTGGAGGAGTGATAGATTATCAGGACACGAGTTTTGATATGTGGCTGAATGGGACAAATAAATGACACGGACGAGAGGAAACAAGCACAATAGACGGAAATATTTGAGCATTTCTAAATTTCACAGCTTAAAAGTGTTTTTTCTTTCTACAATTTACCAATCCATTGACATTCTTTTATTATTAAATTAACATATCCCATGCCTAGTGGGAGTTTAAAACTAGTATTACTTATAACATTAAACCAATACAATATTAACTCAAATGATTGAATTAACTAACCAAAACCCAGAAGAAAGAAGAATTATTCAAACCCATACTAATAACTATGATTTAAAAATAATATTAAAAATTTATTTTCCCCTTTATACATCAATCTATGGGCTCAAGTGAGTGCAATTAATTAAGATAGTGATGGGCCCTTTAGGTCCAATATCAAGCCCAATTTAAAGTCAATCCGGAGTTGGGTTGACCCGATACCAATCCAAATTCCACTCGTTTCTTTCTTTTCCTAACAATCCACTCAGTATCTCCTCCATGGAAGCATCGAATCAGTCGATCTGCTCCACTTTGTCTCTCATCTCCATCCAATCCTGAACATCGAAATTCCCTATTTACCCTCCTCGCCCTATCAAATTTACCTCATCGCCCGAATTTTCCATGGCTTGACCCGGAAATCCGACTCAAATGGACTCTCTGCAAAGTCTTCCTCCACTATCGACTCTGTCCACCTCAGTTTCCTCTGCCCTCAACGCTAAACTCGGCACCAACCATGATCTAACCCAAGCACCAAGTATCGTCGCCGAGTTTCTGACTCAGTGCGATGATCTGGAACGAAATCTAGTCCACCTCAACCGCACCCTCGAGTCAAACCTCGCATCTTACGCTTCCTTCTCTAATCGCATCGGCCACCTCTTCGGCATTGTAAATTCGAAATTGACCGATCTAGGATCCTCTGTTTGCCTTCGATCCTCCGTTTCAGGTTCGCATCAATGCAAAGTTTCGATTTTGATATTGATTTTCTCTTCTTCTTCTTCTTCTTCTTTTTTTTTTTTTTTTTTGAGTTTGTGCATGAAGAGCACTGGTTTATCTTTTTTTTTTTCTATGCGGAAACTTCTGTGTTATAGACGGAGAAGGGTTGGGAGAGGAGTTGCCGTCGTTGGCCAAGGAGGTGGCCAGAGTGGAAGCGGTCCGAGCATATGCAGGTGAGAGTTCTAAAATGTCATAGATTATAGGAATTCTAAAGTTCTTATTAAATTTAAGCAAAAGCACTAAATTTTTGTTTAGATAGTTAAGAAGAATTATTCTTTATAGTGTTCTCGTATTTCAGTTTTTTGTGTTTCAATATGCAAAGAAATGTGTTTTTTGTAATTCTATGGTTGAAATTGAGGTAAAATGATTCATATTAGGGCTTACACTCTGCTTTTGCTATTTGGTTTCTTTCTTTTCTTGTTACTTGTAAAATATATATAGAAAGCTAAAAGTAGCAGAAGTTTCAAACAAACATAGCCTACTAATCATTAATATGATTTATTCTCTTCTGGTAAGAAGATATTGATAGCCCATTGTTGCTTTTTCTCAATGACATGGAGGTAATACCTCCAAGTTGATGTCCTACCATCTGTAGATCTCACCCAACTTTATATTGGTTTATTGATATTTTTTTGGCTTGTTATCGGTTTCTTCTACAAGATGCATGTTAATATTTATTGATTATAATTGTAATTTCTATTCATTCATGTTTCTTCATTAACAAAATGTTATCTGAATAGAAAGATCTTGGTCAGAATTCTTAGTTTACCAAGCCTCAAAGCTCAAGTAGTTCAAGCTATTAGATCCACATCTGGACTAAATCACTATGGATTTTCCTTTGCTGTGATTTATGAGTCTTCTTGTTTCTGAAATGATTTGCTAATCTGATCTAACTGTTGTATCTCCAATAGTTACAATTTGTGTTGCTTTTGGATCTATCAATGGTGGTCTATTAGCCACCAGTTGCACATTTGCTTGTACCTTATTGCAGAAACATTTAGCAATTGGGTGTAATGAGAAAATTTAGCAGTTGAGCTTAGTAGGCAAAATTTATATTTGGTAGCATAGTTTGTACTTGCATTTGTTCAGTCCTTTTAGAATCAGATATAATACTAGACTGAGAACTCGGCTGCTGTTAGTGCTTTTGTGTCACAAAGGTCCTTTCGCTGCTATTGGCATGATTAGGGTGGTTTAGTAATATAGATATCACTATTGCAGCTGCTATTGGCATATGCCGAACCCTTTTTAAGCTTTATTTAGGTGATTTTGTTGACTATAGGTCTAGGTTCTTGTCTTAGTTGTAGAGATCAATTTGACATATTCTTATGCTAAAGATCAGACTATATCCTCTTGAAAATGGACAAAGAAGATTGCTTTGATTGGAAAAGAAACTAATCAGCAAGATCTTCAGCAAAATTAGCTAGCTTTTTCTTGTATTTTTAATTTTAGTTAGTTTTTCTCTTTTGAAACTTACTTTTTGTTGCCTCTACGGAATTGTGATCTAATGCTCTCAGCGATGCCTTTTTCCTTGAAAACTATCTTTTCTACCAGAGGTAGCATCAAAGCTGGATAATTTAATTGGTGATATTGAAGATGCTGTCTCTTCTACTATGAAAAAAAATTTAAGAAAGGATTCTTCCGCGCAAAATTCAGAAGTAAGCACTAGAAAAATAGTCATTCACACCATCTAATGGAAACTATTCTTTTTGCCTAAACATGTTTGTTTCTTGATGTTGCAGGAGACCCGCATGGTTGCTATTAAAACACTCAAAGTGACCGAAGACTTGTTAACTTCAGTCACGAAGGCACGGCCTCAATGGGCACGTCTAGTCTCAGCTGTTGATCACAGAGTAGATCGAGCTCTAGCAATATTAAGACCCCAGGCAATTGCTGATCACCGAGCCCTTCTCACATCCTTTGGATGGCCACCATCACTTTCAAATTTGACTTCCTCAAGTCTGGATGCAAGGAAATCAAGTGAAGTCCCAAATCCTCTTTTCACAATGCATGGTGATCTCAAACGTCGGTATTGTGAAAACTTTTTTGCCCTGTGCCGCCTGCAGGAGTTGCAGAGACAAAGAAAATCACGGCAACTTGAGGGCCATAATCGGGAGGTCGCTCTTCACCAACCACTTTGGGCAATTGAAGAGCTTGTCAATCCTGTATCTGTTGCATGCCAACGCCACTTTTCAAAGTGGATTGATAAACCAGAATTCATTTTTGCTCTGGTATATAAAATTACACGTGATTATGTTGATTCAATGGATGAGTTATTGCAGCCATTGGTTGATGAGGCAATGCTAACTGGTTACAGTTGCAAAGAAGAATGGATTTCTGCAATGGTAACATCCTTATCAACATACTTGGCGAAAGAGATATTCCCTATTTATATTGGTCAACTGGAGGAAGAGAATGTGACTGGTATTAGATCACAGGCTAGGACATCTTGGCTCCATCTTATTGACTTGATGGTCTCTTTTGACAACCGGATAAAGCCTCTTGTAGAACAATCTGGGATCTTGCTTTCCCTCCTGGAAGATGGGACTCCATGTAAGATTTCATCTCTATCTGTGTTCTGTGATCGACCTGACTGGCATGATATGTGGGCAGAAATAGAGCTAGATGATGCAATGGAAAAACTAAAACCAGAGATAGATGAAGAAAGAAACTGGACTAAGAAGGTTCAGGGGGCAGATCTCTCTAATTCTGATGACTATAAATCCCCTGCAGTTTCCAGCGTTACTTTTACGTGTTTATCATCTTTGATTGAGCGGTGTCGATTGTTGCCTACAGTTTCTCTGAGGTCCAGGTTTCTGAGATTAACTAGTACACCAGTCATAAAATTTTTTTTGGATTGCTTACTTCTCAGATGCCAAGAAGCTGAAGGATTGACTGCCTTAACTGATGATGATGCTCTAATCAAAGTTTCAAACTCTGTCAATGCAGCTCACTATTCCGAATCTATTTTAAAAGAATGGTGTGAGGATGTCTTTTTCCTTGAGATGGGATTGGATCAAGGTGAGCATCCTGAAGAGTCTGTTGCTGAATATAGTGGTAGCGAGGTTCCAATTGAAGAGTATGGAAATGGTATTTTCCATGAGGAGATTGTGAAGTTTGAAGATTTCAGAACACAGTGGGTTGAGAAGATAACTATGGTTATTTTAAGAGGATTTGATGCCCGATGCCGAGATTACATAAAGAACAGAAGACAATGGCAGGAAAAGAGTGAAGAAGGTTGGACTGTATCACAAACATTGATAGGGGCCCTGGATTATTTGCAGGCAAAAATGGCAGTAATAGAAGAAAATTTAAACAGGGTAGACTTTGCGGGAATCTGGAGGAGTCTGGCAGCGGGGGTGGATAAATTGATATTTAACGGCATTATTATGAGCAATGTGAAGTTCCATGAGGAGGGGGTGGAGAGATTTGGGTATGATGTAGAGGTGGTATGGGGGGTATTTAGGGCATGGTGTTTGAGGCCGGAAGGATTCTTTCCGAAGGTGAGCGAGAGCTTGAAGTTGTTGAAGATGGAAAAGGAGCAACTTGAAGACAGCCTGAAAGGGGGGCAGAAACGGATGAAGGAGAATGGAATTAGGCATTTGAGTGTAGTTGAGGTAGAAAAGATTGGGAAAAACAGAGTATATACCAAGTAAAAAAAGGCGTTTAATTTTGGTTCCCTTCTGTCATTGTAGCTAAATTACACAGTAGACTTGGACAAGGGGAGTTAAAGTTGTCTCTGTTTGTATTTGGCTCTTCGATTATTAACCCATTCGTTTCAGAAATACAGTAGACCAATAAACAATGAAGATTGTTTTGTTCTTTTTTCACCATCATTCCTATTCAATTTTCAATGCAGATTGTAAGGCTTCATTACGCAACCTTTCAAATATGTAGACAAATAAATTCCTATTCGACATTTAACATACATTAGACAAAGATATTACTATATCTATGAGCATTTGTTAGCAATATCCTATATTGGATTATTTTAATATTATTTTTAAAAGAGAAAAAAAGAAAAAAGATTTGGACTCTTATTATTGACTCCCATCTTCATCCTAGAGTCATATTTATACCAATCATTATGGGTTGGGTTGCTCAATCCCTTCTAATGGCTCCTCCCCTTTCTGATGATAGTGTATGAAGTATGCCACTAGAGTTAACCAGGACGTTCCTTTTAATTGCCCGCTTCGAACAAATATGGGGACACCAAAAAGTATGTTGAACCTTCCCTCTCCAAACTTGCTTTCCTTAGTTGATGCTTCCCTTTGAGAATCGAAAACTCATATTTGAAGTTAGAATTCCAACAGATGTCTCATTTCCTCCATTGTTGTAGTACATTCAAATTTGTCACTCTCAATCAAAACATCATGGGGTGATCTCTTGACTGTCCCAGTACAAATTGATGTGTTATCCCCAGCCATTATATCTAAACAACAAAGGAAAAAGAAACGGAGCCTACCAAATTTTAAATGAAGAAATTCTAACTGCCACAAAACACAATCCTAATAAAACACTAACGTAAATCTGTAGAGGGCTGGAGAAAACTTCAAAGAAATTTGGACGTAGCAAAGGAGAAAAAAAAAGATAAAAGTTAAACAAGTGAAAAAGGTAAATCCCTAACTCCCTCTATTTATAACGCAACCATGGATCTTGGTTTACGCCCATTGTGTGACAATTAAGCAAACACGCTTGACCCTTGCGTACGTTTCTCAACAATTTGCAGAAAGAAACCTCTCATAGAAGGACATGTAGCAGGGTTACATCATTCCCAATCCTTACCAAAGAGGCGTGCCCCCATTTAACACACATTTGCAAAATTTTCAGTGTTTTATTTTAAAAGCCAACCTTATATTCTGAACTTAAATTTCAAATTTTAAAATTAAGAGTTGTAAACTTGCCAAATTATAAAGTACTCCAATCTAACATTCACAGTGTCGAAACCATTTTTTAAAAAAGGAGGGAGTCGACTTTTATTTTAAGAATGAAAACGAAAAAAAACGGGAGTCGCCACCGATTCTTTTTGATAAGGTGTGATCGGGTCACTTCGAAAAGTGGGTGTTTTTAATAAACAATTTGATTTATTAAAATAACGGTTTTGGTCTATGAGATTTAGAAAACAGGTTCCGGAGTCGATTATGTACGAGGAAGGATTAGCACTCTCGATACGCCCAAAATTGGTACCTAGTTGATTCATTAGTGTCTTAGTGTCGAAAATTGAGAACTTTGAAGAGATTTAAAATACAATTCTTTGTTAAAATATCGCTTAATTGAGAACTTTTTTTTTTCAGAAAATGGCGTATTTGACGTAAATCGAGAAAAATAGAATTTCGTCCCGTAAGTTAGGATACAATGTCTTAAATCCCCAAAACGAGAATAAACGCTGAAAAATTTATTTTGAAAGATATTTAATTATCTCAGTTTTAGAAAGAAATCATATTTCGTAAGTTAGAACATGATCTTTTCTTGGTTCCCGAGATTATTTAAAAATTTAAAATGTTCTTTTGTGCGATTTATCGAGAAGATCGAAACCCCGTAAGTTAGGGTATGACTTTTTGAAATAAAAAACGTGGAATATTGCTTATTTTAAAACAAAAATTTTAATGCGTCGGATAAAGATTAATGTAACACGAATTGGCAGTGAAATAAATTTCGATATTAATATGCATAACAGAATAACAATAAATGCGTTAATATAAATGAAAATAATAAGGATGAAAATAAAATAAAGTACTAAAACAAACAAGCTATATAAATAAAAAGAAAAATAATAGGTAAAAAACTAAAAAATTAATAAATTAATAAAATTAATAAAATATAATAAAACCTAATAGTAAACCAATAGATAAATAAATGCTATATACAATAGTTTAAAAATAATATTAATATTAATATTAATATTAATATTAATATTAATAATAATAAATAATCTAAAGTTTGAAAGGATATAGATAAATAAATAATAAGATGATAATAAAAAGTGTCTAAAAGAAATATGGATAATAATAATAAGTAAGTAAACACACAAAAAAACGGAAAAGAAATATACTGTAATAATAATATTATTAAATTAATTAGCTTAATAATATAATAATGATAATAATAATAATAATAAAATAAAGAATAATAATAATACATTAATAATAATAATAGTAAAGACAATAATAATAAGAATGATAATAATAATACTAATATAGTAATAGTAATAATAGTAATAATAATAAAATTAATTAATTTAATAATAAAATAGTCAAAATAACAAAAAGGGACTAATCTGAACTTAAAACAGAAACCCGAGGCAAATCCAAAATAAATAAAAAGGAAAAGGACCAAGTTGCATGCGCGAATAAGAAGGAGGGACCAAAATGGGAAATAATCCCTCCTCCAAAACGCGCAGCTTCGAGGTGAGCCCAATTGGAAACGAAATAAATTAATAGGCAAAAATTAAAATGAAAGAAACTTGATTGCAAAATAGTAAAAAGGCGGAAGGACTAAACTGGTAATAAGATCAGTTTTAAAAAACACGCGGATCCTCCCTAGCGGGTCGAGTCAAATTTGGGTTAAGGGGCAAAACGACGCCGTTTTAGTGCCTGAAAGGCCTGCCCAAAACGACGTCATTTTGGTGGCCTATTTAAGGCAAATTTTTTTGAAAATTTTCATTCTTCTCCTCTTCTAAAAAAAAAACCCAAGAATTCTCTCTCAAATTGTAACAGCCCAATTTCGACCCTAACTAGAACGGTGGTCTCGGGACCCCGAATCCAGGATAGAATAATATTTTTAATTATTATTTTGATATCTATGTTATGTGGTTAAACATGTGTTAAAATATCATTGATTAAATTTCATGTTTGGGTGATTAATTTAAGAAAAAGGATTAAATTGCAAGAGTGATAAAATTTGCCAATTACTTGATAGGGAGGATTAAATCAAAGTGTCTTTTTAATTAAGGGATTTTATGTTATAATTTAACCTTTTTAGTATGTAGTGGACGGCAACATGCATCCACTAAGAATTTTGCTATTATTTTTAATTTATTATGTAGTGATGATAATACATATTTTATATTAAAAATCTATTTTAATAAAACATAAAAGAAAATGGCCATTGCATGTTTACCATTTTAGCTTTCTTGACCGAAAATAAAGAAGAAGAGAGGAGTTAAGCTTTCATCTATTTCGGCATTTGCATGTTTTATTAAGGTGAGTAATTTCACCTAGTTTTTGTTAATTTTAATAATTTTGAGGTTATTGTCTTGTAAATTAACTAGCCCATACTCAACTTCTTGAATTGGTTGTGAAAGTCGAAAGTTGCCATGGATGGAAATTGTGTTTGTGAGATTAATGGTAGAATATGTTAAAAGCATGCAAGGTTAACAATATTTTCTTTAGAATTTTTGGATAGAGCTTAGTATAAGGAGGTATTAATAGAAAGAAAATTTTTGGAATGTGCTAAATAGCAAATAGATGGAAGAAAGGAGTTGAAAGAAGGGCTATGAACATTCGGCCCTTCATTGATGTGATTAAATTGTGGATATTTTTTGTTTTGAGTTGTAAGGTCTTGAACCTTTAAATTTTCGATTTTGGTACCTACACTACTGATAAACATGATAAATTTGCATAAAGATGGTAAATTGAGCTTTAATTTCCTTGATTAATTATGTTCTTAAAAAAGTTGTTGCTGTCCAAATTGGTATAGATTAAATGTATGTCCGATTGAGGTTTTACATACTGTCCAATATGAAAATTTTAAGACAAATTTGGTTGAATTAAGTGTTGTCTTGTTGAGGTTATACATGCTACCCAATACAAAAATGTTTAAGACAAATTTGGTTGAATTAAGTGCTATCTTGCTGAGGTTATACATGCTGTCCAATGTGAAAATTTTAAGACAAATTCGGTTGGATTAAGTGCATGACCGAATGTGGTTTTACATGTTGTCCAATGTAAAAAAAAAAGATTTATGATAATTCGATTAGGCAAAACATGTTGAGGATTCAAAGCTGTCAAAATTTAACATTTTTATGGTTGTTCGGTTGAGCATTATTGTTGGTTAAATTGAATATTTATTCTTGTCCAAAGTATAATATGTGGTTGAATGAGTTCAATTTGAATTATTTAGATCAAGTAAAAAAGGAAAAGGTTTTGGATCGGGGAAAAACAAAGTTGAACGAATAGTTGGAAAGCTCAATCCGTCAAATTTCAATGTAAGTTTTAAGCAATCGGATTAATTTGAATTATCTCTATATTAAATTGTACATGTTCGAGTGACATAATAAATTTTATTTTCAAATTGCCGAATAAGGCATAGGAATTATTATATGTGATAGCCGAATGTGGATTAGTAAATACATGTATATATCTATAACCATTGAATAATTGAGTTGGCCAAATATATGCACTTGGGATAAGGGATAATATATATATATATATATATATGGGAATAGAATATTCGGATATGTGTGAGTGTATATATATTTGATGATGCCAAATGTGGTATGGTGACTTTAAATGTGTTTGCCGAATATGATAGTATCATGAATATGTATTTATTTATATAAATACCTTGGATGGTTGAAATATGTATAAAGATATATATATATATATATATATATATATGTATATATAAATGTTACCAATGTGATAGGGTATAAGATTAAATATTTGTATTGGCCGAATGTATATTTGCCTTATGTATGAAATTTTGATATGTTTGGACTGGATAAATAATTATGAGTTGAGTAGTAGTTAATTGTGGAACATGAAATAGGTGATGGTGGTGATTGAATAAATAAATATGTGTTTAATTGAGTGTGACCGAATGTGATGGTAAATTATAGGAAGAAAGAGTTGGTTTGAATGTGTGTATTTGTGTATGTTCATATTTATAATATGTGAATATATATGTTATGTTTAAGAGGAGATTTGTTAATGAACACTATGTGGTATAATAATATGCGGTTTTGAGGCATATGAAAATAGGTAAGGTTTGCATATTAATCAATTACATGTGTATACTGTTATGAGCTCTTTTACGATTGAATTGATTCATTTAAAGTTCGGTTATTGAAATGTTGTTCATAAAAACCATTGCTTATCACTTGCTAAGCTAAGTAAGCTTACCGTTGATTTCATTTGACTATTTATAGGTCTTGAAGTTTAAGCTCGTACTCGGGGTTTCTTGTCGAAGTCAAGCACACTATCAACTACTATTTTGGTACCTTACCAAAGTTGATCTTTTGTATTAATGGCATGTATAGGCTATGTTACCTTTGGAATTGTTGCAGATGACGAGTATATGTAACTTTGTATTTATGTATGCCATGCGAAAATGGATAAAATATGATATTTTGGGTTTATGAGAGTTCGGTCATGTTAATATGTTATGATGAAAGTATGATTCATGATGTGTATGTGTTTGATGCTTGGTTATAAGAATGAATGTGTGAAATAAGGTTTGGTGTATGTATATTTGGTTTTGATAATGGTTAATTCATTTTAGTAAAGTGATTATATCATGTATGTATTCAGAGAATCGAGTTTTGATGATCTGATGAATTGGGTCTTTTGTTTGTATTGAATAAAAATGCCTTTTACATGAAATGGGTTATACGAATTAGGGTTACATAAGATAATGTTTAAAGCATGATATGGAAGTTCATTATTACCTATTAGGCATTCGATAAAGATCATATGAATAGTGTATTTTATGCACGAAATGTATATACATGTTCATATTATTCTATCTTGTTATATATAACTAAATAAGTAGTTAAATTTTATTACATGTTAGTTGATTACAATATTTGAATAAACAAATGATAGGTATTTAAATTATTTATTTGTGAATGATTGTTTGGGGTTATGTTATGTTGGGTAATGCCTCGTAACCCTAATTCGGCGACGGATACGGGTTAGGGGTGTTACACAAACCCTCTCCCTCTCCCTTAGTCCGACCTAGAGTTCCGGCAATCGGTCAACCACAGGCAACGCCGGAGCTCTAAAAAAGGGGTTTTTTCATCCTTTCGACCCCCCGAACTCTGATTTGGGGTCGGTTTCTTTAGAAGTTGGCCCAAAGTCACCCAAAAGAAAAAATACTTTTCGGTTTTTGGCCACTTTTCATCGGAAGTGGCTACCTCGGCCGTTCACGGCGGCGGGACACGAAGGTTTGTCTTCTTCAAGCTTCTCTTTTTTTATTTTGTGTTGTTTTTTTAATAAAATAATTTCGAAAAAATGAAAGAAAAAAAATATCACCTTTTGAATATTTCTTGACTGTTTTCAAATTTTTTTTGTATTCTCTCTGTCTGTAAAAATATTACATTGACAATGGGGGCTTTTATAGTCGATTTACATGTATTATTTTGCTTTTATCTGCTATTTCTTTTCTTGCTTTTGCTTTTTGTTTCTGTTTCTTTTTTGCAGGCAAGGTCAACGGAGGTAGAAATCTCGACTTTTTGTCGTTTCGGTGCAAGGGAGGCAGATCTTGGGCGGTGGGCGCGCTGACGCGGCATGTGAAGGAGCGACGGTGGCTAGGTTTTTTTTTCTGTCTTCTTTTTTTGCTGAAAATAGTTTAGTATTTGGGCCATTAGGGTTTTAATTTATTTTGGGCCATTTGGGCCTCTTTTGTAATTGGACTTTGACTTTTAATTTATTTTTTTTTGTTTGCTTTTTTTTGTGTGTCTGGGCCCGAGCTAAATTGGGCCTCTACAGATAAGTTTTGGCAGACCTCCTCACTATGTTTAATAGACTTGACAAAGATCACTTTATAACATTTCCTCATCTTGAGAGGGCAATTGTTATATTACCGCTACAAGCCTTACACATTTCATGCAAACGTCACACCAGATAAACATTGCATCTATTGATTGTTTAGTTGTCTTAAAACACCATGTTACTAGCTTATGAGGTAACACCACCATCCCTACAAGACAAGACAAGATGTGACTGTGCCACTAGTGAGATCCTGACACGTGGCACACCCTCTGTCTCATGTATATAAGCCTTCCCATTGCACAAAGGAGACAGAGGACAACAACAGAACAAAACACTCCATTCCATGCTTACTCTTTCTCTCTTCTTGTCAGCCACTCTCTCCACCCCTTTATCCACTTGTTACGACGACTATTCACCCTACTAAGGTGAATCGCCACAATCATCCTTATTTACTCCTCTTTGTTGATTTCTCATGTAAACAAATATTTACAATTAAATACATTAAAAAATTAAATACTAAAATTATTTTCCATGCATTTAAATCTTTTATCACTTTACCAAGAATACCTTAACATTATACGAATTGTTCTATATAATAAAATAAACTTAAAAAATAGAACAAGAGTGCAAATGCTTAATTACTCTATGATAATTAAAATCGAAAAGAAAGTATTTTATAGATTAGCGTTTTTCCCTCTTAGCGTTGAAAACTTAAAAGATATAATTATAGATTTAGTTGCTAATGTTTATCTATTTTGACACTTCGACTTTGATTTTTTTTTTTGTCACTTTGGCATGGTCAATTTTTAAATTTTAATCAATTTACCTTTTTTTACGAAATAGTTGCCTGAATTGATAATAATGGTATTGACATGACAATTTGTATGACTCTGTCTATATATACTTCATTATTAACACGTTCTTTTAAAAGATTTTGTGAAAAATTTTGAAATTTGTTGAATGTTCAATTTTATTTTATTTTTTGAAATTTTATGAAGTATACATCGACTATCTCGTGAGTTTCTATGTCAATATCGTTAAAATTTTAACCATTCAATCAACTTTTTAATTAATAAAAATATTAATTAATTAATTAAAATTTGAAAGTTAAATACTAAAATGATAAAAAAAAATTAAATCTAAAATAATAAAGAATAAATATTTAAAGATAAATTTATGATAGTGAAAATTTAAAATCAATGCATACATAAAATAATTGTAATAACCATATTTTGCCCGGAGCCCATTAAAAAAATAAAGCCCAATAAAAACAGTCCAATGTCCATTTACAAAAAGACCCAAAGCACTACAGAGCCCAGTGGATGAACCCAATCCCTAGCCCAAATTTACATCGGCCCAATTAAACCCAAATTACAGCCCAATTCCAAACGGCCCAATAAGCCCACAAACTAAAAATTTTCAGAAGAAACCTAGGGTTCTAGGAACCCTAGGCGCCGCTCCACTAGCCTTCTGGCCTCCACCAGCGCCGCAGCCCCCATGTGCGCACCTCGCCCCACTTGCCTCTGTCTGCCACTGCCACTCTCCCCACTTGCGCCGCTCGTCCACCTGCAGGGAAAACGACAGCAACAATGGCAACAAAAGACAAATCTGTTGTATTTTTTAGTTTTCTAACTTTTTCTTCGATAACGGTTATAAAAACTGAAGAAAAATGTAAAACGAGGTTCTTCTGCTGATTTTCGATCAATAGAAAGGCAATAGTTTCTAAAAATACAAAAGGAAACAGCAAACACCAAACAAAAAATCCAAACGCAACTTTCGAAGGTATTTTTTTTATTTTTAGAATCTTTTTTTCTTCGTGAATATATATATATATATATATATAGGACAAAAAGTAATAAAAAAAAGGAGAGAAAAGGCCTACCTGTTACGAATTTTGGCCACCGCGTACGGTGGCCGGCGGCGGCGCCGGTGGTGGTCTCCTCGCCGGAATCTGGGTTCCCCCAGTGGAGTTGAAAGAGGGAGAGGTTGAGAGAAGGAGAGTCTTTTTTTTTTTTTTTTGAATGGATTGCAGAAATGAAAAATAAAGAAAAAAATGGTTTTATAAAGGAGCTAAAACGGCGTCGTTTTGGCTTGGGTTTGTAGACCTCAAAACGGCGCCGTTTCATAATGGATCGGACGGACCCGACCCGAACAGCTCAGGATCCGCGTGTTTTTTACTGAGGGTCTATTTGCGCCCTCAGTCCTTCCGTTTTTAAGGAGATTCACAATAGAATCCCTATTTCATTTTTTCTTTTTCTTTTAAATTTTCCTGAATATTTTATTTATTTTTCAATTTAGTCTATATTAAAATAGCGAGTTTCAAAAGCAGGGCTAAATTGCGCGATTAGTCCCTCATATGTTGCGCGCGTCCTGTTTTAGTCCCTAATCCCTTTTTTATTTTAGATTATTACTATTTTAGCCCTTTAATTTCATTCTAATATCGATTTAGTCCAATTTTTTCCTTTTTTTAATTGTATTATTATTTTTTAGTATTACTATTATTTTTTATCATTATGTATTATTATTTTCCATATCATTATTTATGACTATTATTATTATTATTACTATATTTATTATTATATTGTATATATTTTGTATTATTATTATTATTTTATCATTATTACTACACTGTTATTATTATTATTATTATTATTAGTGTTGTTATTATTATCATTATTATTATTATCACTATTATTATTATTTACTTTATTTTTCATCATTGTTACTGTCATTATTATATTGTTATTATTTCTATTACCAATATTATTGTATTGCTACTTGTATATATTTATTATTATTATTATTATTATTATTATTATTATTATTATTATTATTATTATTATTGTTACTATTATTATTATTATTATTATTATTATTACTATTATCTCTATCATGATTAACATCTTTTTGTTTTTAAATTTATTTATTTATTATTGTTTTAATGTTATCTTTTTCGATTTTGTGTTTTATGGTATTGTTTATTATTACGTTTTGTTATTTCTCGCCTTCGTCATTTCATGTAGATCGACAGCTTTGGGATGATCTTGGATTCGAGGTTTTAAATTATCGTGTCCTAAAGTATTGGGTGTGATATTTTAATTCCTTTGGAACGAGAAAGTCTTGATTTTCAATTCGAGAAAACTATGGGATGATCTTGGATTTGAGGTTTTAAATTATCGTGTCCTAAAGTATTGGGTGTGATATTTTAATTCCTTTGGAACGAGAAAGTCTTGATTTTCAATTCGAGAAAACTATGGGATGATCTTGGATTCGAGGTTTTAAATTATCGTGTCCTAAAGTATTGGATGTGATATTTTAATTCCTTTGGAACGAGAAAGTCTTGATTTTCAATTCGAGAAAACCATGGGATGATCTTGGATTCGAGGTTTTAAATTATCGTGTCCTAAAGTATTGGATGTGATATTTTATTCTTTCGAAACGAGAAAATCTTGATTCAATTTGAGAAAACTCAAATGTTTCCAAAAGAGATAATTTTTTAAGTTCTTTTAAAATTTTCAATTTTCAACATTAGGACGTTGATTAATCAATTTGGTACCAATTTTGGGCGTTGCGAGGGTGCTAACCCTTCCTCACACTTAACCGACTCCCGAACCTATTCTCTTGAATATTCGTAGACCAAAAGCCTCGTTTTAGTAAACCGAAACGTTTTATTAAAACAAAGGTGACCCTATCACACCTAATAAAAGGTCAGTGGCGACTCCCGTTTTATTCGTTTTCAAAACCCAAAGTCGATTCCCGCCTTTTCAAATAGGGGATGGTTTCGACAGCTTGGCGACTCCACTGGGGAATTCGAAAGAGAGTCAGGCCGTAAATTGATTACTTTTTGTCCTTTGTCGAAAGTTTGAAATTTTGATTTGAAAATTACTACCCATTTGTTACATTCGTGTGTGTCATTGCATATGATTTCTATTTTCTTATGCACAATGCATTGCATGATCGTTGTGGTCGCACCCTTAAGTGGGAGTGAGAAGCTACTCTTTCGTGAGGTTTTCACCTTCGTGCAAGATAGTGGATCGCTTTCGGGATACATCCATACCTATGTCTTCGTGAGATTTTCATCTCCGTGCAGCCATAGGGAAATGTATTCCCCTGAACCGAACTCGTTTCGTATGAGCCTATAATGGGTGAGGATCGAGGAATCTGCTGGTTCGGGTACCTCTCTTTAGAACCGAACGACATGTAATGAACCTTAAAGAACCAACCCTAGGTAGAACCACGCCATACCTTAGTGGTTACCTGAATAAGTGTCTGATCATTTCTTGTTTATCTTGAGGTTTTTTGTACATAGTACTAACTCGTGTTGTTTTGTTGTAATTGCATGGCATTTCATCATAAAAAGGTGTTGATTTACATTCGATTACTAGGTAGAAAAGCTTAACATGGGGAAGGAATTTCTTGATAGAGTGAAGGGTAATGCGGTCGTTCGAACATGGTCCAAAAGGATACAACGAGAGAAAGGAGATAGTCTGACTGTGGGATACGAATCAGAGTTGTGGGACTTCACCCGTGTCAGCGTGACTCAGAATAGCCTGCAAGAACTGAAGGAGATATGGGACTCATGGGGCGATGATATGAAACAACTATGCTACTGTAGTTACAGTGATCTGCCCCATTTGCTTGATATCAAGGTGGATGAGCGCCTATTTCGGGCTATTACTCAATTTTGGAACCCCGCTTATAGTTGCTTTACTTTTGGGAAAGTAGATATGGTACCTACCATAGAAGAATACACGGCCTTACTACGGTGCCCAAGTACTTAAGCAGGCAAGGCTTATTCAAGAGCTGTTAATGTACCGACATTCGTAAGAAAGCTGATGAATATTATAGGGATGAGCGAGCAGTGGATTACGGCTCGGATCAAGCAAAAAGAGGATTGTAAATGTATCCCTTGGAGACATTTAAGGGATTTAATACTAACGCATTCTGATATAAAAAAGAAGGTCGACGTTTTTACCTTAAGCATCTACGGTTTGGTTGTCTTTCCCAATGCGTTAGGATATGTGGAGGAAGCTGTCTCAGACCTATTTGATAAACTGGATAAAGGGGTCACACCTGCCCCTGTAATCTTAGCCAAAACATTCCGATCGTTGAGCACTAGCCGAAGAGTAGGTGAAGGGAGATTCATAGGGTGCGCGCAGCTTTTGCTATCATGGTTTCATAGCCATTTTTGGAAGGTGGAAAAGGTCTCGTGTAAAGTCTTCTCCAAGAACTACTCTCCTTTGGGAGGATTAGTAACTACGCCAAGACGGGACGACCTTTCTGAAGAGAAATAGATAGCAATTCTCCAAAATTTACAAGTAGAAGATGTTGAATGGAGAGCTCCGTGGATGATCCCTGACGAGATCTTGTATCAGTGTGGAGAGTTTGATTGGGTTCCTTTACTCGGGATATGAGGGGCTGTTAAGTATGCTCCACTACTCGTAGCGAGGCAGTATCGATCAAGACAATTCATACTTGCAACGCATGGGCTAGCTCAGAGTGAGTTTTCATACAAAGGCGATAATTATAAGAAGAGAATTCGTGAGATAACGAGTGTGTGGACCCAAACCCGACGGATGAAGGGGCTCGCCGCAGGACCAATGACAACCCCCGAATATGACGAGTGGAGGAATACAAGAATCAATGACAATATCCCGATGCCAAGCCAGAGGGATGCTTTACCCATAGAAGAGCATTTACGAGTTGTCCCATCTGAATTAGAGATAGTCAGAGGAGATTTCAAGAACAAGAGTCGGGAATTGAGAAAGAAGATAGAGCAGCTAGAGGAGGAAAAGATGCAGTTAGGGCTGGATATCGACATCTATAAGTTAGAAGCCGATAAGTTAAGGAAAGGAAAAAACAAGGCTGAAGAAGATCTGGATAGCTTAAAAACGGATTACAAGAAACTACGCATGTCAATCAGAACTGCTGGATTGGGCAAGACATCAGAGCAATAGCGGCAAGAAATCAGAGAAGAAAAGACTAGGGTTGACCAGTGGGAAAAGAAGTGCCAAAATGCTCGAGTACGTGAAGACATTTTGAAAAAGAGTCTGTTGGAAAGTCAAAGTGAGAAAGAACAGTTACGGGTCCGAGCGGTAGAATTGGAAAGATCACTGCATCTGTATCGAAATTGTAATTCGATAAGTGAATTAAGAGCCAGCCAAAGCAAGGTCGAAGAATTGAAAAGAAAGATAGAAGAGCTCAAAACTGCATTACAAAACGGTGAACTTCAAGTTGAACTTCTTAATGAACATTGGAGGGAGCAGCTCCACTATTCTCAAGAGCAGGTCAGGAATAGAGATTATGTAATGGGTGAAGCTGTGGCTCAAGTCTTAGAAGTGGCCGCTCATTTGCAAACCTTGGCAGTTCAGGCTGATGTATTAAGTCTAATGTACGAGTTAGGATCAGATCGAGGCCAAAGACTAGCTTGGTTTTTTAAAGAAGTTAAAGATCTAGGTGTTAAGGGGAAACCATATGTATAATCGTCCGCTCTATGTAAAGAACTTTGTTTTCCAGTGAAGTTGATCTAATAGAACTGAATCAAAATCAACACATTTCTTTCTTTTTGCATTCATTTCATGCATTTGCATTGCATTTCATACACCCGCATCACATCGCGTCATGTGTACAAAAAGAATCTAATTAGCTGGCATTATACAACAGAGAGAGAGAGAAAGAAAAAGGGAAACCTAGAAGCTGAACACTCATACGGTACACGTGCTAAGCTGAAGAAGATAGATCAAAGACTAGAGCAATTCCAGAAAGAGGTGCAAGACCAGGTACAAGCCCAGGTGCAAGAGCAGCTAGCCAAGATCCAGCAAGACATGATGGAGTCCCAGAGGAACATGATGTCTCAGATGGCTCAAATGACCCAATTGTTGAATGGACTTATGGAGAAAGGAAAAGGTCCTACAACTAGTATCGGGGAAGAGAGCGAAGGCTATCCCCCAGGATTCATTCCACCTCCCATCCATGCAATGCAAAGAGGATATTCTTAAGGAGAGCCTGCAGGCTTGGGGCAACGACCTACACCACCTGCCCATCTCGGGCAAGGTATATTCACATCGAACCCCGGAGCTAATCCTACCGACCCGATTGTTCCAGATTTGGATGATCCAGCAGAAATAGCCAGGCTGAGAATGAACGATCAGAGTGCCCAGGATAAGTACAGGAGCTTGGAAGAAAGGCTCAAGGCAATAGAAGGTACTGAAGTCTTCTCTGCACTTGGTGCCAGAGAGCTTAGTTTGGTGCCCGATCTGGTTCTGCCTCCGAAGTTTAAAGTGCCAGACTTTGAGAAATATGATGGGACGAGATGTCCAAAGGCACATCTTATCATGTTTTGCCGGAAGATGGCAGGTTATGTGAATGAAGATAAACTACTAATACACTGTTTCCAAGATAGCTTGGCTGGGTCCGCCCTTCGATGGTACAATCAACTTAGTAGGGAAAGGATCCGATCATGGAAGGACCTAGCATCAGCTTTTTGTGAACAATACAAGCATGTCTCCGACATGGTGCTTGATCGACTAACTATGCAAATGATGGAGAAGAAGCCGACGGAGACCTTTAGACAATATGCGCAAAGATGGAGAGATATCTCGGTCCAAGTAGATCCCCCATTAACTAAGACTGAGATAACGGTCCTCTTTATCAACATTCTAAAAGCGCCATTTTATGATACGTTGGTAGGAAACGTCACAAAGGACTTCGCCGACGTCGTATTATCTGGGGAAATTATAGAAAATGCCATCAAGAGCGGAAGGATGGAAGGTCCCGAAAGTTCAAAAAGGGCAGTGCCTAATAGGAAAAAAGAGGCAGAAACCCATATGGTGGGGACCGAGAGCCACTATGCTTCTAATCCATACCCAATCCAATCACGACCCCGATATCGCCCACCTCTAAATTTCTACTTTCCTCCCCAAAACCCTTATTACCAAGCACCTCCTTCTTACCCCGCCTACGCCACCAATAACCAAAAACCATTCACCATGTTCCCACCAAATACCATGCCTGCTCCAAGCCAACCCAAGAACGAACAAAGACCTATAGGACCCAATCCTGAAAAACCTCAATTCATCTCTATTCCTGTGTCGTACGGAGAACTGTGCCCGAAATTATTAGAAAAACAATTAATATCCCCACATTATATGGCACAATTGAAGCCTCCATACCCGAAATGGTACGATCCCAATGCTAGTTGCATGTATCATGCTGGAAACCAGCGGCATTCTACAGAAAATTGTATAGCCTTCAAAAGGAGGGTTCAGGGTCTTATTGATGTAGGGATTTTACAATTTGACGGTACTGGTAACGTGGCTGGAAATCCGCTCCCAAACTATGCTGAAGGGAACGTGAGTGTAGTGACGAAGGAAGACGTGCGGCAAGCTAAAAGTTCCGTGTCTGAAATAAAAACACCTTTGCAAAAAGTTTGGAAGGCAATGATAGAAAATGAGTCGTTTTGTCATCCCAACAAGACTTTCAAAGGAGGAAATACAAAAAGTCGGTGTTTTTGTGATTTTCATGGCGTCGAAAGACATGACATCCAGTCTTGTGAAGAATTCAGAAAATTACTCCAAGACATGATGAACAACAAGGAGATCAAGATCTTTGACAAAACGAACGAGGCCGGGGAAAGGGAAATATGCGCCTCTGATAATCAACCACCAGCCATCCCTTATAGTGCCGGTCGACCTCTGGTGATTTACTATGAGGCCAAGAAGAAGGAAGTCAAACCAACGCTGGTGATTAAAGTGCCATCTCCTTTCCCTTACAAGGACGATAAGGCAGTACCATGGAAATATAATGCTAACGTTGTTGTACCCGAGGGTGAAAAGCCAAAGGCTGTGATTGGAGATATTAGCAGAGTAGGACACTTTACTCGTAGCGGGAGGTGTTATTCTCCTGAAATGGTTGAACCGAAGAAAAAAGCCGTTGACTCAAGTCAGAAAGGAAAGGCACCAATGCATGAGGCCGAGGTTGATGTTGAAATACAGTCTGAGCAAGAAATTAAAAGACCTGTGAATGAGGATGAAGCACATGAATTCTTAAAGTTCATCAAGCACAATGAATATAACATCGTGGAACAGTTGAACAAGCAGCCGGCGAGAATCTCGGTGTTATCTTTACTGTTGAACTCGGAGCCACATCGGAATGCCTTACTAAAAGTGTTCAATCAAGCTTACGTGGAAAGTAATGTATCTATAGAAAAGCTTGATAGGTGGGTAAACAACATGAATACGGATAATTTCATCTCTTTTAGTGATGATGAAATACCGCCAAATGGTAGGGGCTCCGTGAAAGCATTGCATATTACGACCAATTGCAAGGGTTACATAGTGCCGAATGTACTCATCGACAACGGATCCGCACTCAATGTCACGCCTCTGGCCACACTTTCCAGGATGCCAGTTGATATGTCTTATCTAAGGCCTTGTCATTCCACAGTAAGAGCATTTGATGGGACACAATGAGAGGTCATGGGAAAGATTGAAATTGCTCTAGATGTGGGCCCATGTACATATGACATAGAATTCCAGGTCATGGATATCTCGCCTTCGTATAATTGCCTCTTAGGGAGGCCTTGGATCCATTCCGCTGGGGCAGTTCCTTCATCTCTCCACCAAAAAGTAAAATTTGTCATGGACAACCGCTTGATCACGGTCGCTGGTGAAGAAGACATTGTTGCCTCTATCTCTACTGACGCGCCCTACATTAATGTAAACAAAGATGCAGTGGAATGCTCCTTCCGTTCCTTCGAGTTTATCAATGCTACATTTGTTGTTGAAGGAAACAAGACTCTCACACCCAAACTGTCAAGGAATACCAAGATGGGGATCAAGCTGACTGTGGGAAAAGGAGCCCGAGCGGAGAAAGGTTTGGGAAAATATCAGCAAGGAATAGTTAGAGCACTAAAGCCAGTACACCATAAGGCTCGATATGGTTTAGGGTTCAAGCCAGATGCGCGACAAAGAAGGAAATAATGACAGAAAGATCAAGAAAAGAGGATTGCAAGAGTCTCAGGTCGGGAATTGGAATGGGAGTCCATAGTGTATCCTCCGTTGTCGAACACATTTACATCTGCAGGAATGATGTACCCGGGGAGAGATAGTTTGCCAAGCATGTTGTTATCGATTGAAAGGGGTCTTCAGAATGTCAGTATAAATGTTATAGACAAAGGAGATGATGCAATTGAAGATGTTTCGATGATACGCCTTTGTCCTCCTGGATTTACTTTGAACAATTGGACTGCTGTAGATCTTCTTGTAGTTTCTAAGTCCTCTCCAGAGTAATGCTCAATGTTATCTCTTTTTGTATGCCCCTAAGTTATAGGGGGAATCTGTTATGAGAGTTTATGTTTGCTATTTACCTTTTAAATGAACGTTAATGGAGATGCATTTTGTCATGATTTTTTTCATTCTTATTGTCTTCATATTTATTCCCTCTTCTCATAGCTTGTCCTTATATATATCTCATATCATGCCGTAGTATTATGCTTGTGGGTTCCAATACCTTGATGCTCCTCTATAGTTTTCCTTTACATTCACCTTTCAGGTGCTCAGATGTCAACAACATGAACAATCCCATTACAAGTCCTAAAATCGATTTCGAGAAAGCTGTTTGTTTAGGAGAATGCGAAGCTGAGGAAGATGCTGAAGATTATGTCTCATCCCCTGACTTACTAAGGATGATGGAACGAGAAGATAAACAGATTCTATCCCATCAAGAATCTGTTGAGACAGTGAACTTAGGAAACAAAGAAAAGAGGCAAGAAGTGAAGATTGGGACCTTCATTTCAGAGAACACCAAACATGACTTGATCGCCTTGCTTCAAGAGTATAAAGATGTATTCACGTTGTCGTACCAGGACATGCCAGGTTTGAACGAGGATGTAGTGGTCCATAGACTCCCACTGAAACCAGAATGCAAACCTATTCAACAGAAGCTAAGACGAATGAGACCTGAAATGCTGTTAAAGATAAAAGAAGAAGTAAAAAAACAATTTGATGCTGGCTTCTTACAAGTCTCTAAATATCTAGAATGGGTAGCTAATATAGTCCCAGTACCGAAGAAAGACGGCAAAGTGCGAATGTGCGTGGATTATCGCGATCTGAATCGAGCAAGCCCAAAAGATAATTTTCCCTTGCCACACATCGATACATTGGTAGATAACACAGCAAAACATTCTTTATTTTCTTTCATGGATGGATTTTCGGGTTATAATCAGATAAAGATGGCCCCCGAGGATATGGAGAAAACTACCTTCGTAACAATGTGGGGAACGTTCTGCTCTAAGGTAATGCCATTCGAATTGAAGAATGCTAGGGCAACATATCAGAAGGCAATGGTGATGTTGTTCCACGACATGATGCACAAAGAAATAGAAGTTTATGTCGATGATATGATTGCCAAATCTCGGGGGGAGAGAGAGCATGTTGGGAACCTCAAGAAATTGTTCGAAAGACTAAGAAAGTTCCAGCTGAAGCTTAATCCAGCCAAGTGCACATTTGGGGCTACCTCGGGAAAATTACTAGGCTTTATTGCCAGTGAGAAAGGTATTAAGGTTGATCTAGATAAGACAAAAGCCATACAAGAACTACCACCTCCACGGACACAAAAAGAAGTCAGAGGATTTTTATGAAGGTTGAACTACATCGCTCGATTTATTGCTCAGCTTACCAACCAATGTGACCCAATTTTTCGACTCCTTCGAAAACGCAATCCTGGAGAATGGAACGAGGAGTGTCAAGTGGCTTTTGACAAGATAAAATAGTATTTGTCTAATCCTCCGGTGCTAGTACTGCCAACGCCTGAGAGACCGCTAATATTGTATCTGACTGTGTTTGAAAACTCAATGGGTTGCGTACTAGGGCAACATGATGATTCAGGGAAAAGAGAAAGGGCGATTTACTACCTCAGCAAGAAGTTTACAGAGTATGAGGCAAAGTACCCGTCAATTGAGAAATTCGGTTGTGCTTTAGTCTGGGTAGCCCGAAGGCTCAGACAATATATGTTGTATCATACGACATGGTTAATTTCAAAGCTGGACCCAATAAAGTACATGATGGAATCACTTGCACTCTCAGGAAGAATGGCACGATGGCAGATCCTACTATCGGAGTACGACATTATCTACGTGAATCAAAAGTCGATAAAAGGGAGCGAAATAGCTGACTTCTTAGCAACTCAAACAACAGAGGAATACGAGCCGTTGAGATTTGACTTCCCAGATGAAGACTTGATGTGCATTACAGAAAAAGAATGTGAGTCGTCAAAAGAGAAATCATGGAAGATGAGCTTTGATGGTGCATCAAATGCATTGGAGCATGGGATTGGAGAAGTCTTAGTGTCACCAGAAGGGAATCATTACCCATTCACTGCCAGATTAAATTTCTTCTGTACCAATAATGTAGCGGAATATGAGGCTTGCATCATATGACTTCGTGCCGCTATTGAACGAGACATCGAAATCTTAGAGGTGTACAGAGACTCAGCGTTGGTGATTTACCAAATCCATGGAGATTGGGAAGTGAGAGATTTGAAATTGGTCAAATATCGCGATCTCGTGGTAGAGCTGATCAAAGAATTCAAAGAAATAACTTTTAATTACTTCCCACGAGAAGAAAACCAATTGGCAGATGCCCTAGCCACTTTGGCTTTAATGTTCAAAGCAAACCGAGAAACGAAAATAATGCCTCTCCAAATGAGCATATACGAGGTCCCTACACATTGTTTTAGCCCCTACACATTGTTTTAGCATTGAAAAAGAAGCAGATGGACAACCATAGTTCCAAGATATCTTAGAATATGTCAAGAATCAAAGGTATCCTGAACAAGCAAATGAGAACGACAAAAAAACAATCAGAAGAATGGCGGTGGGATTTGTTCTTGATGGGGGCATCCTGTACAAAAGAGGAAAAGATCAGGTGCTCCTGAGATGCGTGGATGCTGTTAAAGCCAGAAAAATACTTGAAGAAGTCCATGAAGGAGTTTGTGGAATGCATGCCAATGGTTTCACTATGGCCAGACAGATTATGAGACTTGGTTATTACTGGCTGACGATGGAAAGCGACTGCATTAGTTACACGTGAAAGTGCCACAAATGTCAAGTTTACGGCAATAAAATTCATGCAGCACCTTCGCCCCTTCATGTCATGACTTCGCCGTGGCCTTTTTCTGTGTGGTGCATGAATGTTATAGAGCCAATTTCTCCAAAAGCTTCTAATGGACATCGATTCATTTTTGTGGTCATAGATTACTTCACAAAATGGGTAGAAGCCACTTCGTTTGCTAATGTAACGAAGACTGCAGTTTGCAGGTTTTTAAAAAGGGAGATCATATGTCGATACGGTTTGCCTGAGAGAATTATTTCAGATAATGCTTTAAATCTAAACAAAAGATGATGAAAGAAGTGTGCGAGCAATTTCAAATAAAGCATCATAATTCCTCACCCTATCGCCCAAAGATGAACGGAGCAGTAGAAGCTGCTAACAAAAATATTAAGAGGATTATTGGGAAAATAACCGAGACGTATAAAGACTGGCACGAGAAACTACCATTTGCTTTGTATGCATATCGCACATGTGTGCGGACCTCTACGGGGGCAACTCCCTTCTCTCTGGTCTATGGAATGGAAGCTGTGCTGCCCATCGAAGTTGAGATTCCCTCTTTACGGGTCTTAATAGAGTCAAAACTAGAAGAATCAGAATGGGTTCAAGCTCGATATGACCAACTAAATCTGATCGAAGAAAAACGCTTGAAAGCAATCTGCCATGGACAGATGTACCAGAAGAGAATGATCACAGCTCATGACAAGAAGGTGCGACCAAGAGAATTTCGCGAAGGAGAACTCGTGCTGAGAAAGATTCTCCCAATACAAAAAGACTTTCGAGGAAAATGGGCGCCGAATTGGGAAGGACCATATGTCGTAAAGAAGGCCTTCTCAGGTGGAGCTTTGATTCTCACTGAGATGGATGGGAAAGAGGTACTAAATCCAGTGAACTCGGATGCCGTGAAGAAGTACTATGCTTAAAAAAAAGAAAAAAAAAAGGAGAAAGGGATCAAGATGAAAACCCGAAAAAGGGCGTCTTGATGGGCAAAAAGGTTTAGGATGAAAAACTTGAAAGGGCGTCCTAAGGAAGCGGATTTGGGCTTGAAGAGCAAGGGCGATTTGAACAGGAAGTCAAATGGCGAGATATTAATATTCGAAGTAGACTCGGAAGCTCAAAATCTTCTATACAAGAAGTTGTGCTCGAAAGGATCCAGGATCAAGAAACGTGGAGAAGTTCATGCGTTGAATACCTAGAGCATTTGTGACAATTGAATCTACTGTCCTTTCTTTATAATGTTTTCTTTATTGAACTATTCCTTGTCAATTTTCTTTGCTCATTACCTTTGAAATAAATGAGTGTGAGGTATCCCTTTCATACCTACTTGTCATTTTCACGCATCTCATGTTTGGTTCATTTAAATGATGAATAGTGAAATTACACACTCTAAACAAAAGGAATGTTGAGCATCACGTGGACGAGAATTTGATAAGTACGAGAGCCTCAAAGCAAGGACAAAGTTCAACAGGGAGCAAAATGGTGATATACGAGAAACGCAGATCACCCGTAAAACTTGAGGACGGGTTCAAAACCTGAAAGGAGAGTCAAGAATCGAAGCAATGAATACAGGTCATCATGAAAGTCGTAACGAAAAAGAGATACATGACAAACAAACCCGGGGCGCATGGCATAATCATGTAGGCATAAAAGCATTTAAGACAAACACGTGCATATCATGATATCATCACGCATGACACATACAGGTACACCAGTAAAGTAAGAAGTTTTGACGATAACTGTACCGAACCAAGGAGAAACAAGGCATCCGAGTTCCACCAGATGATACGTTTTCAATTTCTATTTTCAAAAATCAACTCATATTACGATAGGTGAGTTGAGCCTCCGGTCGCACGCTGAGAATCAACTCCTCAGGTCGCACGCTGAGGTATTTTTAATTTTTGTTTTTCAATTTCTGTTTGCAAAAATCAACTCCTCAGGTCGCACGCTGAGGTATTTTTTTCTGTTCCTCAATTTCTGTTTGCAAAAATCAACTCCTCAGGTCGCACGCAGAGGTATTTTCAATTCCTGTTTTTCAATTCCTATTTGCAAAAATCAATTCCTCAGGTCGCACGCTGAGGTATTTTCAATTTCTGTTTTTCAATTTCTGTTTGCAAAAATCAACTCTTCGGGTCGCACGTTGAGGTATTTTTTTTCTGTTTCTCAATTTCTGTTTGCAAAAATCAACTCCTCAGGTCACACGCTGAGGTATTTTCAATTCCTGTTTTTCAATTTCTGTTTGCAAAAATCAATTCCTCGGGTCGCACGCTGAGGTATTTTTAATTCCTGTTTTTCAATTTCTGTTTGCAAAAATCAATTCCTCAGGTCGCACGCTGAGGTATTTTTTAATTTCTGTTTTTCAAGTTCTGTTATCAAAAATCAACTCATATTACGAGAGGTGAGTTCAGCCTCAGGTCGTATGCTGAGGTATTTTCAATTCCTGATTTTCGATTTCTGCAAGTTCAAAAGAAAAAAAGAAAAAAAAATCAACTCAGGTGAGTTGAACTTCGGGTCGCACGCTGAGGTATTTTCGATTTTCAATTTATGTTTGTTCAAAAAAAAATCAACTCATATTACGAGAGGGAGTTGAGCCTCAGGTCGCACGCTGAAGTATTTTCAATTTCTGATTTTCAATTTCTGTTTGTTAAAAAAAATCAACTCATAATGCGAGAGGTGAGTTGAGCTTCGGGTCACATGCCGAGTCTTCTTGAAGATAGTAAGGAAGCAGTTTAAAAAGTTCAGATTTATTTCCTCGAAGTCCCCGTCGAGCAGTGGAGTAGATCAAAGCTACAAATCTCTTCTCCCTGAAATCACATTGGAACAAGTTAAAAAATAAACAAATCTTACCCCTTAGAAGATTGAGGAAGAGCAAATTGAAGCTACAAGTCATGTCTCTCGGAAGTAGCAGTGGAGTGGATCAAAACAACAAGTTACAGTAGAGTTTGAAGATACTTGAAGAAGAGAGGACCAAGAAGTCAAGGCTTGGCTAAGACCGGGCAAAATTGGTTCTTCTATTGTCTTTGCTCTATTCTCGTTTCACGATAATGAGCAAAGAGGGGCAGCTGTAATAACCATATTTTGCCCGGGGCCTATTAAAAAAATAAAGCCCAATAAAAACAGTCCAATGTCCATTTACAAAAAGACCCAAAGCACTACAGAGCCCAGTGGATGAACTCAATCCCTAGCCCAAATTTACATCGGCCCAATTAAACCCAAATTACAGCCCAATTCCAAACGGCCCAATAAGCCCACAAACTAAAAATTTTCAGAAGAAACCTAGGGTTCTAGGAACCCTAGGCGCCGCTCCACTAGCCTTCTGGCCTCCACCAGCGTCGCAGCCCCCATGTGCGCACCTCGCCCCACTTGCCTCTGTCTGCCATTGCCACTCTCCCCACTTGCGCCGCTCATCCACCTGCAGGGAAAACGACAGCAACAATGGCAACAAAAGACAAATCTGTTGTATTTTTTAGTTTTCTGACTTTTTCTTCGATAACGTTTATAAAAACTGAAGAAAAATGTAAAACGAGGTTCTTCCGCTGATTTTCGATCAATAGAAAGGCAATAGTTTCTAAAAATACAAAAGGAAATAGCAAACACCAAACTAAAAATCCAAACGCAACTTTCGAAGGTATTTTTTTTATTTTTAGAATCTTTTTTTCTTCGTGAATATATATATATATATAGGATAAAAAGTAATAAAAAAAGGAGAGAAAAGGCCAACCTGTTACGAATTTCGGCCACCGCGTGCGGTGGCCGGCGGCGGCGCCGGCGATGGTCTCCTCGCCGGAATCTGGGTTCCCCCAGTGGAGTTGAAAGAGGGAGAGGTTGAGAGAAGGAGAGTCTTTTTTTTTTTTTTTGAATGGATTGCAGAAATGAAAAATAAAGAAAAAAACTGGTTTTATAAAGGAGCTAAAACGGCGTCGTTTTGGCTTGGGTCTATAGACCTCAAAACGGCGCCGTTTCATAATGGATCAGACGGACCCGACCCGAACCGCTCAGGATCCGCGTGTTTTTGACCGAGGGTCTATTTGCGCCATAGTCCTTCCGTTTTTAAGGAGATTCACAATAGAATCCCTATTTCATTTTTTTCTTTTTCTTTTAAATTTTCCTGAATATTTTATTTATTTTTCAATTTAGTCCATATTAAAATAGCGAGTTTCAAAAGCAGGGCTAAATTGCACGATTAGTCCCTCATATGTTGCGCGCATCCTGTTTTAGTCCCTAATCCCTTTTTTATTTTAGATTATTACTATTTTAGCCCTTTAATTTCATTCTAATATCGATTTAGTCCTATTTTTTCCTTTTTTTAATTGTATTATTATTATTTAGTATTACTATTATTTTTTATCATTATGTATTATTATTTTCCATATCATTATTTATAACTATTATTATTATTATTACTATATTATATTATTATATTGTATATATTTTGTATCATTATTATTATTTTATCATTATTACTGCACTGTTATTATTATTATTATTATTATTAGTGTTGTTATTATTATCATTATTATTATTATCACTATTATTATTATTTACTTGATTTTTCATCATTGTTACTGTCATTATTATATTGTTATTATTTCTATTACCAATATTATTGTATTGCTACTTGTATATATATTTACTATTATATTATTATTATTATTATTATTATTATTATTATTATTATTATTATTATTATTATTATTATTATTATTGTTATTATTATTATTATTATTATTATTATTATTATTATTACTATTATCTCTATCATGATTAACATCTTTTTGTTTTTAAATTTATTTATTTATTATTGTTTTTATGTTATCTTTTTCGATTTTGTGTTTTATGGTATTGTTTATTATTGCGTTTTGTTATTTCTCGCCTTCGTCATTTCATGTAGATCGACAGCTTTGGGATGATCTTGGATTCGAGGTTTTAAATTATCGTGTCCTAAAGTATTGGGTGTGATATTTTAATTCCTTTGGAACGAGAAAGTCTTGATTTTCAATTCGAGAAAACTATGGGATGATCTTGGATTTGAGGTTTTAAATTATCGTGTCCTAAAGTATTGGATGTGATATTTTAATTCCTTTGGAACGAGAAAGTCTTGATTTTCAATTCGAGAAAACTATGGGATGATCTTGGATTCGAGGTTTTAAATTATCGTGTCCTAAAGTATTGGATGTGATATTTTAATTCCTTTGGAACGAGAAAGTCTTGATTTTTAATTCGAGAAAACCATGGGATGATCTTGGATTCGAGGTTTTAAATTATCGTGTCCTAAAGTATTGGATGTGATATTTTATTCTTTCGAAACGAGAAAATCTTGATTCAATTTGAGAAAACTCAAATGTTTCCAAAAGAGATAGTTTTTTAAGTTCTTTTAAAATTTTCAATTTTCAACATTAGGACGTTGATTAATCAATTTGGTACCGATTTTGGGCGTTGCGAGGGTGCTAACCCTTCCTCACACGTAACCGACTCCCGAACCTATTCTCTCGAATATTCGTAGACCAAAAGCCTTGTTTTAGTAAACCGAAACGTTTTATTAAAACAAAGGTGACCCGATCACACCTAATAAAAGATCTGTGGCGACTCCCGTTTTTATTCGTTTTCAAAACCCAAAGTCGATTCCCACCTTTTCAAATAGGGGGTGGTTTCAACAATAATAGCATTTCTTTCAAACCCCAATAACAAACATTATTTTGAAACAAATCTTTTGTTTTATACACATACGATATTTTGGGGGATTAGATATTTAAAGTTTTTGGGACCAAAACCGAGGTTTTGTTTTTTTTCTTTTTTTTTTTTGGATTTTATCTTTCAATAAGGTGTATCATAGAAATAGGATATTACCTGATTTAAACAAGTTACAAAAATAAAATCATCGCCACATCTAACATCTTTATAGTAGAAGTGTTCATAAATCATCTGAATTCAGTCGAGCTAGGTGATGGGCTGAAAATTTATAATTTACGTATTTTAAAATTTTAAATTAATAAAAATAAAATTATACTTTAATTCACTTTATTTATATAAATTATTAAAATGATGAAATCGTATTTTTACTATTATAAAAATTATAATTTAATTTCCACACTCTAAAAACATTTTCTAGCTTTCTCCTTGGTGATGGGTCCGAACAGCACATTTACTATTAAATTATATTTGAAATATATTATATTTTTATAATTAAATTAAAACAAAATATATATTAAACTTATTTCTAGAATCTTAATTGTCCTGAATTAAAATTTATTTTGGCTAAGGCTCAGAGTTTAAAGATTGGATGTGAGAAGTTGGTATTGTCGGGGTGAAGTTAAAAACTATTTTAGGGAGTCGAAATGAAACACCCCACACCCGGCCCACGAGCCTGAACCGGATCTGGTATGTTCCTTAAGAAAATCGGCTTCAAATTCTTTTGTTACTTAGAAAATTTTTGTGAATTTTTAGAAAGATATTGGTTTTGGGTTGGGCTTAGGTTGGAAACCCATTTATTTAATTTAGAAAACATTTAATTTTGGTGACAAAACAATTTAGGGTTTATTTTTAAAATAAATTTAATTAAACTTAGTCAAAAATAATTCATAACATAACAACTGAAAATAAAAGCAGGGAAATAAAACCATTCAACTTGGGCCTTATGGCCTTATTACATCATTCAAATCCAAAGATAAAATTGAAAATACTAAAATTGAGTAAAGTCCAAATTCTAATAAATTCTTCAAGTGATGCATGGCCACCTTTAGCTCCTGCCGACCCGCTCCATTACTGCTCATTTCCTGAAAAATAGTCCCACAAAGGGGTGAGTCAACAGACTCAATGTGTACACAAACTAACAATCAACATTCCAGGCATACATATTCATATCAAAGCATATTCAAATCAAATAATGATGCAACCCAACCCAAGCCTATTTGTCCATCCGCTACACACCACCCGTACCTGCCAATTACACCGTGGGGACTACTAAGTCAACCCTCCATCCGCTACACACCATCGAAGGCAGTCGCTGCAGTCGACGTGCTCATCGCCCACTTACGTTGTGTCATTAGACACTATATTCAAATAATGTAACCGAAGTTACCATATTCACGCAATGGGGCCGTAGCCACCATATTTCGTTGGTGAGGCCGAAACCAACACCTTCATTGGTGAGACCGAAGTCAACACCTTCGTTGGTGAGACCGAAGTCAACACCTTCACTTTCTTCCTTCACATATATCCCAAATGCCCCAATTATTTCATAACATATTTCACATACTTAATTTTCATTCATGTTACTAATCACATGTTCAAAATATATCACATTCACAATCCTATCAAAAGTAGGAAACGTACCTGGGTACTCCTTACCACATTTGTGGTGCTTAGCCACATTCACATACTGTTACATATTTATATATTTAATGGTTGCCATGCAATTTATTGAAAGTTAGTAAGAGTACACACCTTTTTCGCTTAATAGTTTCCGTGAATTCCCGTAGAGCGATCTACCGATCTAGATCTTTCACTCCTATATTCGGCCATTAATTAAAACATATAAATAAACCTATTTGGTCTTAAAACCAAATCCTACTAGAAGTAGAATTACTTACCTAGTTGCCGAATTGATTTAATCAAGTCCCATCAGTTGCTAGAATTCCTCTTCCTTGAAATCGGCTAATACTAGGTATGTAACCATGTCAGTTTTCGGTTTTTGAAATAATGGAAAACACTTAAACAAATTATGCCTTGGCCGAATATCCCTTACCTTATAATGGGATTCCAAATCTGAAGAGGATTCCTTTATAAGCCTGTTGAAATCCTATAACTTCGTGTTAGATTAGATCTAACTTTGAAAACGTGAATCATAATCTTTAACCACATATTTATATTTATAATCCTTACCTTAGATCCTTAGATTTCCCGAAAAATCCCCTTTTGATGTTGTGGATGATTGCCCTTTTTCTTAGAATCCACAAAGATTCAGCTTAACAGTAGAACGGAGAAGAAAATAGAAGAAAAAGAGAGGGATTTTTGCTTAATGAAAATTCGGCAGAGAGGGGTTTTGCCTAGGGAGAATTTCGGCAGAGAGGAAGAGGGAGCAAATGTTGATGAGTAGCCCTCCTGTCCTCCTTTTATAGCCAAAGTTATCAGCCTAGGAGTCCTTTACTTGGCCACCACTCCTCTTTTTGATAATATTATCTCTTTTATTTAAAAGATAAAAGCCTTTAATCCATCAATTATCTCCTCAATTATCTCATTAGAAAATAATCCTTTATTTATCTCTTATTATTCACATATTTATGTGAATAAAACTCCTTTATTTATCTCTTATTATTCACATATTTATGTGAATAAAAATCCTTTATTTCTCTCTTATTATTCACATATTTATGTGAATAAAACTCCTTTATTTATCTCTTATTATTCACATATTTATGTGAATAAAACTCCTTTATTTATCTCTTATTATTCACATATTTATGTGAATAAAACTCCTTTATTTCTCTCTTATTATTCACATATTTATGTGAATAAAACTCCTTTATTTATCTCTTATTATTCACATATTTATGTGAATAAAACTCCTTTATTTATCTCTTATTATTCACATATTTATGTGAATAAAACTCCTTTATTTATCTCTTATTATTCACATATTTATGTGAATAAAACTCCTTTATTTATCTCTTATTATTCACATATTTATGTGAATAAAACTTCTTTATTTATCTCTTATTATTCACATATTTATGTGAATAAAACTCATTTATTTATCCCCTAATTAATCAAATATTTATGGAAATAAAACACCTCTATTTCTAGAATGCTTGTGCCGTCCACCTTGGTGTGTCTAGAAGCAAAAATAAAACTTCATTATTTGCTTCCCAAGTGACTCGAACCCAGGCCCAACAGCTCTTGCACATGGCGCCATTTCCATAGGCCCTAAGTGACATCTTCAGGCCACTTTTCCAAGCCTGTTTGTGTGTCAAATTTCTCCAACTTTTTCTTTTAAGGCCCTCTTGCCTTTATTTCCTATTTTAAACTTTAAAATTTGACATTTCAGCATCATTTCTAAGTTTCCTAAAATTTTCGATCGGCTCTGTAACTTGCCATTTTTCTTACATATCCAAGTTTCCTAAAATGTTCAAGTTTCCATTTTTGGATCATTTCCAAAAATGTTCAGGTTTCCAAAAATGTCTAAGTTTCCAAAAACGTTTGGGTTTCCAAAAATGTCTAAGTTTCCAAAAGTGTTCATTTCCATTTCCATTTCCATTTTCATTTCTATCTCCCTTTTCATTTCCATTTTCATGCATTTCTAGGTTTCCAAAAGTATCAAAAATTTATTCATAGTACTTGAAACTTGTCATTTCATACAATTAAACTGAAAATGCGTAGGCCCTATTCAGGATGTTACACGAAATTAAATTATAATTTTATAATAGTAAAAATGTAATTTCACCATTTGAATAACCTATATCTTTATTATTTTTAAAAGATTAAATCAAATTTTTATTATTTTTAGGGGGTCAAAAGTATAATTTTATTTTTACTAAATGTGTAAATGAAAAATTTTCCCCACCCTGCTAGTTGTACAAATATTTATGTTGTAGTAAAGTGTTGAATAGAAGTCCAACCAAATCGGTAAAAAGATATCATATCCAAAGATAGAAAAAAAGGTAGTTGGTGTGGTCCAATAATTTCCCCAACCTTAATGCTTGACCATTGAAAAACATGGCACTGCCATGCCATGCATGGCGCATGCACTCAGACTTTGAACATTGACCCTATAATTTAACCTTATCTCTATTATATTCATCCACCTTACTTTTTCGTATTGTTATTGATGTGTTTTTGTCCATATTTTTAAAACATTTTTCACATATATATAATATACTTCAATTTCATATGTATAATTATTTTTATCTGTAAATATAATTTTGATGAAGATAAAAAATATTAAATACTGGTTTAAAATATATAAAAAAAATTAACAATTGGGATTTACTAATATAGACTTGTAGTAGCTGAAACAGATTGAAACACCTATTTTTAACGAAGTTAACATAGACTAGTAGGTATCAAATGGTATACCCAGCGGTACCAACCAACAATATTGCTAAAATCTCTCGTTCAACTCGTGGTTAAATAAAATCATAGTTTGAAATTAATGACACCACATGGTTAATTTTTCATAATTTCAACTTAATTAAATTTACTATTTAGAGTTCAATTAAGAACTAGAGACGCAATGCTGAATGAGTCTTAACTCGATTGGCATCAGCATTGTTGTTAATGCAGAAGAACGTGGGTTCAAGGGTTGCGAAAAAATTATGGTTAATTACTTTTTAGATGTTAATAAAAATATTGCTTTTTATTCAAAAATATATTATTTTATTGTTTGGATATAATAAATAAGAATAAACATTTTTTACACTGAAGTTTTAGATTTTATAAGTAGAGTTTAGTGGGCTAAATGGTGTGAAAGGTATAGTAAAAAGATGAAAGATGAAAAAAAAATTAAATATATAAAAAAATAGATACATATGTCACCTTTTCAATATTATTTGTCTACATCCCAGAATATAAAATAATTATCCTGTAAATCCTGAATTAGGGGTTGTTTGCGATTTATTTTATTCTTAGGTGATTGCCTGAAGAAATGCATATGTATTGCTTGTTATGATATATTCTAGGGTCTAGTCATGACCCCGGGTTAGGTCGGACTTAGGGCTAAAAACTTCTTTTTAGCACTTGAGAAGAAAAAGGCTAGGTGAGAAAGCCTTATATATTAATTGGGGCGAAGCATGACACAAGGAAGCAGCTAGTAGAATGGCTTGGGGCGCTAAGGTGCAAGGGAGTGCAGGGGGGAAGAGGTTTGAGTAATGCGGGGCGCATCAGGGACTTTTCTTTTTGCGTCAGGAAGGAATTGGGCCAGGGAGGTCTTAAATATTAAATGGGGAGGATCTGGGCATGGAAGTCGGCCTGGCAAAGTGGCTTGGGAGCGCCACTTAAGGGCCTGGGGCGAAGGGACTCAAGTTCGAGTCACGCTGGGAGCAAAGGGTGTTTTATTTTGTTTTTGGGCGTTTAAGCTAACGGAGGGAGAGCTTAAAAGGAATTGCGACGGGTTTATGTCACAAATGAATGCCTTGGCAAAGTGGCTGCGTGCGTAAGTGCAGCTGCTCCCTCAGGTCCCATGTTCGAGCAACGTGGGCAGTAGGGAAGGAGGATTTATTTTTGGCTTCTGGCGTTAAAGCAAGGGGAAGCTAGCTAAGGAGTGCTTAAAAGAAAATTGTGACGAGTTATGTCACGAAATACGCAGTGGCAGAGTGGCAGGAGGCGAGGAGTGGTTGCTTCAGGTCTCGGGTTCGAGACCTAGGGGCAGCATCATGGGGCTTTAATTTTTATTTATTGCCGGCGTGGGTTAGTGGCTGCATGGGCACTTGTGAGGATGAAAAGTGCTTGATGGGGTGTTGTTTTTTTTTTTTTTAAGAAAAGCTGTTGGAAGTATGGGGTTTTATGTTTATTTATTTTATTTATTGAAGGAAGGAATTAAGTGATGGGGAAATGGATTTATAATATTGTTTTGTGTATGGGTGTTAATTAAAAAAAAAAAAGAGATGGGACTTATCACCTTGGAGCATCCACAATCGGCCTTGAGTGTACAAGGAGGTGCCGAAATTCTGGTTTTATTTTTCTTCTCCTTCCAAATTGTTCTTAGCCGAAATAGGGAGACTCCAAGGGCTTGAGTTTCGGTTTTGGAAGAAGTCCTAGGGTGGTTTTTCGGCTTGGAGCTTGGCCGAACCTTGGTGCATGTTCTCTTCTTCCTTTAATCCTTCTCTTTTTGGATTCACACACCATAGCCAAAACTCCCTTACTATTTCTTCCTCTTAATTGCCACTTTGGCCGAATGCTCCTTGCCATTTAGAGCATAAGCCGAACCCCCCAAAGGAAGGTGTTGTCAATTTCGAAGGGTGGTAAGTGCCTCATTTTAACTTTCGGTTTCTTTTCTCTCTTTTGGTGTGCCGAAAGTTGAGAAATAAGCCTTGGTGGGTGTAACACCCCTTACCCGAGACCGTTGCTGGAGTCGAGTACGAGGCATTACTAGACTTAACTTACTAGTTCGGGGCATAACAGTTTAAAACTGTCCATCTGCGTCATGTTCACTAAATCAATTATAACTCGAGTTACGAAACTCGAAATCTAGATCCGTAAATTTTCCCTGAAACTAGACTCATATATCTTTTTACTATAATTTTTCCAGAATTTTTGGTGTGTCCAATTAGTACAGTTTATTAGTTAAAGTCTCCCCTGTTACACAGTTTGACAGTTCTGACCTCTCTTCACTACAAATCAATTTTCTCATAATATACAACTCTTTTTCCTACACCGTTTCTTTCATGTAAAAATAGACTCAATAAGATTTAATTATATATCTCATACACAACCTAACTCCATTTATACTATTTTTGGTGATTTTTCAAAATCACGTCACTGCTGCTGTACAAACTGTTCCCCTGCATATACTTACATAATTTCTTTCTAATAATTACCAACTATGCATTACATAATATCCAAAACATGCTCTTAATTAGCCATTTTAATAGATAATCATTACCAAACATTTAAAAGCCAATCTTAAGCCATATCATAAGGTTATACACACAAGATAGCTAAGTCCCTATACATGCCATAACTTAAAACGTTCGAGTCACAAAATACCAATATAATCCTTTGATAGTGTGTAACGATCTCCGACGTCCTTTCGATCCCCGAGTTGGCTTGTAATACTATAAAAAAAATAAAGAATGGGTGTAAGCATAAAGCTTAGTAAGTTTACATGTAAATAGATAACAACATTCTTAATGAATTATCTTATGTTTTTCTTATCAAGATCACTTAAGCTTTTAACTCAATATACTTAAAACTTGTATACTTGCCTTACCTTTTAACATGAATTTATCTTACCTTACCTTTTTAGCTTGAACTTGTCTTACCTTTACTTTGGAATACTCCTTGAATTTTCCCGTTGAACCACTTTGGAATACTAAGGATACGCGGGTACCTTTCCTTATGAAACTTAACCATTGCCATGTCTTGACATGGTCTTACGTGGTATCCTTGCCTTATGAACTCACCAATGCCATGCCTTGGCATGGTCTTACATGGGACCTTTTCCTTATAGTAACATATCAATGCCATGTCTTGACATGGTCTTACATGATTTCCTTAAACCCTAATGTCATGACATTTGTATCCTACACATTCCTAAGGTTCAACCGAAACTTTCTGAGATAGTTTTTCCGTCAATTCATACTTGAGTCTTTAAATAATAAATTTACAGAATAAATATGTAAATGCTGGAATTTAATAACATTAAATGTAAAATAATAGAATATTGCATTTATTTACTGCAAACTTACCTCGAAACAAAATACGATCGACTATATCAATTTAATCCTCTATCTTTTTCTTTCCTCGATCTAACTCTGGATATCGTTCTTCTTGATCTATAATAGCAAATTTAGCTTATTTAATACTCACATTCATCAAAATAGTCCTTAACTCTTAACTTTAGCAAAATTACAATTTTACCCCTAAACTTTTACATATTTACACATTTGCCCCAAAGCTCGGAAATTAAACTTTATCCCTTATTCTTATGTTTTATGACATGCTGATCATTTTTCCCTTCTATGGAAACATCAAATTCTCACTCTAACTTGTACTTATGAACATTAGGTATTTTTACCGATTAAGCCGTTTTAATCGTTTTCACTTAAAATCACTTAGCAAAAGTTGTTTAACATAATTTCAGACTTCATATTCTATCATAAAACATCAAAATAAACACATTTTACCTATGGGTATTTTTCCAAATATGAACCCTAGCATGAATTATTAATAGAATAAGCTAAATCGAGCTACCGGGGCTTCAAAAACGTAAAGAACATTAAAAACGGGGCTTGGAATCACTTACTATGGAGCTTGGAAGCTTGAAACAAACCCTAGATATGGTGAACACTTGAAAATTCGGCCTAATGAAGAAGATGAGCATATTTTGCCATCTTTTTCCCTTTTAATTTCTTTTTATTACCAAATGACTAAATTACCCTTCATTAAAAACTTTGGTTCTTTCTACCCATATATGTCCATTTTTGTCCATGGAAATATAATAGTCTAATTACCATTTAAAGACTCTTACTTCAAACCCCCATTTCAATCAAGTACTTTATAAATTAGAACCCCTATTTAGCAACTTTTACAAACAAGTTCTAATAGGCAATTTAAGCATGAAATCAATAAAATTTCTTATCAATACTCTAACACATGTATTTAATCACTCTGTAAATCATAATAATTAAACGTAATAAACTTTTATAGCTCGAATTTGTGGTTTCGTGACCACTATTCCGTTTAGGCCGTATTTCGGGATGTTACATTTCTCCCCCCCTTTAGGGATTTTCGTCCCCGAAAATCTTACCTGTAAAGAGATTTTGGTACTGTTTTCGCATAATCTCTTCGGGCTCCCATGTAGCCTCTTCCATCCCATGCCTATTCCATAATACTTTCACAAGTGCAATACTTTTGTTCCTTAATTGCTTAACCTCTCGAGCTAAAATTTTTACCGGTTCCTCACTGTAAGTCATATCTGGCTGAATCTCAACCTCTGTTTGCGAAATGACATGCGATGGATCTGAACGATAACGACGTAGCATAGACACATGAAACACATTATGAATCTTCTCTAACTCAGTCGGCAAAGCTAATCTATATGCCAATGGCCCAACTCTCTCAATCACCTCAAACGGTCCAATAAAACGTGGACTTAGTTTGCTTTTCTTGCCAAATCTGAGAACTTTCTTCCATGGCGATACTTTCAAAAATACCCTGTCACCAACTTGAAATTCAATTTCTTTTCTTTTCAAATCTGCATAGGATTTCTGTCTATCTGAAGCTGCTTTCAAGCAATCTCTGATGACTTTTACTTTCTCTTCTGTTTCTTTGACTAGATCAACCCCATAAATCTGATTTTCCTTAAGCTCTGTCCAATACAAAGGTGTGCGACATTTACGTCCATACAAAGCTTCATAAGGTGCCATCTTCAGACTCGATTGATAACTATTATTATAGGCAAACTCTATTAACGGCAAATATTTCTCCCAACTACCTTGAAATTCCAATACGCAACATCTAAGCATATCTTCAAGTACCTGAATAACTCTTTCTGATTGACCATCAGTCTGAGGATGGAAAGCTGTACTAAAACTCAACTTTGTACCTAAAGCTTCCTGCAATTTCTTCCAAAACCGTGAAGTAAATCTCGGATCTCTATCTGAGATAATCGATAACGGTACTCTATGTAGTCTCACAATCTCTGAAATATACAACTCGACCAACTTGTCAAGTGAATAATCCATACGAACTGGGATAAAATGAGCCGACTTCGTTAACTTATCAATCACAACCCACACTGCATCTTTCTTTCTCGGTGTCGAAGGCAATCCTATCACAAAATCCATAGTAACTCGGTCCCATTTCCACTCGGGAACTAATATAGGCTGCAATAAACCTGAAGGTACCTGATGTTCGGCCTTTACCTGCTGACAAATCAAACATCTAGAAACAAACTCTGATATATCTCTTTTCATTCTTGTCCACCAATACATTTTTTTCAAATCATTATACATCTTTGTACTACCTGGGTGAATAGACAAAGAACTGCTATGTGCTTCCTGTAAGATATTCCGAATAAGCTCATCATTCTTTGGTACACATACTCTGTCTCTGAACATCAAACAACCGTCAGAACCGATCTGAAAATCAGACTCTACACCTGACTCGCACTGAACTCTTTTGGCTTGCAACTCACTGTCATCCTTCTGAGCTTCACAAATTTCTTTAAGAAACGTCGGTTTAGCTCTCAACTCAGCTAAAATAGAACCATCATCTGATAAGGCCAAACTAGTGTGCAAAGCTCTCAATGCAAATAACGATTTTCTACTCAAAGCATCAGCAACAACGTTTGCCTTACCCGGGTGATAATCGATCACTAGCTCATAATCTTTAATCAACTCTAGCCATCTTCTTTGCCTTAAGTTCAGATCTTTCTAAGTCATCAAGTATTTCAAACTTTTATGATCAGTGAATATTCGGCATTTCTCACCATACAAGTGATGTCTCCAAATTTTTAATGCAAATACAATAGCAGCTAACTCTAAATCGCGTGTCGGATAATTTTTCTCATGTGGTTTTAATTGTCTAGAGGCATAAGCAATTACCCTTCCTTCTTGCATAAGTACACAGCCTAGTCCATTTAAGGATGCATCACTGTAAATCACAAACTCTTTACCTGGTTCTGGTTGTACTAAGACAGGAGCTTCAGTCAACAATGCCTTTAACTTGTCGAAACTCTGCTGACACTTCTCAGTCCATTCAAACTTGACATCTTTTTGTAGCAATCTTGTCAATGGAGTAGCTGTCATGGAAAATCCCTCTACAAATCGTCTATAATAACCGGCAAGACCAAGAAAACTTCTGACCTCTGATACATTCCTGGGAGGCTTCCAATCAACAATGGCTGAAATCTTATTCGGATCAACTTTAATACCTTCACCTAAGACAACGTGTCCAAGAAAACAAACTTCCCGTAACCAAAACTCACTTTTGCTAAATTTGGCATAAAGCTGATTATCTCTCAAAATCTGTAAAACTGTTCTCAAATGCTCTACATGCTCAGTCTCATCATGAGAATAAATCAAGATGTTATCAATGAACACAACTACAAACTTGTCCAAGTAAGGTCTGAAAATTCGGTTCATTAAATCCATGAAAATGGCAGGAGTATTAGTTAAGCCAAATGGCATCACAAGAAACTCATAGTGACCATACCTAGTTCGAAAAGCAGATTTTGGAACATCTGACTCTTTAACTCGCAACTGATAGTATCCGGATCTCAAATCTATCTTAGAAAACACAGTGGCTCCTTTCAATTGATCAAACAAGTCATCTATTCTAGGCAATGGATATTTGTTCTTTATGGTAACCTTGTTAAGCTGTCGATAGTCTATGCATAATCTCATTGAACCGTCCTTCTTTTTCACAAATAATACTGGTGCACCCCATGGTGAATAACTAGGTCTTACAAAGCCTTTATCAGTTAATTCCTGTAGCTGAGCTTTCAATTCTTTTAATTCTATTGAAGCCATTCTATAAGGAGCAATAGAAATAGGTGTGGTACCTGGAATCAATTCAATACCAAACTCAACTTCTCTAATAGGAGGCAAACCTGGTAGTTCTTCCGGGAACACATCAGGAAACTCATTTACCATAGGCACTGATTCAATTTTCAACTCTGGATCTTTAGTATTCAACACAAAAGCAAGATAAGCTTCACATCCTTTCCTCAAACATTTCTGAGCAGACATAACTGAAATCATGGTAATTGCACTATCTGACTCATCTGAATTAACTCGAAGGATTTCACCATTTTCACATTTCAACTCAATGAATTTCTTTCCACAATTCACTATCGCATCATGTGCAGTTAACCAATCCATACCAAGAATCACATCAAACTCATCAAATGGCAATAACATGAGATCAGCCGGAAAACAGTAACCTCTAATCATCAAAGGGCATTTTTTACATACTTTGTTTACTAACACATGCTGACCAAATGGATTCGATACTTTAATCACAAATTTCGTAAACTCTATGGGCATGTTCATACTAGGCATCAATTTTATACAAACATAGGAATGGGTTGAACTCGGATCAATCAAAGCAATAACATTAACATCATGAAGAGAAAATGTACCCGTAATTACATCGGGGGAGGACGCCTCTTCACGATTACGGATAGCATAAGTCCTTGCGGGTGCTCTAACATCTGATCTCGTTGCTGTATCTCTAAATGCACCTCTACCTGCCCCTACTCCCGGATTTCTCTGATGTCTGCCTCTAACGGGGGCATTACCTGATCTTACACTCGGTATTACTTCTCTTTTAACCATTTCGGGACACTCCCGAATGAAATGATTCGGTGCACCACATCGGAAACAACCAATCTCAGTTGCTCGACATTGACCTGGATGACGTCGACCACATTGAGGACACTCGGGTCTATCAGGTTGAATACTGCCAACACTCGCAATCGAAATGGTTTGAGCTTTTGAATCCATAAATCTTCCACCTCTGTTCCGGCTAAAATACCCAGCTGAAAAATTAGATCTCGTAGAAAACTCTGTAGGCCTCTTGGATGTAGACTAAAATGACTTGCTCATCTGTCTTTTCTTCGAGTCTTGCATCTCAATTTCAGATTTACCCTTTCTTTTTAATAACTCTTCTGCCTTACAGGCTCGTTCAACTAAAGCAACAAACTCTTTTATCTCTAGAACACCAACTGACAGTCGGATATCATCATTGAGCCCATCTTCAAATCTTTTGCACATGATAGCCTCTGTAGACACACACTCTCGAGCATAATTGCTGAGTCGGACAAATTCACGTTCATAGTCGGTCACAGTCATCTTACCTTGTTTTAACTCAAGAAACTCTTTTCTTTTCTGGTCAATAAACCTCTGACTGATATACTTCTTACGGAACTCCTCCTGAAAGAAATCCCAAGTAACTCTTTCTTTCGGTACTACTGATACAAGTGTCTTCCACCACTGGTAGGCTGAATCTCTAAGAAGTGACACTACACATTTAATACACTCTTCCGGTGTGCAGGATAACTCATCAAAAACTCTAATAGTATTTTCGAGCCAAAATTCAGCTTTTTCTGCATCATCATCTTTGGTAGCCCGAAACTCTTCAGCCCCTTGTTTCCTGATCTTGTCAACGGGTGGCTTCTCTCTTCTGACTGTATCTGTGACTGGGGAAGCTACATGGGTGGTCTGTGGATCATGATGGGGTGGAGGTCTAACGGCCGGGTTCGTACGAACGAACTCAGCAAACCATTCATTCAAAGCTTGGAAGAAGGCTTCTCGAGCCCCTCCTCCCTGACTAACTGTAACGGGCCTTTCACGACTATCTTGTGGCACTGTCCCTTCAGCGGGAGTGGGTGCACTACTCTCTACATCATCTGCACCAGCTCGTTCGGTATCCATAACTATATAATTTTGATCGTCAAGAGTCGTCACACTATCAAAATATAAGTATGGCATGTATAGATAGACTCTTACTCATACTAAATATTCCGAGAACCGATTAAACCTTGCTCTGATACCAATAAATGTAACACCCTTTACCCGAGACCGTTGCTGGAGTCGAGTACGAGGCATTACTAGACTTAACTTACTAGTTCGGGGCATAACAGTTTAAAACTGTCCATCTGCGTCATGTTCACTAAATCAATTATAACTCGAGTTACGAAACTCGAAATCTAGATCCGTAAATTTTCCCTGAAACTAGACTCATATATCTTCTTACTATAATTTTTCCAGAATTTTTGGTGTGGCCAATTAGTACAGTTTATTAGTTAAAGTCTCCCCTGTTACACAGTTTGACAGTTCTGACCTCTCTTCACTACAAATCAATTATCTCATAATATACAACTCTTTTTCCTACACCGTTTCTTTCATATAAAAATAGACTCAATAAGCTTTAATTATATATCACATGCACAACCTAACTCCATTTCTACTATTTTTGGTGATTTTTCAAAATCACGTTACTGCTGCTGTACAAACTGTTCCCCTGCATATACTTACATAATTTCTTTCTAATAATTACCAACTATGCATTACATAATATCCAAAACATGCTCTTAATTAGCCATTTTAATAGATAATCATTACCAAACATTTACAAGCCAATCTTAAGCCATATCATAAGGTTATACACACAAGATAGCTAAGTCCCTATACATGCCATAACTTAAAACGTTCGAGTCACAAAATACCAATATAATCCTTTGATAGTGTGTAACGATCTCCGACGTCCTTTCGATCCCCGAGTTGGCTTGTAATACTATAAAAAAAAATAAAGAATGGGTGTAAGCATAAAGCTTAGTAAGTTTACATGTAAATAGATAACAACATTCTTAATGAATTATCTTATGTTTTTCTTATCAAGATCACTTAAGCTTTTAACTCAATATACTTAAAACTTGTATACTTGCCTTACCTTTTAACATGAATTTATCTTACCTTACCTTTTTAGCTTGAACTTGTCTTACCTTTACTTTGGAATACTCCTTGAATTTTCCCGTTGAACCACTTTGGAATACTAAGGATACGCGGGTACCTTTCCTTATGAAACTTAACCATTGCCATGTCTTGACATGGTCTTACGTGGTATCCTTGCCTTATGAACTCACCAATGCCATGCCTTGGCATGGTCTTACATGGGACCTTTGCCTTATAGTAACATATCAATGCCATGTCTTGACATGGTCTTACATGATTTCCTTAAACCCTAATGTCATGACATTTGTATCCTACACATTCCTAAGGTTCAACCGAAACTTTCTGAGATAGTTTTTCCGTCAATTCATACTTGAGTCTTTAAATAATAAATTTACAGAATAAATATGTAAATGCTGGAATTTAATAACATTAAATGTAAAATAATAGAATATTGCATTTATTTACTGCAAACTTACCTCGAAACAAAATACGATCAACTATATCGATTTAATCCTCTATCTTTTTCTTTCCTCGATCTAACTCTGGATTTCGTTCTTCTTGATCTATAATAGCAAATTTAGCTTATTTAATACTCACATTCATCAAAACAGTCCTTAACTCTTAACTTTAGCAAAATTACAATTTTGCCCCTAAACTTTTACATATTTACACATTTGCCCCAAAGCTCGGAAATTAAACTTTATCCCTTATTCTTATGTTTTATGACATGCTGATCATTTTTCCCTTCTATGGAAACATCAAATTCTCACTCTAACTTGTACTTATGAACATTAGGTATTTTTACCGATTAAGCCGTTTTAATCGTTTTCACTTAAAATCACTTAGCAAAAGTTGTTTAACATAATTTCAGACTTCATATTCTATCATAAAACATCAAAATAAACACATTTTACCTATGGGTATTTTTCCAAATATGAACCCTAGCATGAATTATTAATAGAATAAGCTAAATCGAGCTACCGGGGCTTCAAAAACGTAAAGAACATTAAAAACGGGGCTTGGAATCACTTACTATGGAGCTTGGAAGCTTGAAACAAACCCTAGCTATGGTGAACACTTGAAAATTCGGCCTAATGAAGAAGATGAGCATATTTTGCCATCTTTTTCCCTTTTAATTTCTTTTTATTACCAAATGACTAAATTACCCTTCATTAAAAACTTTGGTTCTTTCTACCCATATATGTCCATTTTTGTCCATGGAAATATAATAGTCTAATTACCATTTAAAGACTCTTACTTCAAACCCCCATTTCAATCAAGTACTTTATAAATTAGAACCCCTATTTAGCAACTTTTACAAACAAGTCCTAATAGGCAATTTAAGCATGAAATCAATAAAATTTCTTATCAATACTCTAACACATGTATTTAATCACTCTGTAAATCATAATAATTAAACGTAATAAACTTTTATAGCTCGAATTTGTGGTTTCGTGACCACTATTCCGTTTAGGCCCTATTTCGGGATGTTACAGTGGGTGACCGAATATGTCACGTTTTGTGTTACGTTTTAATAAGCTTGTGAAAGTTTTAATGGTGTACGTTTTGTGTGTAGCCGACGATAAGGTGCTTGAAGGAGTCTTTCGAGATCTCGATAGGCAAGGTAAGAAGTTGTGGATATTCGGCCAGAAGGCCATTTCTGGTATTTGTGTATAACTGAGTGTACACCATGGTTTTAGGGGCTAATCGGCTAAGGAAAACAGAGGCTTTCGGGATTTCAAATCGCGTTGGTAAGCGTTTTCAAGTACGACATATCCTTCGGGATTTTGTTGGTAGCCGAATGAGACTTTTTAATACTAACTTATAGTGGCCGAATGTAGGAGCAATACGGGAATACGTTTCGGGACTTTTGTGATATCGCATAGATTCGGGATTTCTCTTTAGATCTTCGATTAAATAGGTGTGTAAACTCTTACACACTTTATTAGCATAGACTACCATTTATATTGCTAAATAATCTCTCGTGTAGTAAATTTTGCCTTGTGGGCATAAGCTTGGATTTCGGGTAAGTCCCCTATTACTTGATCTATGATGTATGTTGTGTATGCCATCGTATGTTGTTAAATGCTATGCTATATACAAATGCATGATATATGGGATCATGGTACTTGTTATGTGAGCATGATGATGGTGGGGTTGATGAGAGGAGGGAGATGATCTCTATGGACTGTCACCAGTGGTTTTGACCACACGATGGGTGGGCCCCATCAGATTTATTTGTGACTTCGGTCACCAGTGGTTTTGACCACCAGTGGTTTTGACCACACCGTTGATATAATTTGTGACTAAGTCCCAGTGGTTTGGTACCACCAGTGGTTTTGACCACATGTTGATATTTGTGACCTATGGTCATCAGTGGTTTTGACCACACGATGGGTTGGCCCCATCACTTGATATATTTGTGACTTCGGTCACCAGTGGTTTTGACCACCAGTGGTTTTGACCACACGGGGTAGAAAAAGGAGTATGGATGGCTAGCTTGGGTTGCATGTTTGCATGTCTTACTAATATCTTGTGTATGAGTGGCATTTTCGGGTTGGGGATTTATACACTGAGTCTTGGTGACTCACCCCTTCCCATATCATTTTGCAGGTGAGTAGATCGCGGAGATGGAGCCGGAGAGGACTCGAGACGGCCATGCTTGTTCCTTGGATATGAAACTTTATTTCGCACCGTTAAAGTCTACTTTTATTTACTAAATTTTGGTTTGGTTTGTAATATGGCCGCTAGTTATTATTTTGGATGTTTAAGTAGTTGTTTTTACTTTATTTCTAGTATGTTACTAACGCACTTATGAACTGTTAAGCAAATCGGTAAGAAGTAACGTTTTCAAAATAAGTACTCGTACGCATTTTCAAAGATGTTACCATCGGGTAGCAAAATTTACCAAGTTAACAATAACTCTGATGTTTCAAAAAAAATTTGATGATCAAATGTTTTCAAAGTTTTCAACTCAACCATGTTTATAAAATCAATCCCACCTGAGTTTTAATAGACACCATCTTATAATCTCAGCAAATCCTCAGATTTTTATCAATCAATAAAAATCTTTCAAAACGTTTTTACTCTGTGACATACTAGATCCGGTCAAGGCTCATGGGCCGGGTTTGGGGTGTTACATATCCAATAAATAATTTCATATTTAATAGGTAAATACAACATTTAAAGTAGCTAAAAATGAAAATAAATAATTTTATTTAGGGCTAAAATGAAAGTTTTAAAAGTTGATATTCACTTTAATAAAGCGTCAGGTTGTGATTATGTGAGAGTGTATAAAAATCATGTGAAAATCTTTTTAAAAATAACAACATTTTTTTATGACCTAAATCTAAGTCCTACTCAGAACATTAAAAATTAGTTCCTAATTAAAGAAATTAATATATAAGGGCGAAGCTTGCTTTACTATTATATTAGTTAATTCTGATTTGATTAATTAACACCAAAATTATAAAATAATTAAGATTAAAAATTATTAACAAAAATTGATTTTGTGAATAATCTTAGAAAATATGTATATTTTAAATCACAAATTCTAGTTTCTAACAGCAGATTAGTCTTACAGTTAAACCGTTAGAAGAGTTAACCAAACTGTCTTAGTCTTTGCTGTAACTTTTAGGACGGACTCATGGTCCCGATTTAAGACAACCACTTTCTAGAGAGAACAAAACTAAAAACGCTGTGTCAACATTATATATATGTTGAAAAAATATAACACAAATGATGAAACAATAGGAATATAGGAATTAATAGATCCAACATTGTTAAACAAATAATATGAATACACAAATTAATTATTAATCTACATCCATATAACGCAACATAATATGAGTATAAGAATGATTAAATGTATTCCTCTTCTCCCTTCTCACATCAGATGATGGGTATTTAAGTGAAACAGTACGGTCAGCAACCGGAAATTTAGGGCGAAATTATGAAGTCGGTAAATCAAGACAAAGAAACAGTAGTTCCAGGAGGGGAGGGATCTAGAAAATACAAGCCCTGACATGTGAGTCGGTCCTAGTTTTCTTTTGTTTTCCTTTTTAACCTTTGTCTTTATTGCTTTCTTCCTAATCGCATATTTAAGTAAAGTTGGGTTAATTGGAATGTGAGGGGTTTGGGATTTAGCATTCCAAATATAGTGTAAATTGAGTAATAAATTATTTAGAAATATAATGTTTATAATTTTTTTTAAATTTATAAATTTGGTAGAAGCTAATTTCTTAAAATATTTTTAGATTTGATAAAACCATACTGTTTGGCTGTTCTAATATATGCTATATTGAATCTTAACTATCATACTTACCATTTATATAATAATTAAAACCCAAATTCAAAATTTCAAATTCAAATTCCCGAACAAAATCCTTCAGATTTTTAAAATCGAATGGGTGGTTGAATTGATCAGGCTATTGCTCTAATTGGTCAGACTAATTCGATTAAATAAATCACTAAAAAATTATAAAATTTAAAAAATTTAGTTCAACCATTCAATTCGGTTGGTTTTTAGTCTAATTCAATCAATGCATAGCGATTCTGAAATTAATAGGTTTAATGTTTTTTCCGAAATCTAAATGAGCACCTCAACAAATTTTCAATCCCGTCAGTCTGATTGACTGGTCCATTCTGTGAACAAAATATGGAAGGATAAGATGACAGTGCTTCTATCTATTTAATGACGTTTTGATTATTTTTCATTACACTTGACCCACGTCTAAATGAAACCAAAAAGCACCTCAGTACAAAGAACTTCATAAAGCACCAAAATATTGTAGCAAACCTACATCATAAAAGCACCTAAAGTTATTTTACAAAACAACTAATCACAGAAAATCCACTTCAATTATATGTAGCCCTCCTAATGAATTCAATATTTGCCAATTCCACAACTACCTCTTCTTCTTACTCCCTAAGAGCCGACATTTCTTCTACTCCTTAACCATCTCTCTCTTCCACAACACAGTGGTAGCATCCCCTCAATATTTTCTATTACTTTAATGTCACCTATTGAAATAGATTTCCTTTTTCCTATTTTCTTCTTCTTTTTCTAGCAAAATCCCTAAGTTACTTGAACCAATCTTCATCACTACTATCTAACCTTTTCTCTTGGATCTAACCTATCATCACGCATACCACAACTTCAGATTGCCCAACAACCATATTACCAACTAAAGGGATTTCATCTCGGCTCGTTGCATGCATCAAGGCCCTCTACTTCAAACTTCAAAATCGCTTTATCAAGCTCCCAATCCATTATAAAACCTGAATTGTTTCAACCCTCTTCACACACGATTGGGAAAAGTTTTCGTGGGAGAGCTCAATCATTATAATTGTATGACAATGAGACTACAAAGAGCAAGAGTGAGAGTGAGATTAAATCATCTTCTACTATTGAAATTATAGAGGATTATTCATTAAGTAAGACTTCACAGACATAAGATTGAATACGAACTACGTAATCAATTAATCATGTTCTTTATCTTACTTTTTAAATTTTAAATTATTTTCAATAGTTGCAATTCATGTTACAACTTAGCCAACAACTCAACACTTATCGATATTGTAAATTATACTTTTAATGTATAATTTAAATGTTTTTAAGAGTTAGAATACTTGTAGAAGATTGACCATACTTCAAATTGAGAAAGGATGCATTTTACAAACTAGCGTAGTGGTCATTTTCAGCAACTGGTCTACACTGTAAATTACACTTTATGTTTAGAGTTGGATTACTTCTTGTATTCAAAAGGCTTAGCTTAAACTGATAGTAGTGCTTGGAAAGATTTTAGATTTTGGATTTGGATTTCAAAAATACTGTAAAATAAGTGGCAAACTACGTAGAAAAGTAATATTTATGATAATTTCTCAAATCAATAGATTTATTAGATACCTATGTAATAATGAATTTGAATTTTTGAATTTGACAAGTTCATGTTTTTATATTTTTCTAATGTATATAATATATGCATTTTATTTTTATCATTTACATAATAAAAGAAATCCAAATTTTTAAATGGGATAATGTAACTTTTTGTCCCTGAATTTGGCAAGTAAGTCCACATTGGTCCCTAAACTTTTTTTATCCGCTTTGACCCCTGAACTTGAAAATCATAATTCATTTAAGTCCATTTTGTTAATGACCATGAAAAAAATGGGGATAATGTAACCTTTGGCCCCTTAACTTGACAAGTAGGTCCACATTGGTCCCTTGAACTTGACAACAAAGTTCATTTTGGTACCTGTGCTTTTTTTGTTCATTTTGGTCCTTGAACTTGACAACTAGGTCCATTTTAATCCTTAAACTCGAAAAATCTAAAAGTTTGATGATGTGACACTTTGAGTTTGAAAAGTAAATTTTTTTTAGATGATCATGTGGCACAATCTCTGAGTGTCATATTTAGTGTTTTAATAATTGAACCGATGATTGAATAGGTTAGACCACCAATTCTCAATTCAACCGTTGGACCAACGATAATTAAATAAATAATTAAAAATTCATAAAAATCTAAAAAGAGTAAAAAAAATATAAAACCAGACTTACTTGGCTTTTTAGATTTTTATAAATTTTTATTTATTTATTTAAATATTGTTGGTTCGATAGTTGAACCGATCGAACTAGTGGTCTAACATGTTCAACCATCAATTCGGTTATTAAAACATTGAATATAACACTCTAATATTGTATCACATCATTATCTAAAAATATTTTATTTTTCAAGTGATGATTTGGCGCGGTCTCAAGGTGTCACATCATCAAACTTTTAAAAATTTCAAAGTTCAGGAATCAAAATGGACCTAGTTGTCAAGTTCAAGTGCCAAAAACTAAAAAAAAAAAAAGTATAGGTACCAAAATGAACTTAATTGTCAAGTTCAGGAACCGATGTTCAAGGGTCAAAAGTTACATTATTCCTATTTTCTTTTACGATCATTAACAAAATAGACTTAAATGAATAATAATTTTCAAATTTAAGGGTCAAAGTGGATAAAAAAAGTTTAGAGACCAATGTGGATCTACTTACCAAATTTAGAGGTCAAAAGTTATATTATTTTTTAAAATTTATGCCAAATATAGGATAAATATATTTAGGGTAGGTTTGGATGGGTGATTGGGTGCGGTGCGATGCGATGCGATGTGTTTAATTTACTTTTTGTCTTATGCTACAATATCTAATTTCCCCGTCACCGCTATTTGTAAATAAATGTACCACCCATTCAAAACACACTTACTAATTTGAACAACTATAATTTCAAATTATTGTTTAGTAAGTACTTTTTTAAAAACTAATAATTATAAATACATATTGATCATTTATTGGTTGAGCCGAGGGTTGAGGCGGATGGATATGTTTTGCTACTTTAGACTAAGAGAAAAAAGCATGTGTTTCAATCTCTAAACAGTTGTTTAGATATCCTACCATATCTATATTAGATTTTCATGGGCCAAGCTGCCGAGATTTTAACTTTTCAACATACGGAAAACGAAGATTAAATCTTTGATATTAATAGTAAGTTTATATTGGTTTAATTAATTTTTTATTAAATTATTTATTTAAAGTATTTTTTATATATTTAAAATTTAATTTTTATATTTTTATTTTTAAGAATTTAATCTTTTTATTTTTTGAATTTATAATTTTAGGCTCATTTGTTAATATTTTTAAAATTCTTTCGTTACATTTACTAGTGTAACATTTTTAAATAAAAAAAAATTTACTTAGTATCTATATAGAAAAAAAATAACATTGTAATATGCCTGAATTTAGTAAAGAATTTTAACTTTGCTAACAATTCTTAAAATTCATATCATAATTGTAAGTAGAATAAAGTATTTAGACTAACTAATGATATTATAAAAGTTGAGATACCAAATTATATTAAAATTAAAGTATATATATTGAATTTCAAATTTGAACGAAATATAGGGATCAAATGAAAATTTAACCATTTTTATAATTAAAAAAAAAATGGAATTGAAATTTACCTATTATGTTTTAATGTTAAAGAAAAGAAAGGAAAAAACAGAGGTAGGAGTCCATTAGTAGTATAGATTTTCAAAAACCACTAATATCTTTATGTGAAAATTTGATATTGTCTACAACTATATATGAATTTAGATTTCATTTCTATTAATATTTTTATCGAAATGATATAATGTTACGTTAATATATATATATATATATATTGTGTACAAATAATTATGAAAATAATTAGATTATTCATTTGTAAAATATATACTATTTAATTAAAATCAAAATTTCATATAAATAATTATGTCAAATTAAATATAAAATTAAAAATTATTAATAAATTTGAGATTTATTCCATTTGCATTTCATTTTGTTATCTAAATGGATAATGTAATAAATAGAGCCTGAAGTTTAGTTGAAAAAACCAATGGAAGCAGCTTCCTCACCCTTACCGCCAACACAATTAAATCCGACCTATGATGTAGCTTTGACAAATCCGATCATGTGGCAGAAGATTTGTCCATATTTTCTTTACATTTAAAAATAATATATTAGTTTTTAATAATATAAACAAATAAATAATTTTTTTTAAAATTTACTAGTTACAAAATTTTGAAGTTTATTTTTAAAAAAGTGAATTATGAAATCAAATCTTCTTTTTTTTTCATTTGCTGAAATTATATAACAATAAAATTGATTTAAAATTATATTTTAAGATATTAGTAATTACTTTTTCAATATATTATTATTTAAAATATAAAAAAGTACTTTAAGATATTGAAATATTTAGCCAAAATTAACTTCAGAAAATTTCATAATAACTTCAAATTTACAATATCTAAATTTATTTTCTATATTCTAAATTTTAAAAATGAAATATTTTTTAATCTAGTAAATAAAAATTTTCTAAAAATATAAATTTTAAATTATTATAATATTCAAATATGAATTTAGATAATAAAAACTTTGGTTTTAGAAAAAATTGTATATTAATTTCTAAATAAATTTGGTGTTGTCAAGTGTAGAACTTAATTTATCAATGTCTCTATCGTCATCTTGATGTTGTTAGTAACGATTTAAGCTATGCAAATTATCCATCACTACGGCAGTGTTTAACTGACGGTCAATGTCATTTATAACAATATCCCTTTTCACAAAAATTAAGTCTCGCCATCGACTGCGAGTGTGAACCAAAGTTGTGACTAGAGGAGGCAAATTGCACGAGACAAACAGGAAAATGGCTGTGCCTGCATTAACACATATAATATATATTAAAAAACGTATTTAGAATATATAAATACGTTTATAAATAACATATAATAAATAATAAAATGTAAATTTTAAAACTAATAATAATATATATGTAATATATGAAATTAAAATAGAAATTAATTTAAATTGTGAATAAAAAGAAATTTAAATAAATAAATACATCATATTAAGAATATTAAATACATTCAAATTGTACATCATAGTATTGTCATTTTTTCTTGAGTTGCTATCGAGTTAACTTATGACACTAAAAATTCATATAAAAACCAAATGTTACTTTAGTTAAAATGACAAAATTGGTGAACAATATATGTAGTATTTTGAGTTTAAATTATGTAAGCATGATTTTTTTTTAGATTTTATATTAAAAAAATAAAAATACCATTAAATTAATAATAATTATTTTATTAAAATAAATTCTTTTTAGTAATTTAATAATTGAATTAGACCTAATTTTGGATCACAACAATTCAATCAAAATCTTTCTATATAATATATATGTGTATTGCAAGAGACAAGAGGAACCAATTTGGTAAGATGTAAACATCTGTATTTTGTACATTTTTCGTAGATATATATAATATTTATTTAAAAAATTCAATTAGATAGTTCATAAACACTAATTTAAAGATTAAAAAATATTTGACAAAAAATTTAGACTGCTTCATACAAATTAAAATAAAAAATGCAAATCAAAACAAAAAATATATATCTATATAGAGAATGGATTATATGAAATTGTGATTCCACATTTTCCGATGGGAGGATGGTTAATAATATTTTACTCCTAATTTTGAGCTTTTTTTAGTTGGATTTGAATTTTTTTTAGGAGGAAAAAGATGAAGATCAGGAGGAAAAAATTTAATTTGTCATTCTCCTAATGGAAAGGGATAAGAATGTCATAGAATCATAGTTTCATACAATCGTTTCTCATGTATATAAGCACTTTTAATTAAATTATATCGTATTATATATTTATATTTTAAAATTATTAAAAGTGATGCTAAAGTTCTCTTTCCTCTACTTATATAAAAATATATGTATGCCTTAGTTACCAACTAAATTTTGACAAGTGTCATTTTAAATATGCAAACTTTGCATTAACAAAAAAAGTCTAATATATTTTCATATAATTAAACAAAAGGTATTTCATTTCAAACTGAGTTAAGCATGGCCTGCATAGTTGTGGGCCAAAGTAATGCAGAAATATGTGACAAATTGGGTCTCCTGTTTGATTATTTTAGGCAAATCAGAAAACCAACAACAATTTTTTATTTTTTAAATATGTTTTTATCGACTACCACATTTTGCAATCTAACCCTCGAACTCTCTTTATAAGCAGCCTACTTCCTCCTATGTCAAACTCCACCACACCATTATCAGTAATTTATAAAAGAGTGTTGGAAGGAAAAGAGCAAAAAAGGTAGCTAGGGTTCTTCATGTCTGGAGCTTCAAACAAAATCACAGATGATGAGCTCAATGCTCTCATCTTAAGACTTGGAACATTGCTTCCTCAGCTCAATCATGGCCGCCATGGCAGGGTAGTGTTTTCCTCTCTCTTTTCTTTATCCTATCCTCCTCTCTTGTTTCCATGTCATTGACAAGGCTGAAGTAACTGAAAGCCATGCATGGTTAGGCAAGCTCTTTAGTCTTTACGATGATAATGTTCTGGTAATAACTGAACAATAAACAACAGGGAACACTATGATCCTATGCAGACATTTTGGACTGACAATCATGATCAGGATAAACTGTATTATTTTATGTAATAACCCTTTTTTTGGTATGATTTTATGTTTGTAGGCATCATCATCGACAACGAAAATTTTGAAAGAAACATGCAGTTATATCAGAAGATTACAGAAAGAAGTAGATGATTTGAGTGAGAGGCTATCGCAATGTCTAGATTCCATGGATATAACTAGCTCTGATGCTGAATTTCTTACAAATTTGCTTCAACAGTAAAGCTTGTCCCCTTTCCTTTCTCAATTTGTCTCAAGTTTCAACGACAGACAAATGCATGTGTCTTTTTTTTTTTTTGGTTATGTGGAAACTTTTTCTTAATTAATATCCGAATTTGATTGGGCCTGGGAGAGTAATTAGAGTATAAATAATGTATATAAAAACTGAAAGTACTTTTCCAACTTTCATTGTATGATTGTATCTGTCTCATCTTGTTCTTCCTTCTTTGTCTCCATTACACTAAAATATTTGGTGTTGGGCCAATCGAATTATGTCAATTAATATCTTTTATTTTTCCTCAGTTTTCCTATGTCTCTACCATTTTTTTTCCCTCTTTACAAAATCTGAATCCAAGATTTTACATATTTTTTACCACTCAATTTTGATCATATTTCTTCATTAATTATACCTTGTTGTAGTAGGCCCGGTTCTCCTCAAATTACATTTTAACCCCATAAATTTTGAAAAAAATAAACAATTTAATTCGTATAATCAATATTTAAAAATATAATAATTTATGTTTGGCCACTCCAAAAACTTTCATATTTAGTTTTTAAAAGTATTATAGAAATCTGTAATATATTTTATGTCTATCGAACGTGAATTTAAGTTTGTAGTTTCTATTTTTGAGTTTAACTTAATTAGATTGGATTATGTAAGCTAAACTTAAATAAAATAGTTATAGTTATAAATAAAAAAGAAAGGAAAGGGTGGGTGGGTGGTTAAAAGAAAGAATAGTCCATATTTTAAGGAAGGCGAGGTGAACAAAGTAATGGATTGCTAAACAGCCAGTATCATCACCAACAAACATTACATGAAATGTCAAACTGCATCAGTAATCAAAATAGTAGACAATCTGTAAAATAGGTGTTGATAGTTCAATTATGGTCAACTCAGGGAGCCACATATTGGATTCAGGAGGCACCAGCTTGCTATCCTAGCACTGCAAAGAACGGATAGTTATCGCTGCTCTGTGAAACCAGCCTCACGCATTACCATTCTCCCTAGGATCCCACGAGACCCACAGCTTTCGCTCAAATCCCGTGGATCACTCCTTGCTTGGAAAGGGCAGGCCGGTGATTTGCCACAATGAATCCGACCGCTTAAGCCAGACCTGATGTTCTATAACCCCAAATACCCCCACCTGGGTCCCAAGCTCGTCGAATAACAGCATTGCTTCCATCCTATATAAACAACATGAACACTTTTCCTAAAATATCGATGTGGAATTAGTTTACCTTTTCTGAGTCTGCTGTTGTCAGGTTTTTTGAGTTTAAGACCTTATCAGCATCTTAAATCCAATGCTCTGATTAGTATTGATGATTGACAAAGATCAACTTGACACAGTCAAGTGAAACTAAATAGAAATTTCCATGTCTGGACAAAACCCTGGCATGTTTGACAAACATATCAAGTGCTAAAATGATAACCCCATGTCACAGGCATGAGTTAATTGAAGAATAGCAATATTGTTTTTAATTAATTAATTTTTTTTAAGAATATATAAAAATATATATTTTATGAGGACATTTTTCATTCCATTAAGGCTGAATCTTTTTGGATCCAAATATCAAAGTATAAAGATAATTTTCCTTTTCAATTCCCACAAATAAATCACTCGTTGTTGGGGGCTAACTCCTGGATTTAGAAAGGATTCTTAAAAGAGAGGGATATTTTGGAGTGAGAGAAATGTCTGGGTATTCAGTGATAACAATATCGTTCATAGACAGCCTGACATTAGTCTGTCTTGTCATGAGAATCATATAAAAGTGACCACTACTAGACAATAGTTGTATAAACTGGTGTGACACTAGAAAATATCGAAATTGAATAAAATTGCAAATAGTCAAAAGTTGAGCTAGGGACTAATTTGCAAAGGAGAAAGAAGTGTAGTAATTCTAACGTGAGAAAAGAGAAGAAGTGAATTGATATTAAAAGGGGCTTGATTGGTGATTTAACAAAAACTAGCTATGGCAATTAAATCATGATTAAAGATGGTGGGGATTAAACTTAATTTGGTCTTTTAATTCCTTCACCATTTATCTATTAGCAATGAGATAAAATAACCTTTGTGAAGCAGTGAAACAAAACAAAAACAAGCATGAGAATTACAAGTGACAAAAAGTATGCGTAATATGAAAAAGTGATTGGGAACTTGCACTATCTACCATATCAAAGTTTCAAGCAACCTATCATAATTACATAACATTACACAACCATTCATACTCCTTCACACTCACAAAAATGTCTCTTTCCCATACACTTCATCTTGACAGTTGACAGCATATATGTATATATTATGGGTTGTTACTTGCTACACATAGAGCTACAAGGTTCAATATCTGTAGCCATCGTCATCATATATGTAACCACTGCTCCTCGACTTGTCAGCCTGCAAACCGATGGAAGAACAATGGATTATTACAAAAACCAACAGTAGTCAAATTTTTCAAGAGCTTGTATCAGTTAATAGCGAACCAACATGAATGGATGAAAATAAAAAGATGCTGTAATATCAAACTTCCTTGTATGAATTACAGCTCGCAAAAACATGTAAATGAAAGAGAATCCGATCATTGATGGCATACCCTATGAATGAGCTTCTCAAATGCATCAGTCCCGTTCTCTTCAATGTATCTCTCGGCAGCAGTTAAAATATCATCTGGTTTACTGAAGAAGTCCTTCTTCCTCGGGACATACCAGATGCTAATTGTCTGTTGTGGGTTCATAAAGAAAGGTCTCAAATAATGCTCGTAAACATAAGCAGCACCACTGAAGTACGGGATGACCAGCCAGCAGGTGAAAATCAGCTTCGCATGAGACCAGATTGGGATCCTGTATTCATGTTCTCAAATGTTTCAGCAAGGTATAGGCAAATGCAATTTCTGAATGTGCATAATTATGATAAGAAGCCTTTAGCATACAACTTCCCTTCTTTAAAACCAGCATAAGTATCATGAAGTTTTTCGCACAACTATCCGAGAAACTAAACCAGGGCAAAGAAATATAAAGATAAGTAATTAACACATTGGTGAAACTTCAATATAACCAAGTTAGATTTAACTTGGCAATGCTTTCCACTTTTTCGATGGAATCGATTTGTTGCAATAAAGTGAGTTGAAACCCTTGGTAAAGAAATGGGTTCCTCTTCTAGTGGATGAGAAGCTAATTAAAGAATACAACAGGTTTGGCCACCTAAATTGTCAATTTTATAAGCACAATAACCATTTTTTTTCTTGAGTTGGTCAACTAGAATCATAATTGTTTAATCAAATGAAAAATCTGAGGTTTCCCTCTCTCAGACACCCCCAAAGCGAAAGAGAAAAAGTTAAATCGGATTCCCAGAAACGGGAAATGTATATATAGGGATAGTGTTAGAGCATCTAGGAGCAACACAAACTTGATCATTCAAGAGCATAAAAATTTACCATTCAATGACTTTGGCAAAGGTGAGTTCCAGCAATGTAATCATGGAATAGAGAACCCAATATGTAAGCCATTGTCGGTCATCGGCACGAGACTCGGATTCAATTGCCCTAACTGAGGCATAACTGTTTAAGAATTCAATGCCATGGAACAATTAAACCAATTCAAGTTCAGACAACTTGTAAATTACAGCAATTAAAAGGGTAAGAGAAAAAAAGTAAATGAAAACCCAAAAAGATTGAAAAACACACTCACAGAGGATACAGAAGACTAATAACTGGCCTGCAAAATTAACCCAAAAAACAAATTAGAAAATACAATATTAAAGATATTCAGAAACACACACAAATAGCTTGAAGTTAAAAGTATACAATAAGCCTAAAACTCTATTCCTTTTCTCTTAGTTGATGTTTTAAAATTTACATTTTTAAAGCAGCAATAGCATACATATATAAAATACATGACCCAAAGTAGAAACAAGATAAATGGGACAATAGGAAATTACCCAGCAAGAACATCAAAGTTCTTAAAAAAAACCTTAAGAAAACTTCCAGCCCCAGATCCCATCTTCACTTTCCAATGCTCTTTTTCTTTCTGAAACGTCGGATATAATTAAAAAAAGAAACTAACCCAAAGCTTTGGTTTTGTTCTTATTGGGGCAGTTGCTTGAGTGACAAGTGTGTTTTGTATGCGTAAGAAAGCTGAGCTGCTTAAGATGCTAAAAGCTGGTTTGTAAGGAAGGTTGGGGTTGTTTGGCGGTGGGAATCTAACGGTGGATAGTTTAAGAGTGACTAAAATGGACGGCTATGGGTGTTCCTTAATCAACAGAAAGAAACTTCTTTTGCTTATTCGTTTGGTGTAACCAATCACTCTCGTAGGGGAAATACCATGAAAGGGACTTTCTTCCACTGGAATTACATGATTGCCATTTCCTTTGTCTACGTAGCTCTCATATGAACCGAGTCGGGCCGAATTACCATTTCAAAGTTCTTAGCATTTTGTCTAAACTTGGTTCCGCTATTAACTCGGTTTTTTTTTTATTAATAAAATTTTCAAATTAATATTTTTATTAATAAATTTAAATAACATAACATGATTTTATTATTAATTAAAATTTTGAATTTGAATTAGCAAGTTCGCAATTAGCTTTGTCACAACTCAAGTATGACATATCTTAAGTGATTGCAATCACTTAATATGATAAGGAAATAAACCTCGGATGTTTCAAAGCGGCGAGCAAAAATTGACAAAAGAATCGAGCATTTACCAAACTAGAGAGGACGACAACAAAATTATCCCTGAAGTCACTTATAAAACTAATATTACATTAATAAGCAAAACTAAAAAACGTGTTATAAGAGTAGATAAAAACTTTTAAAACTGAAGACTTATTAAATAATAGAAAAACAAATATATATATATATATATATATATAAAACTTAAGACAACAAGTGAAATAATTTATGATTCTGAAATGTTCTCAAAATAGAAACAGTTTAAAAAGTTGACAAAGAACCACCCACTTTCCAAGAAAAACTATTGGTGACCTGTGGAGTTTTAACAAACGACAGATACCGTCATTTGTCCATCACAACTTGTGAAGACAACAAAGAAAAAGTTGATTGGAGAGGAAAAAGGCAAGAGATAGCCAGCTCGGAAGCTGGTGTAGAACCCAATTATTGCCCTGGCCCCAACAAAGAATTAACACCCATTTACATACCCAAAATAAAACCCAAATTTAAACCCCAAACCCGGTTACAAAAGGACCCAATCTACTAAAGCCCAGACAAGCCCAAAACTACAACCAAAAATAACCCTAGCCCAACTTGCATTTTTTTTTCAGAAACAAACCCAAACCCTAGGTGCGCCGCACCTAGGGTCTTCTGCCCTCTGCCCTTCTGACCCCTGCCTGTTCGTGTCCCATCCACCGCCACCGGCTCCACCTCGCCATTCACCTGCAAGGCATTAAAACAGAAGCGACAGAAAGCAAAGAAAAGATTGTAAAAGAAAGGCTATAAAAGCCGATTTTGAACCAGTGTAAAGGGGGGCTTTTTTTTTCCCTCTTTGATTATCAATACAAAAACAGACTCTCTAAATACCAGTATTCAGACTGTAACACCACTTACCCGTGTTCGATGCCAGAACAGGGTACGAGGCATTACCGAATAGTACAGAACACTTACAGATTATTTAAACCATTTATCGCTCAAATATCAAAATTGATTATAAAAGTTCCTTTAACGGACCCTTGAAGTCCAAATCATGCATTGGGATTGGGTCGGGACTAAATTAGAATCGTATAATTTTTTTTATAAAATCCTTAAGTTTATCTCATTTACAAGGGTCCCATGCCCGTGTGGCTCACATGGCCGTGCCTCTAGGGCGTATGACTCTCTGACTTGCATCTTTGAAGTAACTTGGGTCACACAGCCTTAGTACACACCCGTGTTGCTAGGCCGTGTGGTAAATTTAATTTTCACAAATTAGGCTATTTTCCAAGCCATATTTCTCACTCATTTTGATCCTTATTCTTTACCCACGTTTAATACATACAAAAACCAATTTAAGATATTCAACTGAGCCTTATACTTAATATGATTTGTTAGTCGTACAGTTCATATAAATAACAAGAAACGTATATGGGCTCAATTCTCATTAAATTTCACTTGTACTTATACTTTTTTTTCATACTATGTATTCATATAACATATAACAATCGCACCTCTGTGTTTCATATACATTTTTATAACAATTTGTTTTGGTTTCAAACTACTTCATATTTGAGTTTTACTTATCAAATCATTTGAAGCACCATCCAAACGTCAAAATTTTCTAATGAAATTTTTATACTACCTTATTGACATTCCGTAGATATTCACAAAAATATTTATGACTTGGTTTATAACACCGAGATCTCGATACCTTTTTTTTTTCTCAATTTCTTAACCAAATAAATCTTTATAAAACACAATTTACTATTTCAAAAATCTTTTAAAAGCTACATTTAGCTCGTAAATATTAAATAATATAATCTACGAGTTTATTTGTCAGATTTGGTGTCTCAAACCACTATTTCTAATATTACTGAAATTTGGGCTATTACAACTCTCCCCCTCTTTAAGAATTTTCGTCCTCGAAAATTCCTTTAGTGGAAAGGTTCAAATATTTTTCACTACTTATATCTTTTCCGATGTCAATTCCTTACACTAAAATTAGAGAAATCCAGATACAAGAATCACCACGTTTCTATGATCAAACCAAAGGCATAATCATAACATAAGAACTCTATCAGAGTTAAACAATCACACACATATCTCTCAGGATAAAAGAATATATATATATATAGAATACCTAGAAAGATTATCATATTAATCTCATCTATAATTATCACACACAGTCATCTTCACTACTCAATTATTATTTCTCTAACTAATTCTGTCATCATGTACTCCGCATCATTCCATTCACCAATGAAAACCAATTCGGGAAGAATCTCAGCAAACACATACTTTAGACTTCATACTCAATTGAGTCAAATAGTCGAGACTAACTTTTTTTTTTATCCGTAACATTGCATAATCTGTGTAATCATTAAAATAATATGATATTTCTTCTAAAACTGAGTTCATTTGTCACATTATACTCAACTCTTTTTGCATTACCAATTATTTCACCACTGAACGCTTTAGTTTCCCACTTATGAACTTATTCAACATAATTCTCGCGAACTTTCATCATAAAGCAACACTGATAAGGGGGTGGGGTCGTAAAGCCTCTAACTTGACTCTCATAAAAACACACATATGACTCAGCATTCATCATCAACGTAATATTATCATAATCACATAATTCACTCTAAGCAAATTTTCATACTTAGTCATGTTACACGAACTTTTCGATTATCTTGTTTAAACAAGTGTATCTAAACATACATTCCATGAATTTTGAGTAAATTTACTCATAACACTCACTTAATCAAGCATGTTAGGCACATAACATCATATGAATACCAATATTCATGAATGAGCTTATCACAACATAGACTTCCGTTTCATTTCACTTTTCCACATTTCCCAACTTATGGTTATCTCATTAAGCACATTAACACATGCATATCATGAACTTCTTTTCATACTTTTCCACATTTCAATACATCATAAGCATATTTCAATCATCTCAATATCATTTTTAGCATTATCGACAATAGCTCGGTTGGAAGTCATTTCTGTCTCAACAAAACAATTTCGTTAGAGCCGGGAGATACCACACTACCACAGTTTCCATACGACATGTATAGCTAGACTCTTGCACACGCTATGTTAGTCCTAGAATTGACTAAACCATAGCTCTGATACCACTAAATGTAACACCACTTACCCGTGTTCGATGCCAGAACAGGGTACGAGGCATTACCGAATAGTACAGAACACTTACAGATTATTTAAACCATTTATCGCTCAAATATCAAAATTGATTATAAAAGTTCCTTTAACGGACCCTTGAAGTCCAAATCATGCATTGGGATTGGGTCGGGACTAAATTAGAATCGTATAATTTTTTTTTATAAAATCCTTAAGTTTATCTCATTTACAAGGGTCCCATGCCCGTGTGGCTCACATGGCCGTGCCTCTAGGGCGTATGACTCTCTGACTTGCATCTTTGAAGTAACTTGGGTCACACAGCCTTAGTACACACCCGTGTTGCTAGGCCGTGTGGTAAATTTAATTTTCACAAATTAGGCTATTTTCCAAGCCATATTTCTCCCTCATTTTGATCCTTATTCTTTACCCACGTTTAATACATACAAAAACCAATTTAAGATATTCAACTGAGCCTTATACTTAATACGATTTGTTAGTCGTACAGTTCATATAAATAACAAGAAACATATATGGGCTCAATTCTCATTAAATTTCTCTTGTACTTATACTTTTTTTTCATACTATGTATTCATATAACATATAACAATCGCACCTCTGTGTTTCATATACATTTTTATAACAATTTGTTTTGGTTTCAAACTACTTCATATTTGAGTTTTACTTATCAAATCATTTGAAGCACCATCCAAACGTCAAAATTTTCTAATGAAATTTTTATACTACCTTATTGACATTCCGTAGATATTCACAAAAATATTTATGACTCGGTTTATAACACCGAGATCTCGATACCTTTTTTTTCTCAATTTCTTAACCAAATAAATCTTTATAAAACACAATTTACTATTTCAAAAATCTTTTAAAAGCTACATTTAGCTCGTAAATATTAAATAATATAATCTACGAGTTTATTTGTCAGATTTGGTGGTCTCAAACCACTATTTCTAATATTACTGAAATTTGGGCTATTACACAGACCTTCTTTTTCGATCATAAAAAAAATACAAAAACAGATTCACCAATATTAAGCAATAGATCTGCAAATACAAAAACTGAGACAAACCAAAATAGCAAGATTGAGCCTTAAACTACTAAAAAATCAGAACTGAGATCGAATGAGGTGATATTCTCTCTCTTTTTTCGAAGTATTCTTCCTTCTCTTTTCTTTTTCTGTAACAGCCCAATTTCAATAGTGTTGGAACAAGTGATTTGAGATCACTAAATCTGACGAAAAAGTTAGGAAACTTTGTTAATCGATAATTATAAGTTAAGTGTGATTTTAGAAATATTTTAAAATTAGTGAATTTTGTGAACTAAAAGAATTAATTAGAAAAACCAGGCCAAAAACGAGGTATTGAGATCTCGAATTCATAAAATGAGCCATAAATATTTTTAGAAATATTTATGGAGTGTCATTAAGTTATTATTAAAGTTTAGTTGAGAAATTTTAACGTTTGGATATGTAATTAAATGAAAAAGACTAAATTGAAAAAGGTGTAAAAGTTTCATTATAGATTAAAGAAAGTATAAAGGACCAAAATGGCAATTAAGCCATTTTGTTTAATTGAGGCGGTTATTGTGAAGAAAATCTGAGATTTTTTTATGTTTAATATTATATTATTATATTATTATATTATATATAAAAACAAACAAAAAGAGAATAAAGAACAGAAAAACCCAAACGAAGAAGCAGAGAGCAGGAAAGAAAGAAGAAGAGAAGAGAAAGAAGAAAAAAGGGGGGAAAATTGGAAAATTTTCAAAATTAGCTAAATAAAAAGGGGATCAAATTGAAATATATGGAGAATTCTCTTCATTTCTCTTCATTTTCTTCAGCTGAAAAATAGCCATGGGAGAGAGTTCAAGCTGGTTTTCATACTCAAGCTTCATTTTATGTGGATTAGTGCTGGAAGAATATGATGAATAAATATTGAATTGAAGCTTTAATTTTGTTATATGATGATTTAATCAAGTGAAATTGATGGAAATTGGTTTTAGGACCTAATTGTGAAATAGCTAAAATTAAGGCCTAGTGTTAAAATTCTGATTTCAAAGGTTATGAAGTAGTTTAAAATGATAGATAAAAGTATTAAATGAGAAAATTAACTCAATTGAGGGGTTAATCCAGCAAGGACTGAATTGTATGAATTGTGGAATTAGGGACAAAATAGAAATCAACATGTTACACTAAAGCAGTTTTGGACAGCAGCAGTTGTCTAAATTTGAAAAATCACCAAAAATTGTATAAATAGAATTAGAAGTCGAGTGAGATATGGAATTAAATATTATTGAGTCTATTCACATATAAAAGAAACAGAGAAAGCAAAAGAAGTCTACATTTTGAGATATTTGGATTTTTGTAAGACTGGTTTAGAATAACTTCGTGATCCCCTATTCTTACTTTATAAATTCACTAAAAATTGTATAAAAATAATTTTGGAACATAATTTATATGGTTAGATTCCTTAATGAGTCTAGTTTTAGAAGAAATAAACCATAACATCATATGAATTCTATATAAAAAGATAATTAATTTTTAGTGAAGAAGGGTCGGAACTGCCAGACAGCAGAACAGGGGTGACTTTAAAGAATAAACTGTACTAATTGGCTAAACCAAAAATTCTGAAAATTTTATGGAAAGAAGATATGTGAGTCTAGTTTCAGGAAAAATTAACGGTTCTTCATTTGGAGTTCTGTAGCTCTGGAAATAAATAATTTAGTGACTATAACTCAAATGGACAGTTTTGAATATACTTATGAGTAATTAATGAAATTATTGATAATGTTACTTATAGCATGTTATATACATTAAGGATGTGGAATGGAGAGGAGGAGGAGAAAAATATGTATGAATATTCAGCTAGCATGGCTAATTTGTAATGTTTTAGACTCAGGGACTAAATTGAATAAAAGTAAAACTTTACGATTAATTTTGTAAAAATGTGGAATTGTCCAATTTGCATGAAATATATTATTTTATTATTTAAAATTGCAAAAATAGAATGAAATTGTTAATTTAGATTAAAATCGATTGAAAAATCGATGAAAACAGAAAATTTCCAAAATGACCCTGAATCTTGATATTTCTACAAATTTAGCCAGGTAAGTTCGTGTAACTTAATTATATGATATAAGAAAATATGAGTTGATGGTACGTGAAATATTGATATGATAAATTAACTGATTTATGTTTATGAAGAGAGATAATTGAATGATATTTTTCATGATATGTAAATATGTGATTATCTTTAATATGTTAATACAAGATAATTAAGTATGTTGAGACGAGTAATAAATTTATGTAAGACATGACGAGAAAAAAATAAATATGTTTAAGGGACAATATGTTTGATTTTGATTGGTTTCAAATATAAATGCTAAATGAAATAAAATGTCTGATAAATAAATTTGTAATTCTGGTAATGCCTCGTACCCTATTCCGGCGTCGAAAACGGGTAAGAGGTGTTACATTTTCGGCATATATAATATATTATTAAAAAGTGTAAAAAAAGAAATAACAAAATATACATTTTACCCTCTTTTGGTGGTTGGTGACGGCGTCGGTGGTGGCGTTACGACGGACCCAGGCTGGAGTTCCCCTTTTCTGCAGAGAGAAAAATGAGAGAGGAAACCTTTTTTTTTTAGAAACAGGCAGCTGAAATGATTTTTTGGAGCAAAAAACCGGTTTTTATAACGATCGGAAACGACGTCGTTTTGGGCAGGGGTCCCTAATGCCAAAACGACGTCGTACGAGGCCATAACCCGCACACATGACCGACCCGGGGAAGGATCCGCGCGTTTTGTACTAGTGGGCTATTTGCCTCTTAGGTCCTTCCGCATTTTTCCACGCTGTTAATCCAGTTCTTGTTATTTTCAAAATTGCCCCAATAGATTTTCCTCTGCTCTAAATTGGTCCCGAGCAAAACGCTGCGCATAGAGGCTAGGGATAATCGCCCAAATGGCCCTCCTTGTTTTTTTGCGCGTCTAATCGGGCCCTAATTCGTTTTATTTTTTTATTTTGGATTCTGAGTTTCATTTATTTTCTAATTTAGCCCATTTCTTTACTATTTTGCAATTTTTATTATTAATTACTTAATGTTTTCACCTTTATTACTATCAATTATTTATTATTATTATCGTCATCACTGTTTTGTTTATTATAATTATTACTATCATTATAGTTATACATATATAAACATATTTTATTATTGGTTTACTATTACTACATTATTATATATGTGTTTTACTGTTGGTTTACTAAATACCCTTATTATCACTAGTATTATTTTATGTTCATCTTATTTCTAAACATCATTACTATTATTTTATTTCCACCATTATTTGTTATTACTATTACATCATCATTTTTATACCTACCTATATATGTTACTACTTATTATTATTGTCATTACTTTATTATCTCTATTACCATTGTATTCATTTATTTACTTATTTTATGTTTTTGTTTTTACTACTGCTTTACTTACAATTATCTTTATTGCTATCATTTCTACTATTGTTTAGTAATCATACTATTTTTATTATTACCTGATATTATTACTATTATTATCTTTATTTTATCACTATTATATTTCTTATTTACTATTGTTATCGCTACTATTTTTATCACTATAGTTTTATACTAAGACCATATATGTATTATCCATATTTATACAGTATTATTATTGTTCTATATTACTGTTATTACATGTCTTTATTTATTTACTCGAAGTTTATGCAATACATACATCTTATCTTGCTTGTTTATTTTCAAATTTCATAAACATTATTTTACTGACGTATTTATACGGTCATATTATATCCTTCACATTGTTACTCGTCATATCAACCTTTATTCGATATATTAAAATTTTAAAAGGGATCGATATTCTGTGTTTAGAAGTTCGAGGAATCGTGCCCAATCGTGCTAGGTTTCGATTTTCCGTTCATCTAAACAACTAAATATCGTTCTACGATTTTGATCAGGTTTTCCTAAATAAGGCAATATTGCGTGTTTGGACATTCAAAGAATCGTGCCCAATCGTGCTGGGTTTCGGTTTTTGGTTTGGCCACATAGCGGAATACCCCTTTTAAAATCGCAACGTATGAATTTTGGAAGTCATGAAATGATCTTGGTATCGAGGATTGAAACATCGTATCCTATCGTGCAGGATGTGATATTTCATCTTTTGGAACAAGAGAATTTCGATATCCAAATCCGAGTCATCCAAACATTTTCCAAAAGGATTCGTATTTCAAAATTTTAATTTTCGACATTAAAACACTAATTAATCAATTAGGTACCAATTTTGGGCGTATCGAGGGTGCTAACCCTTCTTCGTACTTAACCGACTCCCGAATCCATTTTCTGAGTTTCGTAGACCAAAATCGTTGTTTTGATAAATCAAGCTGTTTATTAAAAACAACCGTTTTAAGAAGGTGTCCCGATCACAACTCATCAAAAATGATTGGTGGCGACTCCCGTTTTTATCTTCATTTTCAAAATCAAAGTCGATTCCCGTTTTTTTTCAAAAATGGTAAACAAAAGATAAGAAACAAATAGTTGGAAAGAAAAAAAAAGAATTTTTATAATAACACATGTGAATAATATTTAAATATCTATTTTAAACGTACCAAAAAGAATAACTATTTTTAAATAAACCTAAATAACGTTAGAATTTTAAATCCAGAATAAATCGCAAGGTGGAATTCATGAAAATTCCAAACACATTAAGATTTGATAAGTAAAATTTTGAAGATTAAAAAGAAATACTTTCACATTCGAAAGGTGTTGACTTTTCAAGTAAATACATTTTATTATTTTCATATCAACACAATTTTATTTCTTTTTAATAATTGACATTTTATTTAGTTTGAATTATATAAACCTCATAATTTTCATGAGATTTCACATCATAAAAAGCATAAATTGGTAAAAGTAGAAAGAAAAAGCATTTTTGAATAGATATTCTTAATAATGTAAAACGAAAAAGGATATATCGTTTCATTCACCATCAAGGGACAATATCATAAAATACCTTTGTGATATTTTAAATAAATAAAAAGAAGGCCATTAATACATCAAAATCAAACTCGTTGATAACATCCCAAATTCATGTTTGGAGTAGTAGAAAGGTATCTTAACATATTTAATCTCCGCCAAAATAAAACTATGAATTGTACGCTATCGTATCAACTCTGTAGGAGAAATGGAAGTTGAAATATGCTTAAATTTGCATCTGAATTTGGAACTTCAGGTTCTTGAGCAACCCATTTGGAACCTGCGCACCTTCATTTTTCCATTTAAGGCAAGGGCCAACACATCATATTCCTCCACATACCACAGCTCCTTTACCTTTGCCTGTCATCAAACACAAAACCAACCAATCATATTTTATATATATTGAGCACAAAAACACAGTTGACATAGATAACAAAGCATTCACATTCAACAATGTCCTTGCCGGTAGGACTAATGCTATGCCTAGTACAAGAGGATTCACATATTTGATGTTCATGTTCTTTGACAATGTAACAAAAAGTTCCAGTGCTCGAGTACTTCCTATGATGCCAGAACTGCATGCTAACTAAGAAAAGATGGGGAAGAATTGACAAATTTGATGCCATTCTCTTGGTGTTCTTCCACAAAATGAGCTCAAAAGTTTCCCAGAGCCATGCTTTCTACAAGTTCCACAGTTCAACATCAAAGAACTTAGATATAGAACATGATACAATGTACTTAAATTAAATGTCCTTTTAAAAAACAGGGATTACCTCACTTCACGACAGTTAAAATGGTAGCAACAAAGTAGGGACCAAGAAGCTCCCATCCCGAATACTAATATTTTCATCATAACAAATGTGCCTTTGTTTATAGTCATTTGCATGCATCTCCGATCCAATTATCATTGTCATTCTAGTTTTTGCAAACAAATTTACATCATATTGCCGAAGAACAACCAAATCATGCCATGTTTCTATCATGTATAGTTGTTACCAAGACTTTTAAATTCCTACCAAAAGTTCTAAATATCACAAAGGATATCCGATTAGATTAAAAGACGTATATGTTTCAAGCAGGTACTAAGGTAAAAACTCAATTATGAGCAAGAGAAACCAAGAAAACAGAAAACCTGCAGCAACCATGGTATTCAGTACAGTTTTATGGAAATTGATTTGGGTTACAATTGGAAGTATTTGGTTCAGTTCAATTTTCTATTCATGTTCAAACCAAACTGAATTTTATTTTTACTTTCAATATATTTAAATTTTTATGATATGAAAATCAATAATTTACATCTAAGTTACTGAAGAAAAAAACAAACTTAAAAGCATTATATAAAAAATATAACTTTTTTTAATTTAAAAAAAATGAAACAATCCAAACTGATTTTGACTCGGGTAGATTAGTTATCAACTGTATTTGATTCAATTTCAGCTCCAGAATACCACACCCAACCAGCAAATTTCTTTTCTAAAACAAAACTGTATCTTATCACTTTCAGGTGAGAATATCATGCTATTGTTGCATGAATTGTCAATAGGGCCAAAGACAAGATTTGAAGTTGAGTTCTTTCTTTTCCTTTTTGTAGTTCAGATTTTAGTTATTTATATTAGTTGAAATAATATGCAAAATAAAAGAAACAGTCCTGCAGGAAAGTCAAAAAAAAGGAAAAAATAAAAGTTAAGGTTCAATCAAAAAAAGTACATATATCGGTGCATTGGAGTGCTTGACACCATTGCTAGCTTATGATTTTGTCAACAGAGGAATCTGGCTTCAATTTCCTCATTGTGAAAGTTATAACTAATAAGAAAATATTCAAAAGTAATAAGCAAACCATGAAAAAAAAACGAATTTTGTAAAAGTTATGAGAGAAATCAAGTATGATATTTTAGGTAAAAACAATTCTATGAAAAGTAAAAAAAAAAACATTTATACAAGGAAATATTGATAATACTCTCTTTTTTTTTCTTCTTTATGGAAAACAAAACACACAAGAATTAAGTGGAAAGTTTGAAAAGCTTCAACTTAGAAGTTATAAAAAAGTTACGGGGGCCAAGAATAGAAATAAATAAAAATAAAAGACTCGGAGTTATATTATGATTTTCAAGAAATTCAAAAGAGAGGAGAAGGGGGTGGCCGATTAAAAATAAAGTAAATAATCAAAAAATGGGGATCATGCACATGTGAGATTTCATGCATGGGCAGATTAAAAATAAAGTGATAAACCAAAACATGAGGATCACGCATAGGAAGCTATTCAGACAATGAAAATGCATGCCAAGTAATGATACAAAGTATAACAACTTGCCTTAAATCCACGGATTTCATTGTTTAGTTGAGAGACTAGCTTATGGAAAAGTTTGATTGGATTTGAAGTACTATCAGTGTCCTGCATAAGACATGCATTGTATACATATATATAAGAATATGAGCTTGAACCAATCACATAATTCTTGTAACTTCAATTCACCATTAGATCTAAACAAGGAAACTAATATAACAAGCTTTGCCAGCCATACTTTTGCCATAGTGGCAAAAAGTCGCAGTTCACTCATACAAGAGTCAAGGGAAACCTTACAATGCTTGAGTCAGCAAATGGGCTTCTCTCAAATTACAACAGCAATTACTATCTAGTATTTCATGGTTCAAATATCACGGCAATATAAAAAGGAATGAAAATATACATGTTGACCTAGGGAACTCAAAAGAACATTGAAGGGGATGAAACAAAGAAGATGAATTTGTGATTGAAAATTCAGTCTCACAATGTGTGGGTTTAGTCCAACATTATGTTGGATTTATCCAATTATTTGCTGGTCCATTGGTTAATTTCTTATATGGATGTAAAAATTGGCATTAATTGTAACTACTCTTTATGTACTTCTATACATGTAACTTCATAAAAATTAAGAATAAAAAGGAAACTACTGTAACCGGATAGAACTTAAAAATAATACCATGAGTGAAGCTTTAGGGTGACTCAGAAGCCTTGCAAAAGATGTGTGAAGAATAGCCTCATCATACTGCAAAAGTAAGCAAAAAAGTTCTATTTTAAAATAAAAAACATTTCCTCTACAGTCACACAAATACTTATTATTGTCAAACAAGACAGAGATCCTAAAAATGTGCCAAAACCATCAAATAAGAATTAACAGGCCAAGATATTACCATAAAAAAGTATAGCCCTTATATTAGCAATGTTGCCATTTCTTTCTTTCTTCTTTATTTTTGAAAGACACAATGTTGCCATTTGAATATTACTAGTTTAGTCAAAATTAAGATTTTCATAAGGATCTTACAAGTTGCTTCTCTGGTGCTCGTGGAAGTGCTGTTCTCAATTTAGCACGAATGCTTACGGGATCCGTTCCAGAAATTACCTACAGAAAAATAAAAATGTTATCTGGCACTAAAATGTATAAAAATCCTTTCTTTCCTTTTTCAACAGCTCATTTAGGAAACAGGAGACTATAAGTGAAGGACTAACCTGCCAGCAGCCAAGAAGCACACCAGTCGAAGTTAAAACTACCCTGTCTAAGACAATTTCTAAAGGGCATAGCCCCTCTGCAACAGCTTTAGCAGCAGCTGCTTCAGCTTCAATCTGACAAAAGAAAAGAGGCTTAAAAAATCGAACCCAACATCTAACAAGCAGAAAAAAGAGGTACCAAAATAGCTATAACAGGCAAGTTACCTCAATTTCAGAGGCGGGAACAGGTGCAATATGATGCGATGCGTGGAACATACTGAAATGGTACAAGCTTGAGTTCTGAAACCAGATCGCTAATCAAAATATATAAGCAAGTGAACACATGAGAATAAATGCAGAAAAAGCAAAAGTTATCAATTAACTAAAGGAATAAATGATAACTTATCTAAACTACTCTCGTTATTAAAAGAAGTATCAAATCAGTTAAATAGATAACAGAAAAATGTGGAAGAAACAGCAACACAAAAATATACTTCTTTACAACAGATTACCTTTGTCAAAGTATGGATCAAATACTTGCTTTACAGCATTCCTGTGACAAACAAAGCATGCATCAGAGTATAATGTAAGGGCTAACCCCTCGCTCAACCCACAAAAAGGGCTAAGCATAAAATGGAAATATTAAATAGAAGTCCCCTTTAATTATCTCAAAGTCCTATAAATTATAAAGCCAGCTTCAACTCTTAAAACTTTTGCTAAAACGGCATGATGGGAAATCACACTTAACTAAGATCAGATCAAAGTTATTAGTGCAGGCATTTTACTTCTGGGGTCAATATTCTGATAAGAAACAAGTAGGTCAAAAATTTAATAAAAACAACAAATGGAAAAAAACATTCCAATGAAAACAAAATTTTACGAGATGGGCACTGAGTATTCTGTGTTCATATACAAAACGTTGGCCCGTACAGGAGGATGTGCTGCCTGAAATGAGAAGGAAAGCCATTATTAACCGCTTGTACGGAAGGATTGACTATAGCTCGGTTGACTCATATATTACCTTAAGTACAGGTGTTACAAATCCATCTTTCAAAGTAAAGAGATCTGAAAGTGACAGCGATTGAGAAGTTTCACCATGTTTAAGAAAAGCTGCTCCATGCTGGTCCAAATCCCTTTCCATTTTATCATACAATGTTGATCTTCGATCGCTATTTGCCATAGCAGAATCTGATAAAAATATCCCTAACAAAGTTAGCACACTAAAGTCCAAGTGTGCAAAGCTTGCCTGAATTTGTGCAAAGCTCCGATTTTAAAAAAAAAAGAAAAGAAAAAGAAAAATGCTATCAATTTAATTTTTTATCAATAATTTGATAAAAGCATATTACAAAATGAGAATTTTTAATAATAAGGCAAGCATGATGAACTAACACCACGAATTCACAAATGGCAACATTATGTTCTACGGATCTCAAACCTAAAACCATCAAAATTAAGTGGTGTCAGGTAGCTCAAACAGTCATCCAAAAGAGTTCAACCTTTTAATGCATATCATAAAAGCAATATTAAGTAAAAGGGAAGACTGTAAATCAATAAACACACACACACACACAACATTTACACTCAAAATCCCGAATCCTAGCAAGAAAACGCGAAGTTTCATCAAATCCCAGCAACAAAAACACAGAAACCCAGGACAATTTTAAAGTTCATATGAAAAATTAGGACATCATGATAAACAACTAAGCTTCTCGTTAGTTATTTTAAAGCTAAAATGCGATTAGATCTTAAAAGTCATCATAATTTCAACTTTAATTACCAAGAAAACTTGATAGAAGAAGAAAGAGTACCTGAAGAAGGAAGGGAAGAAAGAGAGGTGGAATTTCGGAGAGCCAATTGGAAGAGAAAGAAGAACAAAGCAAGAGAAGAGAACCATATTACAGCAACAGTTTTGGAATGGCTCCACCAATTTCTAACTCTACCCATCACCATTCTTTGGCTTCTGTTTCGAGGTCTTCCTTAAAATAGAATCTACGAATGTCGACGTTTGGAACGGGGCCAATTTTTTCCTGCCCCGACTTCCACCCGACGTTAAAATATTTTAATGCTTACTTTGGCCCCCAAACTATACATGTTTTCTCATTTTCCTACCTAAAACTCTCTTTTTTTTTCTAACTTTTCTGGTTATTCAGTTCAATCATTTTATAGCTGTGTTAAAAACTGATGGGTAAATTGCACTGGTCTTTTTCTTTTCTTTTTTTTGTCACCTAACTATGAAAAGTTACAAAATCGTCACTCAATTATTCAATTTTATCTTTTTTGTCACCCAGCTATGTTGGATGTTTGAGTGTTTCCATTTTTATGTTAGCAAGCTGGATACCAAAAAGGAAAAATAGAATAGTTATGTGATTATTTTGTAACTTTTCATGGTGGAGTGGCCAAAAAAGAAAATTATTAATAGTTAGGTGATCATTTTATAATTTTTCATAGTTGAGTGACTAAAAAAATATAAGTAGATGACCTTTACCGCAGTTTAGTAAAACCGTTTGACATATTGCGTCAATCAAAACATATCAGTGACACCTCAGTCAATCAAAATGTGCCTCACGACATTCATGTTTATTAAAATTAAAAAAATATATTTTTAAATCAAAAATATAAAAATAGGAAAAGAATATTTAAAAATTTTAAAAATATACATTTTACTTTGACTTGTGTTGACTAGGTGTTGACCAATGTTGACTAACTTTATTTTGAAATTCTTTATATTTTAAATTTTCATAATTTTTAATAAAAATATATACTTTCTTTTGCAATTTCTTAAAAGTTATTAGGAATTTTCTAAAAAATTATATTTTTTATTTTAAGTTTTAAGTTTTAAATTTTAAATTTTAAATTTTAAATTTTTTTATTTTTAGATTATTAAAAAAATATATTTTTTATATTACTTGCAACATATAATGAGTTGAATTATTTATGCGATTGGAAGATCAGAAAGTTAATAAATTAGTAATTGAAAGAGAGTTAAAACTTGATTTACAAAAGATGCTTGTGGTTTAGTGCTCTTAATTTGAGCACATGCTAGGGCTGAGCAAAAAACCCAATTAAACAGAGAACTAAGTTGAATCAGAAATTCGGTTCGACTCGATTTAAGTTTTTTTATAGTTTATTTAATTTCAATTAGATAATGTAATCGAACCACGTCAATTCAGTTCGATTTCAGTTTATTCCATTGGACACTAAAAAGTCCAAAAAAAACTAATTAAAAATTCCAATAAAGCCTAATATTTTTCTTCAACATATAAGCCCAATATATTATAAAACAATTTACCAAACTTGCAGAAAGAAAACTAAACTAGAGAAGAAGGAGAATACAAAAACTAAACTAAAGAAGAATAAACTAAAATCATAATGCAAAAAGTAGTCTGCTTGTTTTATTGATTCAGCTTTAATATCTCAAGATAAGACGAGCTATGTATTTATACAGCAAAGTTAGTAGTTGCAAATACTAATTAACATTAACAAGAACCTATACTTTCTTTGCAACTGATTAACAGAATAACAGTCGGTTGAGTCAATTGACCCGATTAGAAAAACACACCTATTTACTTTTCTTTAAAGAAAAGAACATTATCTTTATGGTGGGTACCCCTTCAATCAAAGTGGTATTCCCTTAGTTCAAGACCATTTTTATTGGAAGCGTCATTTAAATAAAAACTCATTGCATTAAGGATGCACAGAATAACCCTTTGGTGGCCACTTAATTAACATTAATAAGTCAAAATAGCATTAGGTCATCAAAGCTTCCATTCAATATTCAACGTTTTCAAAATATCATTCAATACAGATTAAAGTTTCAAATTGGCAGTTTCTAACAATTGGCTTAACACCCCCAACAAATACATGTTACTCCTGAAATTAAGAAGGCTTGCAAATCGTCACAAATCTGGTTGAATCCCTTCGATCACCTCGTTTAACCTAAGAACCTAAAAAGAAGAAGAAACTGGGTAAGTTTGTAAGAACTTAGTGAGTTCTGGGAAGAACAATCTCACCTTAATTACTATCAGACATTAAAAACAAAAGGACTTGACTAGTTCTCCCTATTTGGCGGATACATTACCCTGGCCTACAGATCAACTGGCGGATGATACCGCAAATCAACTCAGCCTATTGGCGAACAACACCGTTTTTTATACTCATATATGACAATCATGGGCACATCTGCTCCGTGAACATGCCACTTGTGTGGACTACCATTTATGACAGATAGACTTACTATTCATGCTTTCATGCAACATGCAATACCACATGCACCTTTTTTATATGCACCCCTTCCTTATGCTAGCTTTTGATCTTAGTTCTCGAAGAACAAAATTTTTCCTATATCTTCAAATCTACTCGTCTGAGCCATATAATAACATCACTTATGTATCCTCCTAACTCCCTTCTTTGTATAAACACATAAGTGTTCTCCTACAAGGTCGGGTTTTCACCAATCACGGCTTGCATCTAAGTGCCATACCGGAGGCAAAACGTATTTTCTTGTATCTTCTTTATCATTATATACAACATCTCTCCTGTACCTCCTCACACCCAATTGGATACGGAGCTTGTGCACCAAGGAATGAGTACTCATACTGTATATATATACCAGGTTTTCTGGGTCTGTTTAACCGTGTTTAACCATACATGCACTGACTCCTTGAATGAGACTCCTCAAACATGAACTTCAAAAACAATTAAACAAATAACTAAGCCATATAACTGTCTATACGAAGTTTAGAGGTAAGCAAACTAACACAGATACTGGACACAAAGTACAGAGGAACTCACCAAAATACTTTACTCAGAGCTTTATCTACTCTACCGATTCTTTTTCTTTAGCACTGATACCTTCTCCTATTACTTTAGCTAAATAATAAAACAACTTTTTTAATCATCGAAAATAATCAAAAACTTAGGATACAACAAGAATCTATAGATATGCAAACGATTTCTGGATAGGAGTTTCCTTCCTACCTCGTATTCAAAGAAATCCTACCAATCTTTTCTTAAGTTAGTTCCTAGTTTCTTCGATGATAACAAAGTTTGGTGGAGAGGACGAATTAGAAATCTTCTCTCTACTATCACGTTATCCTATTTATAGATAACCCACATCCAACCAATCAGAATTATCTCTAATCATTACTTATTCTCACACGCTTTCACTAATTAATCACATCCTACAAGGCTCTACAAGTGTCCTAATTATTGACACGTTACCTCCACTAAGATGTTAGGTGACTTAAACGTGTCCTACAAGTCATTGTACTTACTTAAGGAATGGTACTAAAACACGAGTGGTGATCTTATTAGCGAGAAAGTCCACCTAATAAGGTCCTCGTCCTTATTATAGCCTTGTTATCGCTCAAGCTGGCACTCCACAACGTTGGCGAAGTTCTTCGTAGCGCTCTGCCACGAAGTTACGAAGTTACCAACCTTATCCGATCTAAGTCTTGCAACTTAGGTGGTCTCCACTGGTGTAGTCTCCCAAATCGAACTGGTTCGCCAAACCAGGTTGTGACAATTTCAATATTAGTCTCTCAAGAATTCATTACTTATTTATTATTGTTGTTAAAACTTCCAAGAATTCAAGTGATCTTCTCTTTCTTTCTTTCTTTCTTTCTTTCTTTCTCCTTTTTTTTTTGGCTTATTATGTACCTTGTTCTTTTTTCTATTATATTGTTGTTAAATTTTCTAAAATTTTGGTTATCATTTAACATTTCCAAGTTGGGGTGTTTTTTTTTTTTTTGTTGTTACACGTTAAAAGTTAAAAAATACAAATAATTTAACATTTTGATTATGTTTAGTGAAGATTGAGAGTGATTAGATAAATGTTTAGTTAGATTGTTAATAAACATTTATAATTATAGTTTTTATAAATTAATTTTTTAGATAAATATATTAATTGAGATTTATGTATAATTAAAAAACTTAAAATTCTCAAATAGTGTAAGAAATATGAAACAAAGATAATTTTATCAAATTAAAGTTGAATAGTCCAAATCCAAAGACAATTTTATCTAAATAAAGTCCAAAAGCTCAAGGTTAAAAAATACTTACGAAAATCTGAAACCTAAACCTAACCGATTTAATATGATTAGGTAATAACCGATTTCTTATGTCCACTGGTTTGAAAAATGGAAAAACCAAATACCCATGTTCGGTTAAAAAATCAAAAAAATAAATTGAACCGAACCAATCTCATCCCTAGCTTATGTCATTAATTCTAGGTGATAGATAGGTTAACGATAATTCTAGAGGAAAGTGAGTTGCGAGCCAGCCACCCACTACACAAGCATCTAGTCAAAGATTACCCAAGATTAGTTCTAGGTAACAACCTCTAGTTGACAACCACAATAACCAAGTGCAAAGCTAGTAACTATAATAAACCACTCAGAGGCATTAGGAAATATGCGATAGTGACAAGTATGCTTTTTAAGCATTTGGCCTTAATCTGGAGACATATTTGTGCCATTGATTCTAGATTAGGAATAATTTGATACAGGTTATTAATTATCATTAATTGAAGATGATCCTTAACCACTACATTCCTGAATTGAGATTGAATAATCAAAGTAGTCTTTTATTGTTTTATTTATTTTAATAGGTTAGTATTCAGTCTACTAGCAGCGTACTTTTTTTATTCCACAAGCAATCCTTAAAAATTGTCACGTGTTTTTTTTTTAAAATATTTATTTTTAATATTTTACTATACCCTTATAGGATACTTGCTAACCTTTAACACTACTTGTAAAGTCTAAAATTTCCATCGGCAATATACCAAATATCTTCCCTATTTTAATTGCATTTATTTTATGAACTCTTCATATTTACTTACCGTATTGTCCTTTTTAACTTATATTAGTAAAAAGGTAATTATTTGATACACTGCCAATGGAGTTTCTTAGACTCCACAAACAAGTTGAGGGTGTGACAAGTGTCACATATATTTATGTAATTAATTTTTTTAATTTTTTTTACTATACCCTATAATACATTTGTCAAACCCTTAATCCACTTAAGGAGTCTAACAGATTCCATTGCCAGTGTATCAAATCATTTTCTTAGTAAAATAATTAGTGCGTCAAGTTAATTAGTTGAAGTTAGCTGTAGACTTTCTTATGGACTCGATCATCAGAATACTTCCTAACATATTTATTTCGTTGTAATTATTCTTTAATAATAATATTGTACACTTGTAGTTATCGGTTGAGTAGTTGACATTATTTTAAGAGTTAGTATTTGATTTACTGACAATGGGTTTTTTTATTCCAAAGCAACCTTAAAAAATTGTCAGGTGTTTCTTTTTTTAAACATTTATTTTGTAAAATATTTTATTATACCCCTATAAGGCACTTATCAACTCCTGACCTTACCTGTAGAATCTAAAAACTCTAATAACAATGTATCAAATATTATTTGTTATTTAAAAGCTTTATTAAGTGTTTATTTCTAAATTAAAATTGTATATGCTATTCACTACCTATATTCATTCCACCACATGGTAAAAAGGGATGGTAAATACTACCTTCAATTCACATGGTGGAATGATCCGAGTGGAATTTGCCATCCTTTTTATTTTCGTACAAAAGAAAAACTAACTTCAAATAATCCAGAAAATCAATAATGCTTTTTAAAATTGTAAAATTAATAGAAAAATTTTAAAAAATAACAAATAAAAGAATCAAATCACAAAAATAAATAGTGAAAGGAACCCTTTTTTTTTCCTTAGTGAATTTTCTTTTTAGAAATAATCATAAACATATTATTCCTAAATTTTATGATAAATATGATATACATACCTATATAAAAAAATAATATTTGATACATTCTCTCAAAAAATTTAACTAGCCACCCCATTATTATTAAAAAAAAAAATTTGCTCATCCAATTATGAAAAGTTACAAAATAGTCACTTAATTAGTAGTAAATTTTTTTTTGATCACTTAACTATGAAAAGTTACAAAATAGTTGTCCAACTATTCAATTTTATCTTTTTTTGTCACCAACGAGTTAACAATGACAACTTTTAGAATTGGCATATGCCAACTTTAACCACCAACATTTATAAATTATGTCAATTTAGTATTACTTCTAAAAAAAACTTAACCTTCAACATTACACATTGTGTAATTTGATTTCTCTTTTTATTTTTTATTTTTTTTGCAGTTCTACTTTCTTTGTGGCAATGATGGTTTAATTTCAAATGAGAATATGTGAAAATTATTATATTATTTTTTGGGTTTTTCTATTTTTGTATATTTTCAATCAATTTTAGCTAATAATTTTTTTTTTTTAGATTTTTAGGTGAAAAGGTCACAAAGAAAAGCAAATCTGTAAAAAAGACCAAATTATACAATGTGTAAGCCTTGAGGGTTTAGTTATTTTTTAAAATCAAGACTAAATTGACACAATGTATAAATACTGAGGATTAAAATTGTTATTATGTCAATTCTAAAAGTTGCCACTGTTAGCCAATTAATGACAAAAAAAAGATAAAATTGAATAGTTGGGTGGACATTTTGTAATTTTTCATAATTGAGTGGCAAAAAAAGAAATCTACCAATAGTTGGATCACTACTAATGTAGTTTACCAGAAATAATTTGACACACGGAAAGTTAATTTTTTAACGATGAGATGTGGTTTGTAATTGCTCACCTCATCCCTTAACCATGAGGTTAAGAGTTTGGTTCTCACCCATGAGAATGGAGCACAATTCATGATCAACTGTTTACCTCTTTAAAGAGTAACTACAACAAAAATATTAATCACCGCTATCTTGATTTCGAAAAAAAATTAAGTAGGAGCATAATCGAAGAATCAAGCGTCAGAGAGTGGTACTGATCTGAAAGGGTTTGCTGGTCTAAAAGGAAATGCCCCCACTACTAAAAATTAATCAACGCTCCACCACATTAATATGGTTTGTAAATGGTGTTTTTTTTTTGGTGAATTATAAAAGGGAGGTAAAACCTTAATAATAATATGATTAGTATAACTTAAACTTAGATTACATCAACAAAGTTAAACACATTAATTATAAAGTCAACTCACGAGTTAGTGTAAATGGTGTTTTAAAACTATTCTTTAAAATCAATTAAATTAAATCCCAATAAGCTAACGGTATTCATTAAATATTCATATGGGGACATCGAACTTCTGTATAATTCATTAACAAAATTTAGTAAAATAATAAAAAAAAAATCTATTTTGAATAGAAATATTCACAGATTAGATGAGGACATGACGTTTCATAGTTAACTAGTGATCCAATGCAATAAGCAATTTCATTATTTAAAGAGAGAATGAAATTATTAAGATATTATTTCCTTATTATTAATAATTAAAATTGAATAATTATTCAAAACCAAATCAGTTTAAATATAAATTATTCATTTAAAACTCAATTGAATTAAATTGGATGTATGGTGTATCAGACCTAACAAAATAACCTTTTAGAGAGCAAAAAATTACATTGTGGTTCAGGATTTTTGGATTTTTTAAAATTACTTATAGCAATTCGATTCTCCATTTTTCTTTAGTTCAAGGAGTCATTCATCAAAGTTTTGGTTATAGACTTAAAAGAATGAGTTGGAAAAAGTTATTGGTCGGTTCAACTTTAATTCAAGAATATAAATTATTTTCATTTTTTTAGGTACTGAGATATTTTTAAAGTTCATATTTCATTTCTAATCCAACTTACATACATACATCTATTCCACTTTTCCAATGCCACAAATTATAGAATCATAACGTATAAAACGAAAAGAAAGGAGGAGGAGAATGATAATTGGTAAACTTTACTACCATAATGCCAAAACTTATTCTTCTCATCGAAGGCTATTTTTTTTTTAATTACAAGAGATTGATATAATCTTATTAATAATGCAATTAACAGGATTTAAATTTACATCACACTTAGAAATAATAAATATCCTTAACTATGAAGCGATACAGGTTTCAAACTAGCTTTACTTTTATCATATCTTTCAGTGTCTCTATTCTACTATTATTACTGCTGTACGTAGTGCACAAACTTTGCGGCCTTTACCACAAAATATGAATAAATGAAACTAAAATAAAATTAATATTCAATTATTGGTTAGGTAGGAGAATGGTAAATTTTTATTTCTTTTAAATATATTTAACACAATAAATTTAATGAATTCAAGAAAAAAAAAATTGTCCTTTCATTATCCAAAATCACTAGAAATTTGCTAACAAATTTCAGATTGCACAAGCAGAGGCATTTTTCTTGCCTCTTCCAAAAAAAAAAAAAAACCTAAAAAAGAAATAAAGATAAAATAAAATTGAGTGTAATAAAATAATATAAAATAATGTCTTCACCTCTGTCTGTCAGTCTCTTACTCTCCATCAAACCCTAAAAGCAAAATAACCCATTTTAATCACACCGAAAAATAATTTCTTTTTTTTTTGTGAATAATAAATAAAATAAAACTTTTTTTTTCAAAGAGAAATCAGACCTCACGTGTGTTACACATCAAATTACACAACCAATCAAAAGAAGTAAGGGAGGATGCTTGGTGATGATGATGATCATTTCTATGAGTGATGACTAGCTGTATCATGTCGATCATCGCCGCCACCAGCTCCGTCGTGGTGCGAATGTGACCCGCTCACTTGTGACTCCGATACGACAGTGCCCGGCACTTGCCGATAAGGATTCAATCCCGCTAACATATTGAAATGCCCTTCACTTAAGCCACTACTTCCACCACCAACGCCACCACTGGAAACGCTGCTTGAGCCCAACTGTTGACCTGACAATAAGGCCATCGGCGTTGGAAAATTCATGAAATGCAATCCACTAGACATAGGACCCTTATACAAAGCACTGTTAGTAACCGATGGAAACGTCCATACAGGATCACGATCGGCGCTCATAACTTGATTATTAGAATTAGTAACCATCCAAAAATTCGGCGGAACCTGACCGTGACTTGCCGCCGGGATTTCCCCAGTGCTTGACTGCAACAAGTAGCTTCCCAGTTGATGTTGTGAAGATAAATCTTGGTCGGGTCTTCTTTTCCTTCCTAGAACACCTTCTTCAGTTTCTGATATTTCCAACGACGTACCATCATTGTCACGCAACTCTTGCTTAGTTTGGAACATGAAGTTCAAGTTACTACTAGTATTCGATTGGAAATTAAGGAATGTCGGGGTTGTTTCGAGTCCGATTCCGGGGAACAAACTCCGACGTTGTTGCATAGAGAAGTTGGAGTTGAAACCCGAGGAGCGTAGCTGAGAAGGAACTGACATGCTTGAGCCGGAGCTACGGAGGGAGATGTTGAGGGAAGTGAAGTTTGCAGGGATTGTGCCGGTGCCCGTGGCGGCGATCACTGCTGGTTCAGCTTGTTGGAGCAGCCACTCGATTGTTTCACCATCGGATTTGTGGCCGAGCTCACGAGTGAGTTGAAAAACCCTAGCTGCACAAAGAGCTGGCATGCGGATCCTACGACCACGTCCGTCGACCTTGGTGTGTCGGTCCTTGGTAGAAGTACGTTTAAGGGGAGGTTTTTTGGAAGGGTCGGGGGAAACTTGGAGGGCAGAAATGGAAGTGGGGGTGTTAGTTTGATCGGCAGAGGAAGAGGAGAGGGCCATAGAAGGGAAAGTGGGGGAGGAAGAGGATGAACAAGGCTGGTTGTCTTCTTCTTTCTTCTCTAGCAATTGGAATGGAAAAGTAGGGCGTTGGTGGTGGTAAAGCTCGTGGTGGTTGTGGCGGTGGTGGTGGAGTTGATGATCATCACTACCTCCTCCTTCCATGATACCATTAAAAGTAGTACAGGTTGTTTCCCTAATGTAATGCCTTTCTTTTTCTTTATGAGAGACAGCTTGTGATGGCGATGACAGATAGATTAATGGGGGGAGATGAGACTATGTTTTTGATTAATTTAATTTGCTTTTCTTTCATCAAAATATCTCTTTTCAAGGGTTTGTAATTCCCTTTCAGAATTCATGTGCTCCAGGAGAGGGAAGTGAGGGCAAGCTTTATGCACTTACGCCCGAGCTTTTAATATTTGATTAATCCAAATTATCGAAACCTAAGCCATAACATTATTGTAGGACGTATGTGGATATTATAAGGTAATTATTCCGAATGAAAATATTTATATATTTATAAAAATAATTATGGATAGAGTGATAAAATAATTTAAATATTCACGTTTTTCAAGTATTTTATTTGAAATGTTATATAAAAATACTCTTAAATAATATTAATTATCCTTTTAATGTAAGAGTATTTTAATAATATTAGCATAATTTTCATAGAAACTAAACACTACAAGTTAAAATAGTTACCAATCATGAAACACATGTATAATTATACTCAAATATAATTATTAAATTACTTTTTGAACACATAATATTTATATTTCTTATACTCAAAACTGAAACCGTAGTGAAAAATAGAATTTTGTCCTTATAATTAAATTAGAAATAAATAAATGGGAATTGTGGTTGGAGTGACAGAGGGCTATTGTTCAGATTCCACGTGAGGTGGCCTTTTTTATGATTGAATCCATAAAGACAATGGTGGGGAGTGTAGGACACCATCCCAAGTCAAAAAATCTTGTTTGAAAGATTTTTTTAAAAAAGGAAAAGATTTATGAAATGGGACCCCTACTCTCCATTCAAGTAATCATTTCATTTTGCCTTTGTTTTGGGGGGGGAGCACTTTGGGATTCCTCTTGTTTCTTTACTTTGCCTTCTCCATTGTGTGTGTGTTTTAGGGTTTCCAAAACACATCATATCTTCGATCAATTCTTTGGCCCCCTTTTCCTCATTAAAGACAATTTAAAAGCAATCACTTTGGATTAAGACTTTGTTTCCATACTTTATACCCTTGGATTATATGATACGTCTGAGCAAAATTAGGTTTTTTTGGGGATGACTATTGATTATAACTTCATAATTAATTTGACTAGTATATTAGAGAGGGGCAGAATTAATATAATATAATTATATTATTTCACTTTAATTATTCCCAAATCCTTTTGCCTTGGACTTACCTGATCAGCTGTTTTTGATGGTGGAAAAACTCTTGTTTCTTTTTATACTAACCAGTTTTTCCTTATTACTGCTCCTCTCTGTCCAACTTTATGAGATTTAAAAGCAATTAAAAAAAACTAATACAAGCTTTATTCTTCTCAAAAATAAAAATAAAAATACAAGCATTCTTATTTCACTAGAATTTTTATCACATGCATATACGTACAGAAATTACGCACTTAGAACACTAATGTTAGTTTAGAAATAACTTACAATAAATAATAAAAATGTATGGTTTGAAGTTAATTTATAATAACACATCTATATTAAAATGAAAAAAATATATTAAGTTGTGAGTAAAATTAAATTTAAACACGTAAGTACATCATATTTTTAATACTAAATGCACTACAATTTTTTATCATGAAGTTGTCAATTTTGAGCAAGGGCATAGACAAGGAGATGAAATGGCTTTTCCCCCACCCTCAAAATGGTAAAATTGCCCTATAGCCCCTTCAAAATTTTAAAAGTTATTAGTATAATGGTAAATTTACACTTTTACCCAAAAAATAATGATTCATCTCTGGCCCCTCCTAAAGCAATTTTTTGGCTTCGCCCTCTATCTTGAGTTAGTGTCTAGCTGACTTGTGGCACTAATTCAATCAACAACGATATTATCAATACTAAAAACCCTATCACACGCTTGTGCAACTGAAAACTTAGTACTTAGAACACAAATATAGTTTAAAAATAACAGACAATAAATAATAAAATGTATGGTTTGAAACTAATTAGTCATAATAACAAATGAAATATTTACGACATTAAAATTAAAAAAAAAGATTAAATTTTGAGTTAAACAAAATTTAAATGCATAAATACATCATATTAAGAATACTAAATGTATTACATTTGTTTATCATGGTGTTATCATTAATCGTGAGTTAATGTCAAGTTGGCTTGTGACCTCATCTCAATTAACAACATTATCAATATAGAATTGATGAAGGTGATAAAGTTTGCATAATACATGTATTAAAATGTAAATATTATAGTAAAATAAAGTTTTGGTTTAGAAGTAAAATTAATATTTTTATTGATGCTAATAGCATGAGATCAAATCCATCCACACGTCAATATTTTTTTTGGTTTGTTTTTTAAAGTAAAAAAAAAACTAAAATACCTTTGAATAAAATAACTTAATTTAATTATGGAAAAACATTTTTGTAATTGTACTAACTAAATTGGTGCCTAATTAACTCGTGAGATTAACTCAGTTAAGAACTTAAATAATAGTATAGATATTTTACTAATTTCGCTCTTATATGGTGGCGTCGTAGGTCCACAAATGAAAAACTTGGTCAAGCCACAATTTGGACTTTGGACGAGTTTTAAAAGAAGTTTGAAGAGCAATTTTATCCAGAATATGCCAAGAAGGCTTGAGCTAAGTTGTATTGGTTCTGGCAACAAGGCACAATTAAGAAAATGTAAAAGAGTTCAGTGAACTGATGCTCCAAATCAAGGATCTGAGTGAGAAAGAGGCATTCTTTTTTTTCATGGTAGTTTGAAACCATGAGCCAAATAGGAATTGGAATGCCAATGGATCCAATAATTAACCAAAGCTATGGTCATGAAAAAGTCCTTAATCGGACTTGTTTCAAGGAAAGACAAGTTCAAGTCTTCTAAGCCCAAAAAGAAGGGCAATAGTGGAGGAGACCATGAGAAAGAACAACATAAAAATGGCAGTAATGACAATGGTAAGAATGGTAGTAATGGGAAACCACAAAATGAGAAGAGGAAACCTAACGACTATCAAAGGGGCAAAGAGAATGAAAAGAAGCCAATATAGTGATTCTTATGTTGCAGACCGCATATGATGAAGGACTACCCATAGCGATTCAAGTTCGTCGTGATCAATATATAAGAGGAAGAGGAGCCTGAAGAGGGTAGACTGTTAAAGCTTAGGTCAATAATACTCAAATTTGCTAAAGAGAAGAGGGATCACAAGCAGATAAGGTTGATGTTTGTAGACATCAACATCGCAGGTCAAATAATGAGTGTTTTTGTTGATATGAGGGCAATAGACTTATTCATGCGGAAAAAAGTCGCAGGTAAACTTAGTCTCTCAATTAGCAAATTAACTAAGAAGATTAAAACTGTTAATTTGAAAAAAAGTCCCAATTGTGGGAGTAGAACAAGGAGTTGAGCTACATAGTAGGGATTGGAAAGGCAATGAAGACTTTGAGGTAATTCATTTAGATGATTACGATTTTTTTCTCGACTTGAATTTTCTTGACAAGATTAATGTTCTATTGGTTCCGATTGCATATCTATCTGGGGTACTCGTCAACGACAATGCGTTGTGTCAGTAAGTTGTGATGAGAAAGGTGGAACCAAAGTATTGTTGGCAATCCAACTAGTCGACAATGTTCATTGTCGTAAGAACACTGACTTGGTAGATCAAAATGTTAAGGAGACCCCCTTGAAAATGCTAGAGGTGTGACAAATTAATATGAAGCCTGTTGAGTTGTCAGTAGGGCTACCACTTGTGAGAGAAGTGGGTTGTGTATCAAATTGTGGGAAAAGTGGTGATGCAAACTGGATAGTTAAACAGAGTAAATGCTATGAGCGAGGTACATCTAAAACACATTCCTAGTGTTTTTCATTATGACTTACCATTGGCTTGGCAAAGACGTAAGGGCTTTTTTAGAGTTCTGAAACGGGTAAGTCGAAGGGTTTACATACCAGAGTTGGTGGCAATGCTCAAGGTTAACCCAATGTTCAATGTGGGCATGCCTAAGTCTATTTGTGCGGGTTAAGGGAATTCATATCGAGGCAAGTCACAATAGGGGCAAGTAAGAGTGGTGGGCTCTTATAATCGAGATGTCCAGAAGAGAGAAACGATTTTAGTTGGACCACGCTAGAGACATAAGCTAGGCAAATGTTTTAAGGGGTGGAACTACCCAACAGAGAGACTAGTTGGGAAACGATCGAGGCATTGAGGTAGTTTTGAGACGAGTTAGACTAGTGTCATACTGAGGATGCCACGAAGGCGTCGCGAGAATGGATGGGGAATATGTCATGGGCCGCATATCAAAGCCCATGATAAATGCACATAAAACGCCCCATGGAGGTCAACTGATTAAATGGGGCTCATTTGACCCACTTGAATTGGCCCGATTCATTGAACATATGGAGAAACCCATCTACTTGAAGCCTTGGTGGCCTAGTGAAACACTCAAGTAAAACTAGAGTTACTATGGTGAAATTGTAAATCTTAATAAATAAGATTATATAGAGTTTGTAACATCCTAGATTAGGGGTTATGCGTTTGTGCATAATTCATGAGTTAGTAGGTTTTGGCAATGTTTGGAAGTGTATTAAGGGTTTTTAAAATTCTAGGATGGAAGAGAAAGCTTAGAAAAATTATTGGTTTCTAAGTAAAAAGGGGAGCTAGGTAAATGAGGCTTGAAAAGAAACTCTGTGTGAAGCATGACACAAGGAACCATGTGGTAAAATGGCATGTTTTATGAATTATGCATGAATGTGTTATGTGAATTCTAGAAATAAGGAAATGTATGGAAATGTAAGGAAATGTAAGGAAATGTATGGAAATGTATGGAAATGTAAGGAAATGTAAGGAAATGTAAGAAAATGGCAAGTTTACAGAGCCGATCGAAAATTTTAAGAAACTTAGAAATGACCTAGAAATGTCGAATTTTAAAGTTTAAAATAGGAAATTAGGGCAAGGAGGCCTTAAAAGAAAAAGTTGGTAAAATTTGGCACACAAACAGGCTTGGAAAAGTGGCCTAAAGATGTCACTTAGGGCTTATGGAAATGGCGCCATGTGCAAGAGGAATGGGCCTGGGTTCGAGTCACTTGGGTAGCAAATAAATAAGGTTTTATTTTAGCTTCCAGAAGGCTGAGGTGGACGGCACATGCTTCTGGAAAAGGAGGTGTTTTATTTTCATAAATATGTGATTAATAAGGTGATAAATAGAAGCTTTTTATTTGGATTATTTCGAAGAGATAATAAAGGATTTTTGTTTGGATTATTTCGAAGAGATAATAAAGGATTTTTATTTGGATTATTTCGAAGAGATAATAAAGGATTTTTATTTGGATTATTTCGAAGAGATAATAATGGATTTATTTTAGATTATTTTTAGGAGATAAATGTGGATATTAATTCTTTTATTTTGATAGATAAGGAAGAGATAAAAGAGGATTATTATTAGTATTATTTTTATTAAGAGATAAGAGATAATTATTGGATTAAGTTTTATTAAAGTGATAAATCAAGGGATAAAGCTATCAAAATAGAAGAGTGGTGGCCAAGTAAAGGACTCTAGCTAGTAATTTTGGCTATAAAAGGAAGAGTAAGGCTATTCTTCATTCATTCTTTTCTTTTCAAGAAAACCTCTGCCGAAATTCTCTAAAGTTTCTCCTCTTCTCTCTACCGAATTTTCTCTGCCATTATTCTCTTTTTCTCTTTTCTTTTCTTCTTCTATTACAAACACAATCAAAAGCCGAAGATACCAATAGCCCTAGTCGATTTCTCCCTAAGCCTCAAGAGCCGAAATTGTTATCTACATCAAAGCCATAGCCGAATACTGCTAAGGGTTCAAGCAAGAATTCCATCAAATTCTTCAGTAAGGGTAAGATTAGGTTAGATTCTCATTCTATTTCTTTTAAGGCTGTCGAAATTAAGATTCTAATACCCTTAATTTCTGTTGCCGAAGAGATCTTTCGGGATTTACTAAGTGTCGACTACAAGGAAGGAGAAGTTCTTTTCCCGAAGGTACACCATAAGCCGCGTGTTCCCTAGTTATTCGGTGAATTTCGGGATTTAAGAATCTAAGGTAAGTCATATTTAACATTCGGCTAAGGGTTATTTGTTGCAAATAAATGTTAGAAATTGATCTAACATGTAGTTATAGGGATTTCGACAGAGGGATACAAGGATTTCGGGATTTGAGAATTTCAAGGTAAGTTTTAAGAATACTAATCCTACTAGGATTTGGATTTATGGCCGAATGGATTTTTATTAAATTAGTAAGTGATTAATCAAATGTAGGAATTTGAGATCTAAGGCAGTAGATCACTCTTCGGGATCTCAAGGAATCTATTAAGCGAATCAGGTGTGTACTCACACTAATTTTCAATATATTATGGCAATAATTACTTTAATATATGAATGTGCATAAGAATGAGAATGTGGCTAAGTACCACAAATGTGGCAAAAAAGTACCCAGGTACGTTTCCTACTTTTGATAGGATTATGAATGTGATATATTTTGAATAAGTAACACGAATAAGAAATAAGTTATGCATGATATAAAATAATTTGGGGCATTCGGGATATATGTGAAGGGAGAATTGAAGGTGATGACTACGGTCTCACCAACGAAATATGTTGACTACGGTCACATTGCGGAATTTTGGTAACTTCGGTTACAATATTTGACTATAGTGTCTAATGACACAACGTATAAATTTGACTATAGTGTCTAATGACACAACGTATATGGGCGATGAGCACGTCGACTGCAGCGACTGCCTTTGATGGTGTGTAGCGGATGGAGGGTTGACTTAGTAGTCCCCACGGTGTGACTGGCAGGTACGGGTGGTGTGTAGCGGATGGACCATTAGGCTTGGGTTGGGTTGCATCATTTATTTTGATATGAATATGAATTTGACATGAACATGTATGCCTGATTTGTTGGATGTTAGTATGATGTACACATTGAGTCTGTTGACTCACCCCGTTGTGGGAACTATTTTCAGGTGATGAACAGTGACGGACCGGGACGGTAGACCTTGAGGTGGCCATGCATCAATTTGAAGATTTTATTATTTTGGACCTTATTTCGTTTTAGAACATTTAATTTTAATATTGGGTTTTATTTGATGTAATAAGGCCATAAGGCCCAAGTTGGATTTCTTTATTTCTGCTTTATTTTTTTAATTATTTTGTTACAAATGATTGTTGGATTAAATTTTAAGTGAAAATATTTTATAAACCTAAAGAAAATTATTTTTGTCACCTTAATAAAATTGGGTTTTTTAAATTAATTAAATGGGTTTCCCAACCTAAGCCCAATCCAAAACAATATCTTCTAAAATTTACAAATTTTCTCTAAGTGGCAAAGAATTTGAAAACCGGTTTACTTAAGGAACATACCAGATCCGGTCAGGCTCGTGGGCCGGGTTTGGGGTGTTTCAGTTTGGTATCAGAGCCCAGTTTTAAAACTCTCGGCCTGTGGGCTCAGGCCCAAAACATTTTCAAATCGAGCCCAAATGATTTTCTTTGAACATAAGCAGGTTTTATGGCATGGCACCTAAGTCTCCGACCCGCAGTCCACCAGGTAAGTACCCCTAACTTTATGTGTGATTCTGTGATTTATGAACTGTATAAGGGTAGAAAAGGCATGGAACGTAGAATAGTATGATAGGAACATGAACCCTAGGATTAGACTACTCAAACACAAAACCACATAAGACTTAATGCACTAAACAAACCTATGGCTAAGTCACTGAGCTAGGGTGTGGTAACCCCTGTGCGCATGTCTAGGATTGGATCCGGAAGAGCTTGGTATTTAAGCAGTCCTAGTGACTCACCTCCTCTTCGCAGGAATCCTACCTGGTGCGTAGCTTCGGTTCACCCTAACTCAGAAGGCCCAGTGGTGTGGCAACTTCTGTGCGCATGTCTAGGAATGGTTTCGGTGGGAGCTTGGTACTTAAGCAGTCCGCGTGACTCACCTCCTCTCCACTCGAATCCTGCCTGGTGCGTAGCTTTGGTTCACCCTGGCCCAAGAGGGCTCGGTCATAGGCTAAATATAAAGACTAAAACCCGAAAGGGACTAGCCATGTTTTTATGAAAACCCTAGTTTTAAAACTCTTAAAATTACCCTTATAATTTGTGAGAACTACTTTTACAAAATTTTCCGAAAAATTCCTGATTTACAAAAATTACCAAAATGCCCCTAGTGGCGAAATTACAAAAATGCCCTTGGTTTCTAAAATTTCTGTACCACCCCGATTTCAATAAAATTTTCCTTACTTTACAAAAGCACCCAAGAATCTTATTTTGCAAATATCAAAATACCTTGATTTTGGTAAAATTACAAAATTGCCCCTAACCTACAAAATTACCAAAATGACCCTGATTTTTAAAATTTTTGCAACACCATCAACTTGGAAAACAAATTCTCAAAAAGAACCCTCAAAGTTTTCAACATTTGGAAATACCCCGGAATTATCAAACTTTACAAATTTACCCTGATTTATTACCAAAATACCCTCGAGCTTCAAAATTACCAAAATACCCCCGAATTTCCAAATTTTTAAAAATACCCCGGGAATTTAAAAGTTCCAAAATACTTTTTGACAAAATCATCAGAGAACTTTTATTTTTGAAAAATTACGAAAATGCCCCTGTAAGACAAATTACGAAAATACCCCTGGGTAGTGGAAAAACAACAACAATGAAAACTACAACGTTTCTCTGAATGAACGAAAGTTCATAATTGTTTGATGGATGAATGAATGTAAAGACTATGTGCATGTATGAATACGAAAGAACCACTCCTAAAACTCTTTTCATAAAACTTCTTCGCGGGTAATAAGTGAAACAAGTACTAATGTATAAAACTTTTAAATCAGATTAAATCGCGACGTTAGAAAATGAGTTCTAAGGGATGTGAACTTAGAGATTGTGCCTAGAAAGTATGATGGTTCTATTAAGATCAGAGTGCGCAGCGTAAGCATAGTACGTTGAGAAGGATTGTACGACTGTTAATAAGTAATTTCGAGGACGAAATTATTTTTAAGGAGGGTAGAACTGTAACATCCTAGATTAGGGGTTATGCGTTTGTGCATAATTCATGAGTTAGTAGGTTTTGGCAATGTTTGGAAGTGTATTAAGGGTTTTTAAAATTCTAGGATGGAAGAGAAAGCTTAGAAAAATTATTGGTTTCTAAGTAAAAAGGGGAGCTAGGTAAATGAGGCTTGAAAAGAAACTCCGTGTGAAGCATGACACAAGGAACCATGTGGTAAAATGGCATGTTTTATGAATTATGCATGAATGTGTTATGTGAATTCTAGAAATAAGGAAATGTATGGAAATGTAAGGAAATGTAAGGAAATGTATGGAAATGTATGGAAATGTAAGGAAATGTAAGGAAATGTAAGAAAATGGCAAGTTTACAGAGCCGATCGAAAATTTTAGGAAACTTAGAAATGACCTAGAAATGTCGAATTTTAAAGTTTAAAATAGGAAATTAGGGCAAGGAGGCCTTAAAAGAAAAAGTTGGTAAAATTTGGCACACAAACAGGCTTGGAAAAGTGGCCTAAAGATGTCACTTAGGGCTTATGGAAATGGCGCCATGTGCAAGAGGAATGGGCCTGGGTTCGAGTCACTTGGGTAGCAAATAAATAAGGTTTTATTTTAGCTTCCAGAAGGCTGAGGTGGACGGCACATGCTTCTAGAAAAGGAGGTGTTTTATTTTCATAAATATGTGATTAATAAGGTGATAAATAGAAGCTTTTTATTTGGATTATTTCGAAGAGATAATAAAGGATTTTTGTTTGGATTATTTCGAAGAGATAATAAAGGATTTTTATTTGGATTATTTTGAAGAGATAATAAAGGATTTTTATTTGGATTATTTCGAAGAGATAATAATGGATTTATTTTAGATTATTTTTAGGAGATAAATGTGGATATTAATTCTTTTATTTTGTTAGATAAGGAAGAGATAAAAGAGGATTATTATTAGTATTATTTTTATTAAGAGATAAGAGATAATTATTGGATTAAGTTTTATTAAAGTGATAAATCAAGGGATAAAGCTATCAAAATAGAAGAGTGGTGGCCAAGTAAAGGACTCTAGCTAGTAATTTTGGCTATAAAAGGAAGAGTAAGGCTATTCTTCATTCATTCTTTTCTTTTCAAGAAAATCTCTGCCGAAATTCTCTAAAGTTTCTCCTCTTCTCTCTGTCGAATTTTCTCTGCCATTATTCTCTTTTTCTCTTTTCTTTTCTTCTTCTATTACAAACACAATCAAAAGCCGAAGATACCAATAGCCCTAGTCGATTTCTCCCTAAGCCTCAAGAGCCGAAATTGTTATCCACATCAAAGCCATAGCCGAATACTGCTAAGGGTTCAAGCAAGAATTCCATCAAATTCTTCAGTAAGGGTAAGATTAGGTTAGATTCTCATTCTATTTCTTTTAAGGCTATCGAAATTAAGATTCTAATACCCTTAATATCTGTTGCCGAAGAGATCTTTCGGGATTTACTAAGTGTCGACTACAAGGAAGGAGAAGTTCTTTTCCCGAAGGTACACCATAAGCCGCGTGTTCCCTAGTTATTCGGTGAATTTCGGGATTTAAGAATCTAAGGTAAGTCATATTTAACATTCGGCTAAGGGTTATTTGTTGCGAATAAGTGTTAGAAATTGATCTAACATGTAGTTATAGGGATTTCGACAGAGGGATACAAGGATTTCGGGATTTGAGAATTTCAAGGTAAGTTTTAAGAATACTAATCCTACTAGGATTTGGATTTATGGCCGAATGGATTTTTATTAAATTAGTAAGTGATTAATCAAATGTAGGAATTTGAGATCTAAGGCAGTAGATCACTCTTCGGGATCTCAAGGAATCTATTAAGCGAATCAGGTGTGTACTCACACTAATTTTCAATATATTATGGCAATAATTACTTTAATATATGAATGTGCATAAGAATGAGAATGTGGCTAAGTACCACAAATGTGGCAAAAAAGTACCCAGGTACGTTTCCTACTTTTGATAGGATTATGAATGTGATATATTTTGAATAAGTAACACGAATAAGAAATAAGTTATGCATGATATAAAATAATTTGGGGCATTCGGGATATATGTGAAGGGAGAATTGAAGGTGATGACTACGGTCTCACCAACGAAATATGTTGACTACGGTCACATTGCGGAATTTTGGTAACTTCGGTTACAATATTTGACTATAGTGTCTAATGACACAACGTATAAATTTGACTATAGTGTCTAATGACACAATGTATATGGGCGATGAGCACGTCGACTGCAGCGACTGCCTTCGATGGTGTGTAGCGGATGGAGGGCTGACTTAGTAGTCCCCACGGTGTGACTGGCAGGTACGGGTGGTGTGTAGCGGATGGACTATTAGGCTTGGGTTGGGTAGCATCATTTATTTTGATATGAATATGAATTTGACATGAACATGTATGCCTGATTTGTTGGATGTTAGTATGATGTACACATTGAGTCTGTTGACTCACCCCGTTGTGGGAACTATTTTCAGGTGATGAACAGTGACGGACCGGGACGGTAGACCTTGAGGTGGCCATGCATCAATTTGAAGATTTTATTATTTTGGACCTTATTTCGTTTTAGAACATTTAATTTTAATATTGGGTTTTATTTGATGTAATAAGGCCATAAGGCCCAAGTTGGATTTCTTTATTTCTGCTTTATTTTTTTAATTATTTTGTTACAAATGATTGTTGGATTAAATTTTAAGTGAAAATATTTTATAAACCTAAAGAAAATTATTTTTGTCACCTTAATAAAATTGGGTTTTTTTAAATTAATTAAATGGGTTTCCCAACCTAAGCCCAATCCAAAACAATATCTTCTAAAATTTACAAATTTTCTCTAAGTAGCAAAGAATTTGAAAACCGGTTTACTTAAGGAACATACCAGATCCGGTCAGGCTCGTGGGTCGGGTTTGGGGTGTTTCAGAGTTTAAATCTCTTAGGACTCTCATATTGTAGATAGGCTTTGATCTCGATTGTCGATGTAATTTAAATTGTACAATCAGATTTGGGGGAGCTTAACTATAATTCTTCCTCATTTATAATCACTCGGTTGTAATTCTTCAAAGTAACAGAATACTTTGAGAGCATTTACTCAAACACTTGTGTGCTTAGTTTTCTTGTGACTTTTCTGTTTGCTTCTTCGTTTGAGAGTTTGTTTTCGCTTCATTTCGGTGCCTTAGAGAATTATTTTCCTAAAAAATTCTCGCATTTTCGAGAAATAAACTAACTTAGGCGAATTAGAAGCAAATGAATCGCCTAAAGCTGTAAGAGCCCAAATTCGCCCGGGCCCAATACCAAAATAAAAAGCCAAAAACAAAACCAAATAAAAATACAAATTAAAAGACCATCAATGAAGTCCAATGTCCATTTACAAAATAGTCCCGGAGCCCAATCAACCTAAACCCGAAAGGCCTAATTACAAAACCAATTAAACAAGCTCAAACGCCAAAACAACCAGCCCACTTATCCTAGCCCAAAACTCTAACCCAAAGCCCAGACGGCCCAACATACTTAGCCAAACAGAAACCCTAGGTTTCCTTGGTGGGCCGCACGCCTCCCCGCGCCTCGGTCAACTCACCCTGAGCCTCGGTCAACACCCACTGCCACTACGCACACCAACCAACGACTCTCGCACGCCTTCGCCATCTCCCATGACCTGCAAAAGGGGGATAACACAAATCGAAGAAAGAAAATGGCAAACACGATCGAAACACTAGACGAAAAAATAGAACAGGGACAGAAGCCCATACCTTTGTAAATTGGTTATAAAAACCGAAGTTGAAACGTTTGTTTTTTTTCTCTGGCTGGTACGAACACTTTAGAAACAAAAGAACATAAGAGAAGTCCGAACGGAGGTGGATTTTTAGTCTGGTTGTTCATTTTATTTTCTGTTATCAAATATTGCTTTGTTTTATTTATTTATTTATTTTTTATTTTAAAAATCTTTTATAAACGAAATAGTAAAACAAAAATAAAAAAATACAAAAAGGGGAGAAAATCGAGTACTCACCTTGGTCCCCTCGTCGCCGGAGAGCCCTTTCTGTGTGAACGCCGGCCATTGGCCCACGAAGGCGGTGCGACGGACATGGCAGTCCCTAGGCCAGACGTGGGAAAGGCCGAATATGGGAGGAGGGGTGTTGAGAGTATTTTGTTTTTTTTTTTGATAAGTGAAGATCAGAAAATGAAACCCTAAGAAAAATTTTGATTTTTATACCCATTAAAACGGCAACGTTTTATCAAGGCCCTTCTTATCATAAAACGACGTCGTTTGGGCATGCCCGATCCGACCCGACCCGCTCCGGCCTAGGATCCGCGTGTTTAAGCCCTAAAGGGGAAATTTTGTGCTTGGTCCCTTTATTTTTCGCCTATATTCGATTAAGCCCTATTTTATTTTTCGTATATCTTTCAATTTGCCCTCAGGATTTATGCGCCATTTCAGTTTAGCCCTGCGCAGAACGCAGCGCATAGAGGCCGGGAATATTCTCCCGTTTAGTCCTCTTTGTTTCCCGCGCGTTACATTTTAATCCTCAGTTTGCTCTTTCTTTTAACTTATTGCAATTTTAGTCCCTGTTTTTTATCCCGGTTTCAGTATAACCCTCACTTATTTATTTTGTTATAATTTTTACCTTCAACTTTATTTGCTTTCTAATTTGGTTCTAAATGTGTTTAATTTCAATTTATTTTCACAAGATTTGCCATTTATTCATTTCAAAACTTTTATATTATCTATTTTAAACCTTTTATTCATTATCTGTTTTTTAAATTTCATGTATTGTTTCTTTCTTAAATATATATATATATGTTATCCATTTTAATTTTTTAAACTATTTTATGTGTTATCTATTTTAATTTTTTTATTCGTAATATATATCTTTTAATTTTCCTCGGATATCAACCTAGTCCTTTTATTTTATTCTTGTATTTCATTTGTCCAGCTTTATTACTCTTTGGTTTCCTTATTTATTTATTTATTTTGCTATTCCCATACTGTTCGCTTTATTTACTCGCATATTTGTGATCATATTATCGTCATTCGTTTATGCAATACTTATATATTATTGTTCTATAATCGTTATTATTCTCATATTCTGCCATTATATTGTGCATTAAACCCTAACACGTTTTCTTCAAACTCAGATCGTCGTTTTTAATCCAAGCTTTTTGACATTAGGACGTTGATTAATCAATTGGGTACCGATTTTGGGCTTTGCGAGGGTGCTAATCCTTCCTCGCACGTAACCGACTCCCGAACTCGTTTTTTTCTGGAATTTCGTAGACTAAAATTTATTTTCTAGGTGACCCGATCACACCTAAACAAAAAAGATTAGTGACGACTCCATGTTTTTTAAGTCGATTCTCGTTTTTCAAAAAATAGTTACCACAAAAATCACATAATTTGTCCCATCTATTCAATCATTCGCACGACTCCCTAATCTCAAGCCGTCATCTAAACGTCATTGGCTTGCTTTGCCTCGTGGTTCCAACACCCCTTATTTCTCTTATCAAATATATATATATATATATATATATATATATTTAGAAATTTATGTATGTTTTTAGATTATATATTTATTTCTATATCACTATATATTTCTTTCTATTTTATTTAAATTTAAATTTATAGAATTTAGAATTTTATATATTTTTTAATATTTTATATATTTTTCTATTTTTATAATTTTTTTTAAAAATTATACATATTTGATAAGTTTTTTTTATACTTTTAGATATTTTACATATATTTTTATAGATTTTATATATTTATTCCTATTTTTATAAACTTTTAAAATGTATCTTAATTATTTATATATTTTTTTTTATAATGTTTTAAAATTGATTTTTTTGATGATTTAGAAATATATATTTTTTATAAAAGAAATTTTATATATACATGCGGTAAAAGAATGATATGTAGCGAGTGTTTCTTGTCTAAATTAGTGAATTTAACTTGTTTTAATTATTTTAAGTTAAACAAAACGAGTTTTATAATTCAATGCAAACTAATCATTCCTTAAATGGGCTGCTGTGGTGGGTAATGACCATACTCATTTGGTTTGGTGTATTTGTAGTTCATGAAAAATAATTTACATTTTTTTTTTTTTTTGTGGTTGAGATTTAGGTAGTCCGTGTGTTCTTATATTAGCTCCCGTCTCTTCATTTGGATGGTATTATTCTTGAAAAAGCATAACTATAAAAAATACTCTCAACATTTAGCAGTTTTTTGGTTTTGTGCTTTTAAACTTTTCTTTTATTGAAGCTTGTAAAGTAACGATCAATTTTAACAAAAAACGTCAGTTACCGTTAGTCAAGCATCGGTTAACAAAACTGACTATGTGGCATAGTATGCCATGTTGAAGATGACATGCCAAAAAAAAGAATTAAATATAAAAATTATTGAAAAGAAATAAATAATATGAAGAAAAAAAAACCCCAAATCGTCCCAAAAAAACTTTGTGTCCATATTCTTTCTTCTTCTCTCTTTCTCTCTTCCCCTCTAACTGCTGTTACAGAAAAAAGAAAGCATAGTGACCCACCACCACCACCATTTTGTTAAACAATTTTGTCATTGATAGGAGTCTCTAAAATAAACCTACACAAACATTTGAGAATAAATCAATTAAACATAATAAACTTCAAATCAAATGAGCACTGAAAGTCTGAAACCAACAAAACTAGTACTAGTATAAAACAAAAGGAAACATGCATGAAACAATCCCATCGTATAATTTCAGGGAAAATGGGATTAAATAAGTGAAAATCCAACCTTATAAGAAGTCATGCCAAAATGTCAAAAGTTAAAAAATGTTAAAACTATTAACATGTTTTATATACCTCTAAGCGACTTGAACAAGCAATCTCTGGAAATGGGTATCTAGACTTATCATTAGAAACTGGTTGCTTCTGTATATTATAAGAAACTTTACCACCACAAAGAATAGCAAGGTGATTGCAATGGTTCCTTGAAGACTTTAGAGTCCTGATTGAGTTGGCGTCACAAGTCAATCTGACACCAATTCGATTAAGAAAATTACAAAAATATCTTTTTGTATTAATTAAAATAAGTTATATTATTTTAGGGTAGTTTAATCTTTTTATTTTGAAAAACCCCAATAAAAAATTTACATGTGGCCAAATTTGAACTCGTGTTGTTTACATAAATAAAATATTAACTTTAATATAATATTTACATTTTATATGTATTATGCATATTTTATTATCTCCTTTAATTGTATATTTATATAACCTATGCAATTAATAATGTGTTTGACTAAGTCAGTATCACCCATATGCTAAGTCCCAACTTAGTTATGAAGTTACCAAAATCTCATTATTTTTACAAAGCTACAAAATATTATTTTGAGGGCAATAGTTCTTTCATATAAAATCTAAAAAAATGCATAGGATCCGAATCCAAAATATTATAATTATTATCATTTTAATTTTACCATTCCACCCAAATTCACATTTGGTTTTTTATATCAATTTTTATAAATTAGTTACATAAATTATTTCACTCACATCGTGGGTGTCATAACCTAGTGTTGATAATATTGTTGATTGAGTTTGTGTCATAAGCTAACTCAACATTAACTCAAGATTCATGATAAACAATTTTTGTTCATTTAATATTCTTAATTTGATGTATTTACATATTTAAATTTTATTTTACTCACAATTTAATCTATTTTTTTATTTTAATATCATATATACTTAATGTGTTATTATTAATCAATTTCAAACCATAAGTTTCATTATATCATATGTTATTTCTAAATACCCTTATATGTTCTAAATACGTAGTTTCCACGTGCATACACGAATGATAGAATTTTTAGTATTGATAATGTGGTTGATTGAGTTGATGTCACAAGCTAAGTCAACATTAACTCAAGATTCATGATAAACAATTTTTGTACATTCAATATTCTTAATTTGATGTATTTACGTATTTAAATTTTATTTTACTCACAATTTATTTATTTTTTATTTTAATATCATATATATTTAATGTGTTATTATTAATTAATTTCAAATCATACGTTTTATTATATCATATGTTATTTTTAAATACCCCTATGTGTTCTAAGTATGTAAAGTGCATAGTTTCCTTGCATACGCGAATGATAAAATTCTTAGTATTGATAATGTTGTTGATTAAATTAGTGTCACAAATCAACTTAATACCAACTTAAGAAAAATGGTAATACTATAATAAACAATTAGACTGCATTTAATATTCTTAATATAATATATTTAGCTATTTAAATTTCTTTTTACTCATGGTTTAAACTATATTTTTTATTTAATTTTGTACATATATAATTATTATTAATTTTAAATATTACGCTTTATAGTTTATTGTCTATAATTTTAGATATACTTTAAATACATAATTTATACATTGATGGAATTGTCTAATTGATATTGTAAGAGCCCAAATTTACGCGGCCCATTAGTTAAATTTAAACCAAAAAAGAGAGCAAAACAATTAAAAAAAATCAATAAACAGTTCATTTTACAGTTTTTTTTTACAAACCCAAAAATTATTAAATCAACCCAAAATTTTAAACCTCTAAGCCCAAATCCTAGCCTACACTGGCCCAATAACCTAAACCATACAAGCAAACCCTAGCCCCTAACCCTCTTGCGCCGTTGTTGCCCTCGTGACACCCCCATGTACTGCTTCCACGCCCGCACACCCTCCGTACGCCACGTCCGCGCCTTCTGTACTTGCAAACAAGGCCACCAATAGCAGAGAAACAACAAAAAAAAAAAAAAAATACAAAATAAAATAATTGTATTTCGATTCGGCTATAAAAAAGGCCATTAAACATTTGTACTTTTTTACGATTTTCAAATACAAAAATATATCAAAACAGAGGTATTTTTCAAATTTTTCAGTCTATTTTTGTTTCGAATGTCATGCATACACTGAGAAAAAGAATAAAAATGCAAATTTTTACCCTTTTGTGACGATCGAAGAGTTGAAAATCGAAGCGTCTTTCTTTGCTTTTTTTTGGATTTTGGAGGGTTTTTTGAGTTGTTTAAATACAAGATTCGGGCTTAGGGAGGCTTAAGGAACCAAAATGCCCTTGTTTTGGGATTCCAACCACCGTATACGGTGGCGGAGGGGGCGATTGACGGTGGCTCGATGACAGAGCAAGGCCATATTTTGGCCAGTACTCAGAGAGTTTTTTAGGGTTTTTTTTTTTGTGTTTTTCATGGACTGATGAAAAATGTTTTTTTTAACTCTTTTTTTAGTATTTATAAGCCCATGGTACGACGTCGTTTGGTATGGTCTATTAACGACCAAAACGGCGTCGTTTAGAGGCTATAGCCGCACGAGTGACCCGACCCGGGGAGGATCCGCTTGTTTTCAAGCAATGGTTTATTTGCGCATTAGGCCCTTCCGTTTTAGCGATGTCATGCAATGTGGTCCTGCGCTCTTTTGTTTTTTAATTTTATTCCCCCCATAATTTCATTTCAATTTCATTTTGGTCTAGTATGGAACAGGGCGTTTTAAGGGCAATGTATAATTGCCCATTCAGTCCCCATGTTCTGCACGCGCATTCACCTAAACCATTCTGTTAATGTAATGCCTAGTTTTGAGACTTCTAATTTGGTTTTAATTTCAAATTCGCCCATGACTTGTTTTGATTTATTTATTTATTTATTTTTACTTTTCTATTTCATTATTATTATTATTATTATTATTATTATTATTATTATTAAATCTTTTATTATTTCAAAATATATCATTTATATTAAGTTTCCATATTATCTATTTTAAATATTCTTATATATGTTATATAGTTTAAATTATTTCATATTTTTTTTATTATTTATCATTTTAAAAATTGTTTTATGATTACTTATTTTAAGATTTTGTATATTATTTTTTATTAAATTGTTTCACACTTTTTATATATTATTCATTTCAAACCTCTTTTACATACATTAATAAACTTAAATCTTTGTATGTTTGATTAGGTTGTTTCCAAATTAATTATTTTTAATCATTTCACACATATATTTTATCTTTAAATAATTTAGCATAATATTGGTTTTAATTACTTTTCGTTTTACATTTGTTTTTGTATATTATTTTGCTCCATTTTCTTTGATAGTTAATGTTGAAATTGTGTTATGGGTTTATTGCTATTGTAAGGATTATAATTTTTAATTTGTAACTATTAATTATTTATGATTCATTAGTGTAAGACTTCGTGTATGTATCGCTACCTTGCTTTGTATACTATTATTCTATTGCGTTCTATTTGTTTAAAAATCAAGTTTAATATCATTTAAGTTTTAAAATTATTCTATTTAAAGGTTTAAAATAAGGCAATGCTCGTGTTTGAAAGCTTTGAGAAATTGTGCCCTAACTCACTGGGTTCCAATTTTCATAAAGTGCAAATAATCGAATACCCTTTTTAAACTTTAATACACGAGTTTTAAAAAAAAAATAGGCTCAGTTTCGAGAATATGAATCGTTGTATCCTTCACTGGGTATGACATTTTATTTCTTTGAAATAAGAGGGTTTTAGCATCCAATGTGATTCCGTTCAAATGTATTTTAAGCAAATGGATTGTAATCTAGAATTTTTTCAAATTTTCGGCATTAAGACATTAAATAACCAATTAGGTACTAATTTTGGGCGCTACGAGGGTGCTAACCCTTCCTCGTACATAACCGACTCTCGAATCCGTTTTTCTCGAGTTTTTGTAGACCAAAATATGTTTTAATAAATCAAAATTTTATTAAAATGATCAATTTCGAGTTGATCCCATCACACCTCAAAGTAGGGTCGGTGGCGACTCCATTTTTTTATTTTCCAATCGATCCATGTGCTTTTCAAATAGAAAAAAAATAGTTTCGGCAGATATTAATTCCGGGCAAATGGTAAATAAATGGATTCAATGATGTTGTTTTTTTTTTTACCTGAAAACCTATGGCCATATTAAAATCTGCAATGATGATCCTAGTCTGTAGCCTTTCTGGGCTAAATCATTTTTAATTAGTTGGATCTTCTAAATCCTTTGAAGGCTCTCTCATAAATCATCCTCAACTTCCATTTAGGGATAACAAATTAACAATTGATAACGGAAGATTCCACGTTTATTTGCTTATTAAATTTTGAGTGAATATAAATATTATTTTTTTAATTTATATTAAGATAAATTATATAAATAGTCACTCAGTTATATAAAAAAATTATTTTAAGCACTCAAAATAAAAATTTATAATTTAATCACCCAAGTTAGAAGTGACCTATAAAAATTTATATAATAACAAATTTAACCTTTAAGTTTTATATATTGTATCAATTTAGTTATAAATTTAAAAAGTTAACCCTCAAAATTTACAAATAATCTCAATTTAATTCTAATTCTAAAAATTTAAGAAAATATAGAAAAATACATAAATATTTTCAAAAAAATATAATAATAAATTTAAATTTTATATTAATATAAATTTATTAGTATTAAATAATAATAAAAAAAATCCCTCCCCACCACCGTCCCTCTCCCTGTTTGCTGTTGAATTTTCAGCAACTTTCTCAAACGTCTCATTTGCAGCGCAAAAACAAAAACAATTGAATCACCATACAATACACAAATTTCTTCATATATTAAAAACCCCAAGAAAAAAAAATCAATTCAAGCCTTACATATAACAAAAGGCACGGTCTTAAGACCACACAATTCCCTGGTCACATGCTTCTCTTCATCACCACTTTTCGCTTGTTCACAAGGGTTCTTTTCCATTGATGCCATCCCCTACTACTGCTGTTGCAAATGCAAAAGCCAAAGAGTTAAGTCGCATGTGTCTTGGCTGCCTAATTTTCGTCTTATGCTATTCGATATCAAGCGGCTCTGCCGTCACTAGTAATTTTCGTCATATTTTCAGCAGCAGCAACAACAGAGAGGGAGAGGGAAGTAGGGAGATTTTTTTGTTTTATTTAACACTATTATAGTTATATTAATATAATATTAATATAAAATATAAAATATTATATATTTTTAATATATTCATGTATTTTTATATATTTTTAAAAATTTTTAAGAATTAGGATCAAATTGAAACAATTTAAAAATTTTGAGGATTAATTTTTTAAAATTATAACTAAATTGATATAACATGTAAAAGTTGATGACTAAATTTATTATTATACCAATTTTTTTAACTGTCATGTCAATTTCCCATTTGTGATTTTAATTAGTGTAACCAAAATGATCAAACTATGTAGTATGAATATTTAAATTGTAAATTTTTTATTTATTTTAAGTACCTATAATAAAATTTTTTAATAATTAGATAATTATTTGTATAGTTTATCCTTTATATTATTTAGCAAACAAAAGACTTAAACTCCTATTTGTATTTTTTTTAATAGTGGATTAAAATGTCTCAAACTGCATTTATTATTCACTTGCATGTACATAAACTAATTCAATAATCAATTAAGCTTTCAATCAAATATCACATCCACTTGAATATCTAATTAAATCTAACCCCTCAAAGTACTAAGTTTTGTGTAAGCCTCTGACAACATTTAGCATTTAGGTTTATGCCTGCATGATAGATGGTGTGGCAAATTACTGAGTGACAAATGATGTGGAAAAATACTGACATGAAAGGTTTAATTAATTTTTTTAATGTTTTGAACTTAAAAATTATAAAAATCTTATAAAAAATTTAGAAAATTATAAAACTATTACATATTATTAAAATAGTAGAAAATTTTGAATATAAAGTATATAAAATATTAAATGTTATTTAAACCAAAAACTTCAAACTTTCAAAATAATGAAAAAAATTCTATTAATTTTTTAATATTTTTATAACTTTTTGATAGTTTATTATAATATTATAATATTTTTTAGAGTTAAATAGTTAAAAATCAATTAAGTTTGTGAGGTTAGCATTTTTCCCACATCATCAATCAAGCTAGCAATTTGCCACATCATTTACCATGTAAACATAGACTTAATGGCCATTAAGGGCTTACATGAAATTTGACGATTTAAAGACTGGATTGATTGCTTATATTTTATCAAAAACTCAACTGGGTACTGCTTTCAATTAAAAGCTTTTTTCTATTAAGCTTGAAATAAATTTGATGTAATAAAATTAAATTGATAAATTCACATAGATAATAGATAGTATTATCTCGGACTGATATAATAATTTTAGGAGTTATTATTTAAAATAAACACAGTTAAATTTTGAAGCAACTATATAATTTCAAATATTATCCAAAATTACAAACACCCGATTTGTGAGAAAAATTGATAAAATTTCCCTTTTTACTAAAAGTTGTAGATGTTAAATTTTCTTCTTCTTCCTTTTTCTTATTGAAAAGTGTAGATTAAAAGTCAATGTGATGATCATCCACATCCCTGTTTTGATTGGTTGTTTTTTTAACATTATTATCGCTGGGAGTTAAAAAGTGTAACGGAACAATGATACTACAATGCCACAAAAAATTAGATATCAATATAAAATATAAGTATAATTTAAGGGCCAAACAATAAATAAAACCTTTTTTTACCTTAATGCTTAAATTTCAGTTTTCATCCTTATATTATATTGAAATTTTATATTTAAAATTTTAGTTTTTAACACAACTTTGTGTCTATACTTTTTGTAATATCCTGAAAATTATTATAGTAAAAAAGTAAGATATTATCCTTGATATAGTTAAGTAAGGAAATAAAGTAACAAAAAGGGAAATTTTGGATTATGTCAACATTGGGAAGTATATTATGATATATTACATTATTAATTCAAGAAAGGACTAAATTGTAAAAGTGAGAAAAGTTTTATTGTCCAAGAGTAAATACTCAAAATTTAATGGGTTAAAGTGTAAATATAAAAAAGTTGAAGGACCAATAGTGCAAATATTTTAGGGGTGGAATAATCTAGAAACTAAGGAAAATGGATGAATTAGGACCAAATCGAATAGATGAAAAATTATGAGGGACTAAATTGCAATTTTTCCAAATTAAGTGATGACTCAATGATGGAATTTTAAAAGATCATGAAGGGCAAAATGATCAATTACTAAAAGAGAGAAAACTCTAGAATGTAATGATTATGTTGATGATATTTTAAATTAATTAATTAGATAAATATTACTTTATTAATATTTTAATAAGATATTTTTTATTATTTTATTATTTCATTTAGTGTACATATGTGTGTGGAAAGAAAAAACACACACACACACACCATCCATCATCTTCTTCCATGCACCCCACATTAGAAAGAAGAGAAGAAAGAAACTTTCTTTTCTTTACAATTTAGTCCTTCCACCAAAAACTCACCATTTTCACCTAGTAATCAAGAGAATTTTCATAACTACCAAGAGAGAAAAATAACAAGGAGACTATGAGGAGCTAGAATATCAAGTTAGATTGAAGAAATGGAAGCTGGAGGAGAGAGAAAATCAAGTTAAAGATTGAAATCAGTAAGACAAGGTAAGAACATTAAGATTTCAATATATTTTTAAGTTTGATATTGTTGAAAAAGCTTGAAAATGATGTTATAATAGAGTTTTCTTATATATGGTCCTATGTTCTTGATATGTTAGTAAAGGAAAATAAGAGAAAGTGATGGGAAATATTGTAGAGAAAGTAAATAAAGGTGTTACAAATTTGGAAATCAACACTTTGCACTAAAACAGTTTTAGCCAGCAGCAGTAGTCTAACTTTGAAAAATCACCAAAACTTTTAGAAATCGAATTAGAGGATGAATAAAATACGGAATTAAATACTTTTTAGTCTAGTTTTTCATAGAATAAGTGGTGTAAGCAATGAACTTGTAAATTATGAGTTATAGTAAATTTTGTGAGACAAGGTCAGAATGATTTCAGGTTCCCCTGTTTTGAGTTTGGAAAATCATCAAAAATTGGAGAAAAATAATTATGGAATTAAATCTATATTTCTAAATACTTAATGAGTCTATTTTCAATAGAAATAAATGGAGGCATCATTCGAATCCCGAATAAGGAGATAATTAATTTTTAGTGAAGAAGGGTCGAAACTGTCAGACAGCAGAACATGGGTGACTTTAAAGAATAAAATGTACTTATTGGCTAAACCAAAAATTCTGAAAATTTTATGGTAAGAAGATATGTGAGTCTAATTTCAGATAAAATTAGCGGATCTTAATTTTGAGTTCTATAGCTCAAGATAAAAATAATTTAGTGACTGTAACACGGATGGACAACTTGAATATCCATATAAGTAAATAGTGAAAATTATAGATAAGTGTGTTATTTATTGGCTAAACCAAAAATTCTGAAAATTTTATGGTAAGAAGATATGTGAGTCTAGTTTCAGATAAAATTAGCGGATCTTAATTTTGAGTTCTATAGCTCAAGATAAAAATAATTTAGTGATTGTAACACGGATGGACAACTTGAATATCCATATAAGTAAATAGTGAAAATTATAGATAATGTTACTTACAAGTGTTTTATTTATACTAAGGATGTGGTATGGAGAGGAGGAGGAGGAGGAGGAGGAGGAGGAGGAGGAGGAGGAGGAGGAGGAGGAAAAATATGTATATGAATTATCAGCTAGTATGGATTTATGTTAAATGGATAATTTGCATGTTTTAGACTCATGGACTAAATTGAATAAAAGTAAAACTTTAGGGGTAATTTTGTAAAAATATCAAAAATGACCAAATTGAGTGAAATGAATTATTTTATTGTCTAAATTAATAAATTGAATGAAATTATTAATTTAGATTAAGATCGATTGAAAAATCGATGAAAATAGAAAATTACCAAAATGCCCCTAAATCTTGATATTTCTGCAATTTAGCCAGGTAAGTTCGTGTAACCTAATTATATGATACAAAGAAATTAAGTATGTTGAGACGAGTAATAAATTCAAGTAAGACATGTCGAGAAAAATAAATATGTTTAAGGGATAATATGTTTGATTTTGATTGGTTCCAAATATAAATGCTAGATGAAATAAAATGTCTGATAAATAAATTTGTAACTTCGGTAATGCTCTATAACTCTATTCCGGTGACGGATTCGGGCTAGGGACATTACATAGTCATTTGTATGTGTCATAATTGGTTTGGCCTAAAATGTTGGCCTTTAATATTTAGTAGTTCATTTTGTATAAGGCCATTGATGTTGGTTAGTATTATTCAAGTTATATGTTTGTGATGATGAAATTTTATGACTTGGTTTAATACGTTTACAAGTGCATGTGTTCCGGTAATGCCTCGTACCCTATTCTGGCATCGAATACGGGTAAGGGGTGTTACACTTTTATAATATTATTATTTAATATAAATTATTAACTATTTGGTTAAAATGTTGACACCAATTTTCTTAACATCGTTATTCCATCTAAATATTTTATTTTATCATGCCATATATGAATGGGTGTTTTTAAGAAAAAAAAATCCACAATAGTATCTTCAACATCATTTTTTTGTTACAAAGCTATCGAGTGAATTTTTTTAAAAAAAGAAAAAATTAAAATGTCACACAAATGAATTAATGAAAGAATTTTACGATGGTAAATAACAACTAAACCTAAGTTTTAAATTCAAAAAGTAAAAAGATTAAATTCTTGAAAATAAAAGTAGAGAGATAGAATTTTAAATTTACAAAAACATATAGGAATTCAAAACCTATTTTAACTTTCAATTTATTTTTTTATATAATTTGATCTAAACAAATAATTAACGTATGGCGAAGCAGGGTGTTATACCCCGTCTAGCTTTGGATATGTGGCAGCATGACAAGTCATCTAAGGAGCACCCGTAAACACATCTTCACTCGCCGTCCCGCGCACTACTAATTGGCCAGTCACCAACGAACCAATAACTCAGAAGGTGTAATTCCAATCAACGTCCTAAAGAAGATGGAAGGATCAACCATCCTTGCAAGTTGGCCACCCGCTCCTAGACTTGTCCATGGGCTGAGTCATTTGGCTCGCTTGAAAAGTGGGAGGGTTTGGGAAAAAAATGGGCATGGGCACAAAATAAGGCTCAGTTAGAAAATGGGCTGGGCCTCGAGTAAGGTTTTTTTTGCCTGAGCCCAACCTGAATTTGCAAAAAAAAAGCTATTGTTTTGCTGTTGTTTTCCTACTATTTTCTCACTGTTTTGTTTTCCTACAAAAATACATTCTGTTGTTATTATTTGGATATTATATAACTCTTATTTTATTGTTAATTTTGCTACTATTTTAAAGACATTTGCTTGTTAAGTTGCATCTACTATTTTAAAGGCATTTGCTTGTAACAGTCGGGTTTATACCCTAGTCGGAACAGTGGTTTCAGGACCACAAATTTGAGTCGGTAAAATATTTTAATAATATTTTCTGTGTCTTTGATGTGTGATTAAGCATGTGCTAAATTTCCGTAAGTTAACTTACTCGTCTGTGTGTTTAATTTAATGAAAAGGATGAAATTGCATTGAAATGCAAATTCGCATGTTTTATGAAAAGATGCCTATTGTTATGTCTTTATAAGTGTGAGGATCTATGTGGCAATTAAGCCATTACCTTGGTTAGTAGATGGCTAAGGTCATAAGTGACCTTGTATTTATATGTTATATATATTTATGCATGAAGGTTATTTTGGTAAATGAGTTATTATCATCATATTAATTAAACAAAAAGATGAAAGTGTTCATCTTTATTCTCTTCATTTGACCGAAACTAGCAAAGAAAGAAAAGAGAAAACTAGTTAGGGCATTCAGCTATTGTCTTCTTTGATTAAGGTATGTTTTCGATCGGTTTTCGATAACTTCTACGTTTCTGTAATCGTTGCTTAGTCTACTATCAAGCCCATGTCTCAATTTTGTGAATTGATGATGTTTGTGTGATATGCCATTGATGATATGTTGAGCTTTGTGATGATTTATGGTGTTAAATGAAAGATATGAGCTAGATGAACATACTTTGTTCTTGAATTTTTTTTATGAATTTAGCTAATTAGGGCTAAGTTGAAAAAATAGTAACTTGAAGGGCTAAATTGAAAATTTGATGGAAAATATGGGCTTGTATGATGTTCATAAGCACTCGGCTAAGCATGTGAATGTGATGATTTTTGTGAATTTGATGTTTTGAGAAAAATGGACTAAATTGATGAATTGTGCAAATGTGAGGGTTAAATTGCAAATAGCCCTAAATGTGTGTCTTTGGATTGAATTGAATGAGTTAGTGAATAAAAGGGTTAATTCTGAACATGTATAGATCAAGAACCGAGGAAAACGGACTTAAATCGCGGGAAAGCGAAAGTAACCGAGTAGCCGTTTCCGTTTTCGTTAAACCGAATCCGAGGTAAGTTATATTGCAAATAAATGTAATTGTATTGAATTGAGCTTATTTACATGACTATCAATGATAATGAATGCTTATGAGATGCTATGTATATGAATTCTGGGATAAGGTCGATATAGTGATAAGTCTGAGAAGTCCCGTATGAACTTAGGAATATAAAGGTATCTATTCTGTGTTATCATGTAAGACCACGTCTGGGACTTTGGCATTGATTTGATATTTGTGTAAGACAACGTCTAGGACGTTGGCGTTGATATGAGCTTTACGTGTAAGACCACGTTTGGGACGTTGGCATCGATATGAATTTTACGTGTAAGACCACGTCTGGGACGTTGGCGTCGATATGAGTTTTACGTGTAAGACCATGTCTGGGACATCGGCATCGTATTGATTCGTGTAAGACCCTGTCTGGGACAGTGGCATCGATATTCGATTACATGTAAGACCTCGTTTGGGACGTTGGCATTGTACGATTATTCTGAGTTACCGAGTATCCTATTAGATTTCGAACAGTTCAACGGGCAAATCCGAGCTATGAACAATTACGTGAATGTATATTCGTTTCAGGTACGTTTGGAATGTACACTAAGTGTGTATAAAAGGTAAGTACCTTTATGACTTTGATTTAAAGAAAAGTATGATTGAATATGATTCTTGAATGAATGAATGTGGCAATTGTGGCCAAGAATATGGACCAAAGCTTATGTGTGAGAGATTTGCTATGAATATGAATTATGCCAATGTAACCATTTGCAGTTATGCCTTTCATGTTAAGTTTATTTATATTATGACTTACTAAGCTTTTGAAAAGCTTACTTTTTGTGTGTTTTCTCCGTTTTATAGATCGTCATAGCTACTAAAGGCTCGGGACCGTCGAGGATCGTCATCACACTACTCAACTTGTTTTGGTACATTTTGGAAATGTATATAGCTAGATATGGCATGTATAGGTTAGATATATGTATATGAATATGAAGTGAACTTAGCCATGTGATTTGGCTAGATATGTGATGGCAAAATGTTTTAATGAATGTAATTTATAATGTATGTTTGGTACGGTTTAATAGTATAAGAAATGATTAAGTTTTTGGGTAAGTACGGATGAATAATGTTTATGATTATATAAGTTTCAGTCTTGTGGATTTGTTATGAATGAGAGTGGATTTGAATGTATTGATTGCATGGTTAATTTGGTATGTTCTTGGTTGCCAAATATGCATTAGATATTCTTGGTAAATTGGTTGTAAGTTTGACCCTTGTTGGGTGGCATTTTGGCCTTGCAAATGGCCTATAATGTCGCACGGTTGTGGCACACGGGTGTGCCTAGTGACCATGGGGCTAAGTCAGTAGCTAGCTAAGAGTACACGGTCTTGGCACACGGACGTGCCTGGTAGCCGTGTGATTTTGACTGGATCGACCACGGCCAGAGTACACGGTGTAATAACCGAAATTCTACGGGCACCGGAAAAGTGAGTTTAGGGCCTCCGTCCTAGGAAAACGAGTCTGTAAATATTTATTAAAAATATTTACGAAGTTAGTATAGGTTGAATTAGATTTTTGATAAGTGAATTTAGTTTAATTTAAAGTAGTTAGGGAAAAGGATCAAATTGAATAAAGAGTGAAAGTCTAATTGTAGATTAAAAGAAAATAAAAAGGACTAAAATGGAAAATAGACCATTTAGCATATTTGAGGCGGCATAAACATAAAAATCTAAGATTTTTATGTCTTAAAATATATTATTATTAGTTACTTTATTATATAATATTATATTATATAATAAAGTAAATAGAAAAGAAAACAAAACAAAGAAACAGAAAAAGAAACAGAGAGCATTTCGACACAAGCAGGAAAGAAAGAAGAAAAAAGAAGGAAAAAGGAAAAACTAAAGATTCAAGGTTTTAAACTTTAAAAGGTAAGTCAATCAAGTCCTATTCTTTTAATTTTGATGTTTTAGAAGCTTTAAAGCAAGACTTTGATGAAACTAAGTTGATATTTTGAGAGTTTATAGGTTTTTAAGTGTAGTTGATGTTGAAGAAAAAGATGAATCAGGGATTAAATTGAATGAAATTTAAGTTAGAATTAGTAGGAGGATTAAATTGTAAAGTAAGCTATAAGTTGTGTTAGAGGGATTAATTTGGAAGAAATTAGAAATTAAAGTTTTAATATGAATATTAGATAGTCAAGTTGAATATGGAAGGAATTTAAGAAGAAACAAAGTATGAATTAAGTTAAGAAAATAAGTAAACTTAATTAGGATTAAATTGTAAAATGAGTTATAAGAAAACAGTTTTGGGACAGCAGCAGTAAAGTAACTTTGAAAAATCACCAAAAATGGTAGAAATGGAATTAGAAGTTGAGTGAGATATGAAATTAAAGCTTATTGAGTCTATTTTCATATGAAAGAAACATAGAAAGCAAAGAAATTCTGTATCTTGAGATATTTAGATTTTTGTGAGACTGGTTTAGAGTGATTTCGAGATCCCCTGTTCTGAATTGGAAAATTCATTAAAACTTATACAAAAATAAATATGGGACATAATTTATATGGTTAGATTCCTTATTGAGTCTAGTTTTATAAGAAACAAACTAGAACATCATTTGAATTCTGTACAAAAAGATAATTAAGTTTTAGCTAAGAGTGGTCGGAACTGTCAGACAACAGAACAGGGGTAATTTTAAAGAATAAACTGTACTTATTTGCTAAATCAAAAATTCTGAAAATTTTATGGTAAGAAGATATGTGAGTCTAGTTTCATATAAAATTTACGGATGTTGATTTGGAATTCTGTAACTCAAGATATAGATAATTTAGTGACAATGACTCAGGTAAATAGCCTTGAAAGAACTTATAAGTAAATAATAGAATTGTGTACAAAGAATGTGGAATGAAGAGCAAGGGTAGGAATTGAATAAAATTCAATTATTTGTTGTAATTTAATGCTATAATTAATAATGTAAATTGTTATTTTTATTTTTGTAGCAAACAAGGAAACCGAGACGTCTAATACGAAGGGGAAGGAAAAAGTGATCGAGGAGTAGCTCGAGAAAATATCAGTTTGTATTATCATAATTCAAGTTATTTATAATCGCATGTTTAATTTCAATGTATGTGTATGAAAAATGAAATTTAGGTAAGTATTGATGTTTGAATAATTGAATATGACTTGGACTTAATTGATGAATATGTGTTAGCATTGAATTAAAAATATTGATATGAAAGGTACATTGAATTAATTTGTGAAATTAAACTGGAAGTGATTTGAGATTGAGATTGAGATTGCATTGATAATATGTATGAATTGAATCCGAATGATTATGATCAGTTGAAAGTGAAAGTGATATGAATATGTGATTTAAATACCCTATTAACTAGTCGGGCTGAGTCGGATATAATTGGCATGCCATAGGATTGGAAGTGTTCAGGGATTCTTCGACCTTGAGTCGATGAGACACTGGGTGTCATATTATTTACTTCGGATAGATTCAATAAGGTACTGGGTACCACTTTACTTCGGCTAGGCCGATGAGACACTGGGTGTCACTATATTGCTTCGAACTATCCGATTAGGCACTGGGTGCCAGTATGGTGTGTTTGGTTGGATCCGAGTATCCGCCAAAGTCCGAGTCATGTTAATAGGGGTAATTATGTGAAATAAGAAAATCATATGAATTTGATTATTTGAACTTCTGAATGAATAGTTAAAGAGATATTGTGAAATGAAATTATATGTGATTGAGAGATGAACCAAAGGTTCATGAACAATTGGAATTCTATGGATGAGATATTAATTCAAATATTAAAATTGTTACATTGGAAATATAACAACTTAGTATAATTATATGTATAATGTGTTATTTATCTAAGTATGTTTACTATATTTGATCATTGTTATAAATTGAATTATGATAATACCACTGAGTAATTCCAATATTCAGCGTACGGTTTGTTTTCCGTGCGCAGGTTAGTAGAGTTTCTGATCTGGTCCAGCATCCAAATCAAATCCGACTCCAACAAGACGATTTTGGTGATGAAATTCTTCCTTTTGTTAAGTGGCATGTACTAGATAGTTATATGAATTATAAACATATATATATATATATATACTTAAGTTAAATAATTTTGGTTGTATTTAAATGATTATAATGTTTTGGATGAAGAAAATGATATAAAGTTATAAAATGATAAATTGGTATTGGTTGTTTTGGTCTGAATTTGCAGAGGGATTTAGGTGAAAATAAGCAGAAATACTGTCGAAATTTTTATAAATAAAAGAAAAATTTACGAAAAATTTTCTAGAATGATTGAACAAGTTTCATTCTACTTTTAATATATGCTTTAGGCATTGAGAGTCCAATATAGGGATTTAATTATTAAATTATACTATGAATGCTATTTTATTTGTGAGTAATTAGTAAATTGTCTGATATGTCCAGTAATACCTTGTAACCCTGTTCCGGCGACGGTTTAGGGTTAGGGGGTGTTACATTTTTATTGGTATCAGAGCTTATCAGGTTTAGTCGATTCTCGGGCCAATTTGAGCTCGGAAGTGAGTTTAGTAGTACATGCAACTTTTGAATTAAAAATTGAGTCGGGAATTTTGGATGCTGACCTATTTATTTATTTTTGTTTTATAGATTAAAGATGTCTGATAAACACATTGATGATATAAATGAAGAAATGTTCACTGGAGATGAAGAATCATATGATTTAGATGAAACTGAGTCAGCTACACCTAGTGTAAATCCGATCAGAAATCAACCTCCCAATGTAGAAAGAGAGAACATTAGGGAGAGAGATGAAAAAGATAGAAATGATTATGATGTAGTAAGGGTTTTAACTGATGCTCTTCAGCGAATAGCAGAGTCTATACCTGCTACCACGTCTGTACCTGTTCCTAGACGGGCCCCTATTAAGGAACTAAGAAAATACGGTGGCACAGAATTTTCGGGTTTGAAAGGAGTTGATCCGTCTGTAGCTGAAAACTGGATGGAGGCAACAAAAAGAATTTTACAGTAGTTAGAATGTACGTCACGAGAAAGCCTGTTATGTGCTGTATCTTTATTACAGGGTGAGGCATATCTATGGTGGGAATCCGTAATCAGACATTTACCGACTGATCAGGTAACCTGGGATCTATTCCAAAAAGAATTTCAAAAGAAGTATATTGGGGATATGTATATGGAAGACAAGAAACAAGAATTTTTAACGCTTAAACAAGGTGAAATGACAGTAGTGGATTATGAACGGGAGTTCTCAAGACTTGGTAGATATGCATCAGAGTTTGTACCAACTGAAGCCGATAGTTGTAAAAGATTCCTACGGGGATTAAGGGATGAAATAAAACTACAGTTGGTGTCCCAGCGAATCACTGAATTTGTTGATTTGATCGAACGGGCCAAGATGGTAGAGCAAGTCTTGGGATTAGACAAAAAGGCTGAAGCTTTAAAATCAGTTGGGAAACGTACAGGAACTATGAGTTTGAATCCTTCATTTAAAAGATCTCGAGATTCTAGAGATGGATGGAGATCTAGTTTCCGAACAGATAGAGGAGACAAAAATTGGGAAAAACAAACTACAGTGTCTACCGGTAGTGTAAGAGGTCCATCTCAGGAAATAAAAATTCCAGATTGTCAGCACTGTGGGAAGAAACATAGAGGAGAATGTTGGAAATTAGCTAGAGGCTGTTTTCGATGTGGTTCTAAAGATCATTTCATCAGAGACTGTCCGAAGACTAATAGTGCTACACCTGTGATATCACAGAGATCGGTATCTAGAGCTAGAGGCAGAGGATCGACCAGAGGTGGACCAGTATCTAGAGGAGCAGGTACGAGAAGAGGAAGTGATATAGTGACCCAGCAGTCTGAAGCTAGAGTACTGGCCAGTGCTTATGTAGTTAGAGCCCGGGAAGATGGCGATGCACATGATGTTGTAACAGGTATATTTTTACTATATTCTGAGCCTGTTTATGCTTTGATTGACCCTGGATTTTCACATTCATATATAAATTTGAAGTTGGTTGAATTGGGAAAATTTGAATCTGAAATGTCTAGTGTAACAATAGAAGTGTCAAGTCCATTAGGGCAAACAGTAATAGTAAATCAAGTATGTCCGAGATGTCCGTTGAAAATTTAGAATGAAACTTTTCCAGTTGATTTGTTGATTATGCCATTTAGAGATTTTGATATAATATTGGGTATGGATTGGTTGTCTGAACATGGTGTGATTTTGGACTGTTATAAGAAGAAATTCAGCATTCAGACCAATGATGGTAACAATATTGAGATCAAGGGGATTCGGAACAGTGGGCCAACACGTGTTATCTCAGCAATGAAGGTTAATAAGTTCTTACAGCAGGGTTGTACAGCATACTTAGCTTATGTTATTAATTCAGATTCAGTTAGTAGCCAATGCAATAAAATTAAAACAGTTTGCGAGTTTCCAGACGTATTTCCTGAAGAGTTACCAGGCTTGCCACCAGACAGAGAAGTTGAATTTGCTATTGAAGTGTATCCAGGTACGAGTCCAATTTCTATGCCTCCATACCGTATGTCGCCCATTGAACTGAAAGAGTTAAAGATACAGTTACAAGATTTGTTAGACCGTGGATTTATTAGACCGAGTATTTCTCCATGGGGAGCTCCAGTGCTATTTGTTAAAAAGAAAGATGGCTCGATGCGATTTTGTATTGATTATAGACAGTTAAACAAGGTAACAATCAAGAATAAGTATCCACTTCCCCGCATTGATGATTTATTTGATCAGTTGAAAGGAGCTACTGTATTTTCAAAGATTGATCTCTGATCGGGCTACTATCAGTTACGGGTAAAAGAATGTGATGTATCAAAGACAGCCTTCCGTACGAGATATGGTCACTATGAATTTTTAGTAATGCCATTCGGGTTGACTAACGCCCCAGCTGCTTTTATGGATTTGATGAACCGTATTTTTCAGCCATATTTGGATCAGTTTGTGGTAGTTTTCATTGATGATATACTGGTCTATTCTAAATCAGAGTCAGAACATGATCAACATCTTAGAATTGTACTACAGATATTACGAGAGAAGCAGTTGTATGGAAAGCTTAGTAAATGTGAGTTTTGGTTATCAGAGGTTGTATTTTTGGGACATATGGTATCAGCAGATGGAATTAGAGTTGATCCGAGAAAAATTGAAGCAATTGTTCAATGGAAAGTACCAAAGAATGTGTCTGAGGTGCGTAGTTTTCTTGGTTTAGCCGGGTATTACAGAAGATTTGTGAATGGATTTTCGAAGATAGCTTTGCCAATGACTAAGTTACTATAGAAGAATATTCCTTTTATATGGGATGATCAGTGTCAGAAGAGCTTTGATATGTTGAAGCAAATGTTAACCGAGGCACCAGTTTTGACATTACCAGAATCGGGTAAGGATTTTGTATTATACAGTGATGCTTCTTTGAATGGTCTGGGTTGTGTTTTGATGCAGGATGTGAAGGTAATAGCCTATGCATCTAGACAGTTGAAACCACACGAGCGTAATTATCCGACTCATGACTTGGAGTTGGTCGCTATAATTTTTGCATTAAAGATTTGGAGGCATTATCTTTTTGGTGAAAAATGTTATATATATACCGATCATAAAAGTCTCAAATATCTTCTATCGCAAAAGGAGTTGAATTTGAGACAGAGACGGTGGATCGAGCTTTTGAAAGATTATGATTGTGTCATAGATTATCATCCGGGAAAGGCAAACGTAGTAGCTGATGCACTAAGTAGAAAAGCTGCAATAGAGTTAAGAGCAATGTTTGCACGGCTCAGTATCAGTGATGATGGGAGTCTTTTAGCTGAGTTGAGAATTAAGCCGGTAATGTTTGATCAGATCAAATCAGCACAGTTGAAAGATGATAAGTTGTTGAAGAAGAGAGAGATGGTATTGAGTGGCCCAGTAGAAAATTTCAGTATTGATGATCAAGGTTGTTTGAGATTCCGTAATCGAATTTGTATTCCAGTTACTTCAGAACTTAAAGAGTTGATTCTTCGAGAAGCTCATGATAGTTCATTTGCTTTGCACCCTGGAAGTACGAAGATGTATCGGGATTTACGAGAGCTATACTGGTGGCCTGGAATGAAAAGAGATATAGTCGAGTATGTTGGTAAATGTTTGACATGTTAGCGGGTAAAAGCGGAACATCAGGTACCAACAGGTTTACTTCAGCCTATTAATATTCCAGAATGGAAATAGGATCGAATCACAATGGATTTTGTTACGGGATTACCATTGTCAACAAACAAAAAGAATGCTATCTGGGTGATAGTTGATCGGCTTACTAAGTCTGCTCACTTTATAGCAGTCAGAACTGATTGGTCTCTACAGAAGTTGGCTGAGATCTATATTAGGGAAATAGTGAGACTGCATGGTATTCCTGTATCTATTATTTCAGACCGGGATCCGCGGTTTACATCAAGATTTTGGAGACAATTACACGGTTCTCTAGGTACCAGACTTAATTTCAGCACTGCATTTCATCCGCAAACTGACGGGCAATCTGAACGAGTAATTCAAATATTAGAAGATATGCTTCGGGCTTGCATTATTGATTTTGAATCAGGTTGGGAACGTTATCTACCCTTAGCTGAATTTGTGTATAATAATAGTTTTCAATCAAGTATTCAGATGGCTCCGTATGAAGCATTGTATGGGCGGAGATGTAGATCACCTGTGTGTTGGACCGAATTAAATGAAAGAAAAATAATCGGGCCTGAGTTGATCCAAGAAACCGAAGGAATAGTAAAAAAGATACAAGAGAACTTAAAAGTAGCTTTTGATAGACAGAAGTCTTATGCTGATTTGAAACGGCGAGATATTGAATATTCAGTTTGTGACAAGGTATTTCTTAAAGTCTCTCCTTGGAAGAAAGTATTGAGATTTGGTCGGAAAGGAAAGTTAAGTCCTCGTTATATCAGGCCATATGAAATAGTAGAGCGAGTTGGACCAGTAGCTTATCGTCTGGCTTTACCTCCAGAATTACAGAAGATTCATGATGTTTTTCATGTTTCGATGCTTCGAAGATATAGATCAGATACTTCTCATGTTATCTCTACTGAAATTATTGATATTCGACCAGATTTGTCTTATGAAGAAGAACCAGTTGAGATTCTAGCACGGGAAATAAAAGAATTAAGAAATAAAAAGGTTCCTCTAGTGAAAGTGTTATGGAGAAGTCATAGTGTGGAAGAAGCAACATGGGAACCTGAAGAAACTATGAGAGCACAGTACCCCCATCTATTTTCAGGTAAATTTCGAGGACGAAATTTATTAAGGGGGGAAGAATTGTAATAACCCAAATTTTACGGGCACCGGAAAAGTGAGTTTAGGGCCTCCGTCCTAGGAAAACGAGTCCGTAAATATTTATTAAAAATATTTACGAAGTTAGTATAGGTTGAATTAGATTTTTGATAAGTGAATTTAGTTCAATTTAAAGTAGTTAGGGAAAAGGATCAAATTGAATAAAGAGTGAAAGTCTAATTGTAGATTAAAAGAAAATAAAAAGGACTAAAATGGAAAATAGACCATTTAGCATATTTGAGGCGGCATAAACATAAAAATCTAAGATTTTTATGTCTTAAAATATATTATTATTAGTTAACTTTATTAATATAATATTATATTATATAATAAAGTAAATAGAAAAGAAAACAAAACAAAGAAATAGAAAAAGAAGCAGAGAGCATTTCGACACAAGCAAGAAAGAAAGAAGAAAAAAGAAGGAAAAAGGAAAAACTAAAGATTCAAGGTTTTAAACTTTAAAAGGTAAGTCAATCAAGTCCTATTCTTTTAATTTTGATGTTTTAGAAGCTTTAAAGCAAGACTTTGATGAAACTAAGTTGATATTTTGAGAGTTTATAGGTTTTCAAGTGTAGTTGATGTTGAAGAAAAAGATGAATCAGGGATTAAATTGAATGAAATTTAAGTTAGAATTAGTAGGAGGATTAAATTGTAAAGTAAGCTATAAGTTGTGTTAGAGGGATTAATTTGGAAGAAATTAGAAATTAAAGTTTTAATATGAATATTAGATAGTCAAGTTGAATATGGAAGGAATTTAAGAAGAAACAAAGTATGAATTAAGTTAAGAAAATAAGTAAACTTAATTAGGATTAAATTGTAAAATGAGTTATAAGAAAATAGTTTTGGGACAGCAGCAGTAAAGTAACTTTGAAAAATCACCACAAATGGTAGAAATGGAATTAGAAGTTGAGTGAGATATGAAATTAAAGCTTATTGAGTCTATTTTCATATGAAAGAAACGTAGAAAGCAAAAAAATTCTGTATCTTGAGATATTTAGATTTTTGTGAGACTGGTTTAGAGTGATTTCGAGATCCCCTGTTCTGACTTGGAAAATTCATTAACAATTATAAAAAAATAAATATGGGACATAATTTATATGGTTAGATTCCTTATTGAGTCTATTTTTATAAGAAACAAACTAGAACATCATTTGAATTCTGTACAAAAAGATAATTAAATTTTAGCAAAGAGTGGTCGGAACTGTCAGACAACAGAACAGGGGTAATTTTAAAGAATAAACTGTACTTATTGGCTAAATCAAAAATTATGAAAATTTTATGATAAGAAGATATGTGAGTCTAGTTTCATAGAAAATTTATGGATGTTGATTTGGAATTCTTTAACTCAAGATATAGATAATTTAGTGACAATGACTCAGGTAAATAGCCTTGAAAGAACTTATAAGTAAATAATAGAATTGTGTACAAAGAATGTGGAATGAAGAGCAAGGGTAGGAATTGAATAAAATTCAATTATTTGTTGTAATTTAATGCTATAATTAATAATGTAAATTGTTATTATTATTTTTGTAGCAAACAAGGAAACCGAGACGTCTAATACGAAGGGGAAAGGAAAAAGTGATCGAGGAGTAGCTCGAGAAAATATCGGTTTGTATTATCATAATTCAAGTTATTTATAATCGCATGTTTAATTTCAATGTATGTGTATGAAAAATGAAATTTAGGTAAGTATTGATGTTTGAATAATTGAATATGACTTGGACTTAATTGATGAATATGTGTTAGCATTGAATTAAAAATATTGATATGAAAGGTACATTGAATTAATTTGTGAAATTAAATTGGAAGTGATTTGAGATTGAGATTGAGATTGCATTGATAATATGTATGAATTGAATCCGAATGATTATGATCAGTTGAAAGTGAAAGTGATATGAATATGTGATTTAAATACCCTATTAACTAGTCGGGCTGAGTCGGATATAATTGGCATGCCATAGGATTAGAAGTGTTCAGGGATTCTTCGACCTTGAGTCGATGAGACACTGGGTGTCATATTATTTACTTAGGATAGATTCAATAAGGTACTGGGTACCACTTTACTTCGGCTAGGCCGATGAGACACTGGGTGTCACTATATTGCTTCGAACTATCCGATTAAGCACTGGGTGCCAGTATGGTGTGTTTGGTTGGGTCCGAGTATCCGCCAAAGTCCGAGTCATGTTAATAGGGGTAATTATGTGAAATAAGAAAATTATATGAATTTGATTATTTGAACTTCTGAATGAATAGTTAAAGAGATATTGTGAAATGAAATTATATGTGATTGAGAGATGAACCAAAGGTTCATGAACAATTGGAATTCTATGGATGAGATATTAATTCAAATATTAAAATTGTTACATTGGAAATATAACAACTTAGTATAATTATATGTATAATGTGTTATTTATCTAAGTATGTTTACGATATTTGATCATTGTTATAAATTGAATTATGATAATACCACTGAGTAATTCCAATATTCAGCGTACGGTTTGTTTTCCGTGCGCAGGTTAGTAGAGTTTCTGATCTGGTCCAGCATCCAAATCAAATCCGACTCCAACAAGACGATTTTGGTGATGAAATTCTTCCTTTTGTTAAGTGGCATGTACTAGATAGTTATATGAATTATAAACATATATATATATATACTTAAGTTAAATAATTTTGGTTGTATTTAAATGATTATAATGTTTTGGATGAAGAAAATGATATAAAGTTATAAAATGATAAATTGGTATTGGTTGTTTTGGTCTGAATTTGCAGAGGGATTTAGGTGAAAATAAGCAGAAATACTGTCGAAATTTTTATAAATAAAAGAAAAATTTACGAAAAATTTTCTAGAATGATTGAACAAGTTTCATTCTACTTTTAATATATGCTTTAGGCATTGAGAGTCCAATATAGGGATTTAATTATTAAATTATACTATGAATGCTATTTTATTTGTGAGTAATTAGTAAATTGTCTAATGTGTCCAGTAATACCTTGTAACCCTGTTCCGGCGACGGTTTAGGGTTAGGGGGTGTTACACACGGGTGTGCTTGGTGGCCGTGGAGTAAAGTCAGTTTCGACCACGGGGTAGACACACGGGGGTGTCTAGCAGCCGTGGGAGGCACACGGCCTACCTACACGAGCGTGTAACCCCTGAATCTTTGAAAAGTTTTAAATTTCCGAGAATTTCTGTATGTATTCCGGTTGAGTCCCGACCCTATTTCTAAGCATGCTTAAGGTCTCGTTGACCGCAATAAGGGACATTATGTTTGTATTTGATGTGATACTTGATGAATTGTCTAATTAAGTTTTCGATCTGTCCGGTAACGCCTTTAACCCTAATCCGGCAACGGATACGGGTTAGGGGTGTTACATTGCTTGTTAAGTTGCATCTATCCTAGTGTTATTTAAGTATAATTTTTTAAAATTTATTTCCAATTTGTTAGGAAACATTTATTTTAATATTTTTTAGTGTTTTTGATGTATTATATTTTTAAATTTTATATATAAAAAATAAAATAAAAATTTCAATACAGGCGGGCTAGGTCTAGGTTTTAGCATTTTTATCCGAGTTGGGCTTGGGAAAAAATTTAGGCCCATTTTTCGGGCTAGGACTTGGCCTATCAATCGGGCCTAGAATTTTGTTAGGTCTCGGCCTGACCCATGGACAACTCTACCCACTCCTGTCGGAAGGTCTTCATCCACCATCTAGCCACCCGTTCCTGGTGGAAGGCTCTACCCAATAGGACACTCGCTCTTCTATTTAGAACGTGATTTTTTAGGTCACCAAACTTCACGTGGGTCTAACTACTTTACTCCACGATTCAGAAGGAATTACAAAATGTATCTCATCATAGATATCCTTCCCATGCATTCCACAATGATGACATGATAGCAAATTCACCACGTTAGTACCACCAAACACAGAATTTCTTTTATATATACCCCTTTGCATGATGAATAAGAGATCGACTCTCAAGCATACATAACCACCTTATTGCCCTCAACATCCCCCGACTCTCCACTCTATATGGGTGAATTGACCTTCATCAATACCACTTCATCAATACCACCACATCTTCCTTCATGTCTACTCTTAATAGATACCCAACATCAACATGTGATTTGATTAACTTGTATGCTTTTCATAAGAGGGGAATTAGAGAGGAAAAGAAAATAAAGAAACAATAAAGGAAAAGAAATAAAAACAGCAGTAAAAGAATATGCTGGCGCATAAGACATGACAACCACAAAAAAGATAAAAGATAAATACTAAATAGCTGTCTCTTTGTAATCTAGTGCTGAATTTGAGGGAAATTTCGAGGTTTGAAATGTGTAGGTCTTGTTAGTTGTTAGCATCAAATATATCATAAAATATAAAGATAAATAAAATAACAAGTAATATAATATTTGGTTACTAACCGGTATCTAAAATAAAATGAAGATGGTTGTGTGCAGTGAGCAGTGGTGGTGTGTGAGTGTTTTGGATAAGGGAGCGAGACCAATGTTACTGCCTTTCCTCACACCACATGCCTTTGCTTCTCAACACCACGCCTTCTGTTTCTGAAAAGCAACTACAACACGCTTTACCTTCCAACTCTGTCGGCTGGTTTTACTAAATGCTTTAATTGTATGATTCTTTTTATATAAATATATTAAGGTTTTTTTATTCAATTATAAGTACCGATTATTTTATTATAATAAATAATAACGTGTTATGAATATTTTATTTAGTGAATGTCCATAATGATTAAGATAAAAAATTTAATGTACTTTAAATTTTAATAGTTATTAGAATTAGATCTCTATTTTTTTATATTTTTTATACCTATAAATAGATACTCTAATAAAGTATTATAATTATCCTTTTTTATTAATAAAGTACATCATCTATTGCTTTCATATTTTCTTTGTTTTTTATTCTATCTATCTCTCTTTATTTTATAACATAATAAATAAATTATAATATTTTTTTTACAATTTTAGTTTAAAATTGTTATTAAGTTATATTTCGACAACACAAAAGATTCAATTTTAACGGGTTGGTTATTTTTTAATAAATTTCGTTCATAATTTTTTATGATTTTTTAAAAATAATTTTAAAATTTTAAAATGATTTAATTGATTTTTAAGACTTTTTTTAACCCTTTAGCCTTATTAATTTTAAAAAATTTTAATTTACATCCAATAAAGGAGTAGAGAACATATTAAATAAATGTATAAAAATTATAGACTAAATTTATTATTATATAGATTATATATAAACACTAAAATAAATATTTAACGGTATAATTTTAACAAAAAGAATTATTTTATTTATTCATCTATCGTACTGAAATTAATATAATTAATTTTTTTAATAAACGAGCTAAAATGCAAGGTTTTGTACTTTTGTGAGCAGATTGAAGGTCAAAAAAGTAGATCCTGCATTGCGCCTGCTTTTACTCCTGCAATCTCTATTGTGGTCAGGATATTATTTTTCTTAATTATATGCTGGAAGTTTGAGCTACCAAGTTATGGTTTCTGCAGAACCAACATATAAACAATGTGTAGGAGGGATGGGGGTCTCACGAATTTGAAAAATGAGCTAATTACATATATATAAATGGACGATGGACCGATTCTGATTTGACTTGGTATCCACCACTAAGCTGCAATTCTATTATTATCTCTCTTTTTAATTTTTTTCCTCTTATTTTTTTGTATCTATGATTTATGATTATTTTTCTTAATAATTTCATCTTCAATATTTGGATTTATATTTTTTAAGTATAATGTATTTTATTACAATACTCATTACTTGTTGACTGGCTGTCTTTATTATATATTAAGTGTTCAATTTCTTTTGAATGATATTTTAAATGTAATTACATGTTAAATTAGCCAAATATGTTTGTTGGAACCATTTTTTTTTTGAAAAAAAGGGTTGACTTTGATTTTAAAAATGAAAACGAAAAACGGGAGTCGCCACTAATCCTTTTTGATGAGGTGTGATCGGGTCACCTCGTAAGATTGTTATTTTTAATAAACGGTTTGATTTATTAAAACAACGCTTTTAGTCTATGAAATTCAGAAAAATGGGTTCGGGAGTCGGTTACGCACGAGAAAGGATTAGCGCACTCGTAACGCCTAAAATTGGTACCTAATTGATTAATTAATGTCTTAATGTCGAAAGTTGAAAACTCGAAAAGAATTTAAAATACGATAATTTTTTATTAATGTTAATTAAAAAAACGCTTGAATAAATTGAAACGAGCATCAAAGGCCCACTCGTCCCGCGATAGCAATATGCCACATCCAGTAAGTTAGGATGCGACATTTGAACCCTCGAGAATAAACTTGCCTTTAATTTTTATTTAAAACTTAGGTATTTTAAATTGAGAAGGATGTTCGGTTGTTTAGATTTAACGAGAAAATCGAAACCCCGTAAGTTAGGGTACAACTTCTCAAATTTCCAAAACAGCAAAACATTGCCTTATTTTAAATTTTTTTTTTTGAATAATAGCGATTACAAAACCTAAACGATGCGAGCTATTTAGTTGAAATATAATAAAATGGCCTATTATGGATAAAGGAAAAAATTAAACACGACCTTTGAAGTGATTTTAATGAAATGTGATTGAATGATAATATACAACATGGAGTAATAATTTACGAATAAAATGTTACACTAATGAACCACAATAACATGAAAATACGAATTAACTAATTATAATACACATAATGGCAATAATCACACAACACACGTCGCTTTAATATCAATATTAACAATCAAAGACAAATGAAATAAATAATATATAAAACAATTTAAAATAATATATATAAAAGTTTAAAATAAATAATATGCAAAAAGAAATTTAAAATAAATAATATACAAAACAGTTTAAAAATGAATGATATATATATATAATTTTAAAATAGATAATATTTATATATATATATATATATAGTTTAAAATAAATAATATGAAAAACTTAAAATAAATAATAAAACAATTTAAAATAAGTAATAAATGAGAAAAAAAAGTTTAAAATAAATAAATAAATAACAAATTTGCAAAAAATAAATTGAAATCAAACAGATTTGGGACCAAATCAGAATAAAAATGAAATTTAGAGTAAGAGCTACGAAGAAATAAGTAAATACGGATTAAAATGAAAGGGCGAGAAAGGGCAGACGACCAAATGGGCAAAAAAACCAATCCCTGGACACGTGTCTATTTTTCAAAGAGTTAGTGGTCAGGGACTTGATTGAAACGCGCAACAAAATTCTGGGGTCGAATTTATAAAATAAGAAAAAGTAGCGAAAGGACTAAATTAAAACAAATAAAAAAGCGGAAGGGCCAGGGGGTAAATAACCCATTGAACGAAAACACGCGGATCCTCCCTGGAGCGGGTCGGGTCGCCCGCGGGTGGCCTTAAACGACGTCGTTTTGGCGCCTGGGTTCCTAACCCAAAACGGCGCCGTTTTGCTTCTTTATTTACATCAAAATTTCAGATTTTTTTTTTCATTTTAAACACTCTCTTCAAAAAAAAAAAAAAAAAGAGAAGAAAACCTCTCAACCCTCTCTCCATTTCTAGAATCCGGCCAGGGGTTCGGCCATCAGCCACAGCGTCGGCCGCCGGTCACCCAAAAAAGTCGAAACTCCTAAAATCGTCCCTTCGACCCTCCTAAATCCAAATGTGAGCCCAAAATCCCCAAAATATTAGCAAAAACACCCAAAAAAACTAGTAACTTTTCGATTTTTGGCCATCTATCCTCGGAGGTGGCTACCTTAGCAGTCCACGGAGTTGAAATACCGAACACCAGGTGAGTTTCTTCACCATTGCCCCCCATTTTTTTTTATTTTCGTATGTCGAAAAAAATAAAAAAATGAAAAATAAAATGAAATAAAAACAAAAGCTTAAAATGAAAGTAGAAGTAAAAAAATCACCTCTGGAAAATTTGTTCTGTTTGTTATTAATCTGTGTTCGTTTTTTGTATTTAAAAAAAATCCTTTACAAATGGGTTTTTTAATCGGCTTCATAGCCGATTTTTACAATTTGTTTTTTTTTTGCTTCTGTTGCTATTTGTCCTTGCAGTTACGGAGGCCATAGTCCAGCTGGGCGTAGGTGCTGACGTGGAGGTGGAGGCGGTGACGCGAAGAGGCTAGGCTAGGGTTTCTTTGTTTTTCTGATTTTTTAGGTTTAGGCTATTGGGTTAGGGTAGTTGGGCTGTATTGGGCTGCATTTGTTGAGCTTCGGGTTTGAGTTAATTTTTATTGGGTTTGTAATGGGGTTTTAATTTGTAAATGGACTGTTTAAAGTTTGGATCTTTATTTTATTTATCTTTTGTGTTAGTTTGTATTTTGGGCCCAGGCTAAATTGGCCTATTACAGTTGCCCCTCTTTGCTCGTTGTCGTGTAATGGAAACGAAGTAAAGACTTTAAAAGGGCCAATTTTACCTGGTCTTACCGAGTCTTGACTTCTTTTGGTGCTTCTTTTCCTCAATCCCACTGATCGCTGAAATCAGAGCTTTAAAATTTATAAAACGAATGATCAAACCTGGAAACTAACTCTGACAACGATTAAAGGCAAGTGTACCTATCGAACAGTAGTATAGCTTAGGCAAGACCGGATTGTCGAACCCAAAGGAACTAAAAGTATTAATACTAACTTTCTTTTTATTATTTACCCTAAAATAAAGTGAAATTGCTTTAATCTAAATTAACGACTACTAAGCTAAAGACGCAAAGACAAAAAGAACGAATTGGGAAATAACTTGACGAAAAACTCATTTGATCACGACGATACCCTCAGGAAGAATCCACCTAGACTTCACTTGTTATCTAACACTGAACCATACGATTTATTCACTTAGTTTGATCCGTAGGACTCCCTAACGTATATTAAACCCTCTCTCGAGGCGAATAACGTCTAACCCTAGGTTAATTAGTGGAACTCTCATTCTCTTATAATAACCCCCTAGAATAGCAGTAAATCGATCTATAGACTCCCATATTAGGTTTCACCCTAATCCGGCAAAATCTCGTAACCCTATCTCTAGGCGTTCGATCAACTCTGCTTAATTATGCTAGATCTACTCTTAAGGAGGGTCTATTCCTCCTCCACCTAAGCACATCAGATTTGGATTAAGCATGCATAATTAAGAACAAACTAAGTATTTATTATATAATTCAGGAAACAATAACAAGATTCATCTAGGTTTCATCCCCTTCAGGTATCTGAGGGGTTTAGTTCATAACAAATAAAGAAAACATCTCAAGAGAAAAGATAAAACAAAACATAAGAAATCCCTAAAACTCCCTGAAGGAACTAAAGGAGAAATCCGCCGTCTTGAGTAGAATTCCGGCTTCTTGGGATGGATCAACTGACTAACTTCAAGCGATTCCCTCAATTCTGACCTTTCCGGCTTGGCTCATTGGCCTAGCTCGACGCCCTCTCAACGGTGGTACTTAGAGGGTATTTATAGGCTCTTGGAATGCGATTCTTTCTCCCTAAGTATCCTTTTTCGACTGAAATTGTCTAAGTCCACGACAGAGGCACGACCATGTCAAACGCCCGTGTGACTTGTCTTCAGGCCGTGTTTGGATTTCTAAGTTGAGGCACGGCCGTGTGCTTTTTTGGGCCAGGCCGTGTGGATTTCGTGATATGGCCCATTTACTCTGTTTTGGGTCTGTTTTACGTTCTTTTCATCCTCGGGTGCTTTCGTGGGTATAAGATATGAAAAGAAAGGATTAAGAGCACCTTTTTACATAAATTGAGGGATAAATCCTCCAAAAACAAGCTAAATGTGGGATTAAAATATGTTATAATTACGGTTTATCAAATACCCCCACACTTACAATTAAAACGAACTTTCCATAATTCATAATTCCTACTAACAATGTCTTATCATAATTCATAGATAATTTATACATGGATAATTCAATTTAAAGAGTCCTAAAGATTCAAACAAGATAAGTCATGAATTTGTATTTTGAAAACATAGGTGTCTCCCCTTATCTGAAATATTACCCTTGATTCGAAATTGACAAGAATTGACATCCTCACTATAGATTCACTCAAATCACTCAAAGTGTTTAAGGTTTAGGAAAAGAAGCACTCATACGTCGAACCTGAAAAGTTAATCCCATAGGCTTGCCTGAAAATCAAATCTCCACCACTGTTGTACAACCCATTTTCTGTCCGGCCCAAAAAGACAAACCCAACCTAAATCTACCCAAACCCATTACAGCCCGCTTAACCCAAAAACAATTAAGCCCAAACCTAAAGGCCCAATTACCCTAGCCCATTTCAGAAAATTAAAAAAAAAACAAACAGCAAACCCTAGGTGCGCCGCACCTAGGGCATTTGACTTCTGACCCCTGGCCTTTTGATGTCGTCTGTAGCCACCGGCCACCGCCTCGTCACATCTCCACCTCCCACACCACTTGCACCTGCATTAAAACGCAAAAAGACAGAAAGAAAGACTAATAGCATTGTAAATGGCTATATAAGTTGAACGAAACACCAATGTAAAGGGGCTTTTTTGAATCAATACAATAAAAAAAGACTTCAAACGCCAGCACAAAGAGATTAAGCACTACAAGAGTAGAGACTAAGGCCCTAAAAATCCACTAAAAATCAAAACAGAAGCCGAAAAGAGGTGATTATTTTATTTTTATTTTCGAAAGCTTTTCCTTTTGCTCCTTTTTTTACATATATATATTAAAAAAATATATAAAAAAAGAAAAAAAACATACATTTTACCTTTTTTGGCCACCGTGTGCGGTGGCCAGCGCGGTGGCACCGACGGCGGTCCCTTTGCCGGATTCTGGGTTTCTTTCCAGCAGATTGAGAGAAAAAGAGAAAGGGGGGCCTTTTTTTTGAAAGCAAGCAGCAAAAAATGAAAAAAAAAAGAGAAAAAGTGTTTTTATAAGGGATTCAAAACGACGCCGTTTAAGGCCTGTTTCAGTGGCCTCAAAACGACGTCGTTTTGGCCCTGACCCGCGCGCGACCCGACCCGCTCCAGAGGATCCGCGCGTTTCTGATTAAAGGGTTATTTACCCTTTCAGTCCCTCCGCGTTTTCATTTTTTAAAATTAGATTTCCTTTTATTTTTTATTTTTGCCCTGAAATTTCGCGCGATTTTGAACTTAGTCCCTAAAGGAACTGTGTCGTTTTGAAGGCCTGGATAAATTTCCTTTTTGGTCCCTCTTTCTTCACGCACATTACAAATCGACCCTTTGCCTCATTTTTTTTCATTTCTGATTCACCCTTAAAATTTTGCCTTGTTTTTAATACAGCCCCGTTAGTTCTTTTTGTTATTTTATTATTAAGATTAATTTAATGTCCCTCTATTATTATTATTATTATTATTATTATTATTATTATTATTATTATTATTATTATTATTATTATTATTTGTTATTTTGATTATATTTTTACTATTATTTGTTTGTTATTACTATTATTTATTATTACGATTGTATGTGTTATTATTTTATTTTTCTACTATTATTATTACTAAGATTATTATTTTATTTATTATTATTATTTGTTGTTTTCATTATTATTATTATTATCTATTATTATCATTATTTTATCATTATTATTACTACTATTATATTTTTTTTATATGTATATATTTTTATTTATTTATTTTATATATATTATTTCATTTATTAATTGCCATCATTATTTTTTACATATTATCATTATTATTTTATTTTCATTTCTAGTATCATCATTATTATTTTTTTTCTTTTTTTAAGTATCATCATTATTATTTCTTATTTTATCTTTTTTACTTCTATTACTATTTTATTATTATTATTATTATTATTATTATTATTATTATTATTATTATTATTATATAAGTATTTTTATATTTACTACATTTACATCTATATTTGCTTTCTTAGTTTTGTACTATATTGTTAAACAAAATACATTTTGTAAAATTATCATATTTCATTTAAAGATTTTTTAAATAAGGTAATGTTTTGCGTTTAGAAATTCGGGGAATAGTGCCCTAACGTGCTGGGTTGCAATTTTCCGTTTGGCTAAATAACCTAACATCCTTTTAACGAAACTTCGTAAATCATGAGGCGACTTTGATTACGAGAGATTAAAACATCATGTCCTAACGTGCTGGATGTGATGTTTATTTCCTTTCGTATCAAAGAAATCCCAAATTTTGACTCAAACCTCTATGCTTATTTTCTTAATTTAACGCGATACTGTACATTTGGGTAAAATCACAACATTTCATCTAAAGGTCTTAAAATAAGGCAATGTTTCGTATTTAGAAATTCGGGGAATAGTGCCCTAACGTGCTGGGTTGCGATTTTCCGTTTGACTATATAACCTAACATCCTTTTCAACAAACTTCGTAAACCACGAGATGACTTTGACCACGAGGGCTTAAAATATTGTGTCCTAACGTGCTGGATGTGATGTTTATATCCTTTCGGAACAAAGAAATCTCAGTTTTTAACCCAAACATCTACATTTGTTTTCTGAGTTTAACGTTATTAGAAAAAAATACATCTTGCAAAAGTATTATATTCCGTTCAAAGATTTTTTAAATAAGGCAATGTTTTGCGTTTAGAAATTCGGGGAATAATGCCCTAACGTGCTGGGTTGCGATTTTCCGTTTGACTAAATAACTAAACATCCTTTTAATTAGTTTCGTAAATCATGAGATAACTTTGATTACGAAGGTTTAAAATATTATGTCCTAACGTGCTGGATGTGATGTTTGTATCCTCTCCGAATAAAGAAATCTCAAATTCCAGCCCAAATTATTCAAACATTTTCAAGGATCCGTATTTTAAAACCTTTTCAAATTTCTGACATTAAGACATCGACTAATCAATTTGGTACCAATTTTGGGCGTGACGAGGGTGCTAACCCTTCCTCGCACGTAACCGACTCCCGAACCCGATTTCCAAAACTTCGCAGACCAAAAAAAAACACTGTTTTAGTAAACCAAAACGTTTTATTAAAACAAAGGTGATCCAATCACACCAAATAAAGATCGGTGGCGACTCCCGTTTTTTTATTTTCGTTTTTTAAACCAAAGTCGATCCCGTTTTCCAAAAAAATTGTTACGACAACTGTACAATGAGATGATAAACAGATCAAAAGGTCTTTGTTAGGGTTGTAATGGGGCTAGGGTTAAGGTGTGAATAAAGGCTGAAATTAGAAGGTTAGAATCGAGATTGAATTGACAAGTACCTACCTAAGAATACTTGAAATAATATTTACATCAACTGATAATAATCCTAACAATACGAGCTTTTCTTTCGGAATATACACTTTAATTGTATAAGCTCACTATTAATACTGAGTATACTTCAATTTTTTTTTAGAACAAACTAATAATAAAGGATGAATTCAACTCATAGCATAATGTAATTCGGTAACTAATCAAATCATATCTCGATTAGAGGGTGGTCAAAAGAAAGGGTGATAACAAATACAAAGGGGTTTTTGGATTATTAATAGGTGAGTCAATAAAGAGGGTTGTTAGGATTAACGGGGTTCACTAGGGGTTAATTTATGGAGGTAGGCTATTTAGTGGAGTGAGTGGGTTAAAACCTAGGTGCCTTTATCATCTTTGTATATCAAATCATAACTGTGGTCTCAACATGTATAAACGAGGCAAGTTCTAGAATAACAGTTCAAAGTTGACACGCTCATAATCAATAAGTGAGCACGAAAAAGAATATATGCTCTAAAAGGCTCAAAATCTCACGAAAATTATGGGTGTTTTGACATCAATCTCATAAATTTCAAATTTCAAAGCAATATTCAAATTTAGGTTAACAACCTAGCAAAAAAATTAATTTTTGAAAAAAAGATTTATCATGTTTGATTCTCTAGTATCTTAAAATTTAATCATCAATGTACAATTATCAATGACTTAATCAAAAACATGTCAATAATAATCATAAATCATCAGAAATTTCATCCTTATTAGTAATATGAGAAATTTACTTAAAAACAAGACTAAATTCAGGGATTTTGAGAATAATGCAAAAAGTTTGACACTTTTACCTCCACACACTTAAGATGTACATTGCCCTCAATGTACAAAGATGGATACTAACAGTTAATATGCAAAATTAAAAGAGAGGGGAGAAAGTGACACTCCCTGAATTAATGGATGATTTCCTTAGAGGATGGTAGAGGTCGTGTTGTCTGATGACTTGTGTAGTGGTGAATTGCTTCCAAGTGATGTTTTTGAAAATGCTAAGTCATCAGTTAGAAATCGTTTGGGGGTGTAATTAGATAAATGTTAGGAATACTCGAGGGTTAGATGTTGATGATAATCATAATAAAAGTTGTCAATGTATGAGGAAAATGTTCAAACTTAAGACAAATTGAAATAACGAGAAAATAAAAAATAGAAACTTAAAAATAAGAAAAAAATCTAGATAAAAGGACTCAAAGGTCCTCATCATCTGATGAGATGTGGAGGTGCTGGCATATCTGTTGAAGGGTAGCCTCTATCCCATCAAAACATCGAGTGTTGTCAATGAAATATTGCTCGAATCGGTCTAGGCGTGCAGAGATATTCTCCAATGAAGTCGCTGCAAGGGAGGGCCGCTGGCTCGGAATCGGTGCCTCCTGTGATGGTGGTGGAACATCATTAGTAATGTCCTCAGGCTCCCCTTCAGCTGAGGAGGTCACTAATCGGTATTGAGGAGGGTCGGTCCCTCGACGATGTTGAATCATCCTCATGTGTAGCATCGTTTGGATGCTTTGAGGTACCATATGGCCGATCAGTATAAGTGAGGAAGTCTGAGCCTCGGTGTGGAGGAGGCCAAAATATCGAGCCAGCCTTGTAATATACGGCCCCATTGATAAAATCCCCTTCCTGTACGGCTCTGTTTGATGTTGAATTGCACCGGCGATGAAGTATGCTAGGTCAAAGACATGCCCTTCTGAGATGCACGATAAGTAGTAGACATCGTGCTTGTTTACCACACCAGTGCTCTCGCGTCGGCCGGTGATGGTGTGAGCGAGGATGGCGTGAACATATCTTAGGGGTGGGGAAGAGCTATCGCCTTAGAGCGGCTGGGGTCGTAGCTGCTTGTGGTGGGGCCTAGGCTGCGCTAGCAGTTGAGTGGAGTGCAGTGGAGCTAGCGGTTTAACCCGGAGAGTGGGTTTTCTTCTATGAATTCCAGTGTATAAAGTCCGAGTGCCGAGCCAAATTGCGGTACGTTCAGTTGACGTACCGTGCCCCCTAAACGAAATTGGATGGTACCCGGATCGTCGAACTGTGCCATCACTGCCATCACTGTCTGCAATGTAAAAGTGGTGCAGAATTCTAGTGTGAGCTCCAAGTTTGTGGGCTCGATGATTGAGAAGAACTGCTCCCACGGGTTGGTTGAGAGGAAGGCTCGAATATCGGTTGCAAGCCCGACTTGTTCTATTGCGTCCCAATTGATGCACCTACCTGTGCCTAGGGGTCTATCTTGGATTGCCTTGTACCGCTCTTCCTGAGCTGCTTGAGAAAATCTGAAGAATGGGTGTCGTAGCTCGGAAGAAGCACTTGCGGAGGATGATCCAGGCCCTTTCCTTTTCTTGCTTGGGGCAGCTGCGGATCGTTTTGGTCGTGATGACGACATTTGTACCTGAAATTTGTGATCAAAATATAAAGCAAGATCAAGTCTCCACAGTAATATAGCCAAAATATGCCACACTAAATTAAACAAAATTTGAAAAGTTATCAGAAATTATTTGATGGCAGGAATTGTTTCAAACAAAGAAATGTATCAAAAAATGCAAGAGTTTATTCCTAAAATGAAGTTAATCGGTAAACAACAACCAATTCATCACAATTTTTACTAAGTATTCATGACAAGGTCCTAAATGTAAATCATGCTTTAATATTGAAACAAAAGTAAAAATGAAGCAAAATGGCATAAAAGTTATCAAGCTTTAAGTCAAGAAATTGAAGTGATGAAGGGAACCAGGGGTTGTGATGGTGTGAGACGATCAAGCACGGGCGGGGCACGGTGGTGCTTGTGGTGATTTCTGCAGGTGCACGGCTGTGGAGAGGACGTGGTCTGCTGTAGCACGGCGGTGGCAAGGGTGTGCGGGTGGTTTTTGTAAGGATTTTGAAGAGAATGGTAAGGAGAAGAGTTTTGGGGTGGAGGAAGATGTAGGTGCGGTTGGATTTGGGAGGAAGGCTACTGAAATTTGATTTTAGGTTTAGGTTTTGGGAAAGTGACGATTTGATTTTGTTATATAGGGGAGGGGGCACGGGCTATCGCCACGCCCGTGCTCTGATTTAAATTGCCCGTTTTTTTCGCAATTCAAATTTTAGGCGCGTTCAGGGTTATTGGTACGATCGTGGAACAATGGGCACGCCCGTGGTGTGTAAGTCAGTAGCTTCACACGGTCGTGGGGCACGGGCGTGTGCAGCCCGTGCTCGACAAGTCAGTGACCTCGCACGGTTGGAAGACACGGGCATGTTCTGCCCGTGGTGTGTAAGTCAGTAGCTTCGCACGGTTGGGTGACACGAGCATGGGCTGGTATCGCAGCCCGTGTTGGGAAAAGAATTCTTCTCTGTTTGTGCACGGCTTCTGGCACGCCCGTGGTTCGTCCCCTATCTTTCGCACGACTATGGGCACGACCGTGTTTATGGCCGTGTGGTTGAAAACCTGCTCTTTTATTAGATTAATTTGCTATGGAGTTAGATGCTGAATAAATGAAAAATAAAATGTTAGTGAATTAATGCTCGGGTTGCCTCCCGAGAAGCGCTTGTTTATAGTCCTAAGCTAGACTTTCCCTGTTTTTGGTTCTAAAAGAAGGTTCATGGAGCAGAAACTCCTCTCTCATATCTCCAAAATCTGCACCATTATAAATTTTAAGTCGGTGACCATTTACCTTGAATGTGCCCTTAGTGGGGTGAGTTACCTCGATTGTGCCGTATGGAAAAATGGTTTTAATCATGAATGGGCCTGACCATCTTGATTTCAGCTTCCCAGGGAATAATTTGAGCCTTGAGTTGTATAGTAGGACCAAGTCCCCAACTTCGAATTGTTTTGACTTCTTTAGACGAGAATCGTGACGTTGCTTTGTTGCCTCTTTGTATAGTTTCGAGTTCTCGTAGGCCTCAGCTCTCCATTCATCTAGCTCGTTCATTTGCATCATTCTTTTCTTTCCTGCAGTTCTAAGATCAAAATTTAAAAATTTTATGGCCCAAAAAGCTTTGTGTTCTAACTCGAATGGTAGATGACAACTTTTCCCGTATACAAGTTTGTATGGGGATGTCACTAGGGGTGTTTTAAATGCTGTTCTATAGGCCCATAAGGCATCATCTACTTTTATTGCCCAATCTTATCTATTTGATTCAACCGTCTTTTCTAGGATGCGCTTAAGTTCTCGGTTTGCTACTTCAACTTGCCCACTAGTTTGAGGATAATATGGGGTAGCTGTCCTGTGGTATACTCCATATTTCTTTAAAACTTTTTCAAATTGAGTATTACAGAAATGAGTACCCCTATCACTAATAATGGCTCTAGGTGTCCCAAATCGAGAAATAGTTTCTTGAGAAATTTAACTACTACCCTAGCATCATTGGTAGGTAAAGCTTTCGCTTCTACCCATTTTGACATGTAATCGACTGCCACTAGGATGTATTTATTTCCAAATGAACTAGGAATTGGTCCCATAAAATCAATACCCCATACATCAAATATTTCACATGACAACATATATGTTTGAGGCATTTCATCACGTTTAGAAATATTACCTGTTCTTTGGCATTTATCACACGAGGTAACATACCTGTTGGCATCTTTGAAAAGAATGGGCCAATAAAAACCTGATTCGAGTATTTTGTGTGCTGTCTTAATTCCACTGTAGTGTCCTCCTGAAGGTCTTGAATGGCAATGTTCCAGGATTTTGCTCGCTTCTGCCTTTGTAACGCATCTTCGAATTACCTGATCTGCACATATGCAGAAAAGAAAGGGATCCTCCCAAAAATAAATTTTCACATCAGTAAAGAATCGCTTCTTTTGGTGATGTGTTAATCTTTTTGGCAAGATGTTAGCTGCTAAGTAATTTGCAATATTTGTAAACCATGGTACCTCAGAATATGTTATAGAAAAGAGTTGTTCTTCGGGAAACGAATCATTTATCTCATTTTCATCGAGCTCTTTGGTATGTGGATTTTCAAGTCTAGAGAGGTGACCTGCTGCAAGATTTTCAGCTCCCTTCTTATCTTGTATCTCCAAGTCGAATTCCTATAAGAGTAAAATCCATCATATGAGTCGAGGTTTTGCATCGGGATTGTTTAAAAGATAACGAAGAGCTGAATGGTCAGTGTAAACAACAACTTTGGACAATATTAAATACTGCCTAAATTTGTCAAAAGCAAAAACTACAGCTAGTAATTCTTTACTACAGCTAGTAATTCTTTCTCTGTGGTGGTGTAGTTTTCTTGTGTGGGTGTCAATGTTCTGCTAGCGTAGTAAATTGGCTGAAAATGCTTGTCTCTTCGTTGTCCCAAAACTGCACCTACTGCAAAATCACTTGCATCACACATTAGTTCAAAGGGTAAGTTCCAATCAGGTGCAATTACGATCGGAGCATTTATTAATTTATCCTTAAGGACATTAAACGCATCTAAACATTCCTGATTGAAATTGAAAGGAACATCTTTTTCTAGTAATTTTGTCAATGGCTTAGCTATTTTAGAAAAATCTTTAATAAATCTTCTATAGAACCCTGCATGTCCTAAAAAGCTTCTAATAGCCTTAACTGAACTAGGAGGAGGTAATTTTTCTATAGTTTCAACTTTTGCTTTGTCTACCTCAATCCCCTTACTAGAAATCTTATGTCCTAACACGATCCCTTGTCTAACCATAAAGTGACATTTTTCCCAATTCAAAACAAGGTTTGTTTCCTTACATCTCATTAGAACTCGTTTTAAATTTTTAAGGCAAAGATGGAAAGAATTACCGAATACCGAGAAATCATCCATAAATACCTCCATGATGTCTTCCACAAGTTCGTCAAAGATTGCCAACATGCAACGCTGAAAAATAGCAAGAGCATTGCATAATCCAAAAGGCATTCTACGATAAGCAAACGTACCGTATGGGCATGTAAATGTTGTTTTCTCTTGGTCTTCAGGAGTTATGGGGGTTTGGAAGTAGCCGGAGAGTCCGTCCAAGAAATAGTAGTACATATGCCCAGATAGTCTTTCTAACATTTGATCTATGAAGGGTAGAGGGAAGTGATCTTTTCTGGTGGCATTGTTCAGCTTTCTATAGTCTATACAGACTCTCCAACCTGTAACTGTTCTTGTGGGGATCAACTCATTCTTTTCGTTGGGCACTACCGTCATACCTCCTTTCTTTGGAACTACCTGCACAGGACTTACCCAGGTGCTGTCAGAAATAGGATAAATTATTCCTGCATCTAGAAGTTTAATTACCTCGGCTTTAACCACTTCTTTCATGTTGGGGTTTAGCCGTCTCTGGGGTTGCACACACGGCTTGTATTCTTCTTCCATTAGAATTTTGTGGGTGCAGAACGATGGGCTTATTCCTTTGATGTCAGAGATTTTTCAAGCTATGACCCTTTTATGTTCTCTTAGAACCTGTATCAACTCCTCTTTTTCCTTGGGTTTTAATTCTGAAGAGATAATAACCGGTAGCATAGAATTTTCCCCAAGGAATGCGTATTCCAAGTGTGTCGGCAATTGTTTCAATTCCAGATTGGGTGGCTCATCAATGGAGGTTTTCTGTTTTAATTCTTCATTATCTTCAATACTTTCTTCTTTCATTTGTCTAAATGAAGATGTATTCAAGTTCATCTCTTCACCTTCATCTTCTCCCCCCTCTTCTTGAGTTAGGCACAGTTCCATCTTGTCGTCATGGATGATTTCCTGTAATGAATTTTGAACAATATGATCAGTAGTATCAACAAAATAACAGGAATCATCTTGTTCTTTAGAATATCGCATGGCATCATAAATTTGAAAAATAATTTCCTCATCACCTATCCTTAATACAAGTTTACCGTCACCTACATCAATAACAGCTCTAGCAGTAGCTAAAAAGGGACGCCCTAAAGTTAAAGGAACATTAATGCCTACATCCATGTCTAGCACAACAAAATCAACAGGGAAAATAAATTTTTCAATTTTCACCAAGATTTCTTTGATAACTCCTCTAGAATATTTAATGGATCTATCAGCTAACTGAATACTCATCCTAGTGGGTTTTGGTTCCCCAAGATCTAGTTGTTTAAACATTTTGTAAGGCATTAAATTAATACTGGCACCTAGATCAGCTAATGCTTTCTTAATGTTCAGGTTACCAATTAAACAAGGGATAGTAAAACTTCCTGGGTCTTTTAATTTGGTTGGTAACTTGTTTTGGAGGATGGCTGAGCATTCTTCATTAAGTTCTACCGTTAGCACTTCTTCAAACTTCCTTTTATTCGTCAGGAGTTCCTTTAAGAATTTTGCGTACGTCGGCATCTGTGAAATAGCTTCAACAAAAGGTAAGTTAATATGTATTTGTTTAAAAAGTTCGAGAAACTTACCGTATTGGGCATCTAATCTTTCTTTCTTTAACTTTGCTGGATACAGGATTGGTGGTTTACTTTCTTTGCGTATTGGATTTATGTCCTCTACCCCTTCATCTTTTTTTTTGTTATCTTCGTGTGGTCTCTTTGGTTCGACTAACTCTTTTCCACTTCTTAGAGTAACTGCTTTTACCTGTTCTGTTCCTTTAGTAAAAATCTCTGCCCGTATTTCGCAGATCATCTTAGTAAGTAATCCAACCAACTTAGAGAGCTCCCCGAATGGCTCAATAAGTTTTTCAACTAAAGCTTGTTGATTTTTAAGTGTTCTCTCAGTTTCTTGGAAGCGGTTTTCCGTGTTTGTCATGAATTTCGTCAGCATCTCTTCGATGTTTGGTTTCTTCTCTTACGGATAGGGCTGATTTTGGAAGTTTTGAGGAGGTTGTTGCCTTTGATTTCCTTGATTTCCTTGACCTCCCCATGAAAAATTTGGGTGGTTCCTCCAACCTGGATTGTAAGTATTACTATAGGGATTATTATTGGATTTGAAATTATTACCTATGTAATTCATCTGTTCGCTCTCTGCATCTGGTTGGTAGGGTGGGTACTCAAGATTCGCCATGGTTCCACTTGCGTCGCATTGCATGACTGGATGTGCCTGCGAAGAACACAAACTATCAATCTTTTTATTCATCATCTCTATCTGTGTTGATAGTGTGGTTATTGCATCGAGGTTGTAAACTCCGGCTGATTTTGTCGGTTTCGTCCTTGTCACTTGCCACTGATAATTATTCAGTGACATCTCTTCAATGAACTCGTAGGCTGCTTCAGGAGTTCTATTGTTCAGAGTTCCACTGGCTGCTAAATCAATTAGTTGTCTCGTTGAGGGGTTTACACCGTTATAGAATGTTTGGACTTGTAGCCACAAGGGTAGACCATGGTGTGGACACCTTCTCAAGAGATCCTTGTATCTCTCCCATGCGTCGTATAATGTCTCTAGATCTATCTGCACAAAAGAAGAGATATCATTCCATAATTTGGCCATTTTGGCCGGTGGAAAATATTTTAATAAAAACTTTTCGGTCATTTGTTCCCATGTAGTGATTGACCCTCGTGGTAACGAGTTTAACCACTGTTTGGCTTTATTCCTTAATGAAAAAGGGAATAACCGAAGACGTATGGCATCATCAGAACGCCATTTGTTTTGAAGGTATCACAGAACTCTAAAAAATTAGCTATATGAGCGTTTGGATCTTCGTCCTGCAAACCATCAAATTGAACAAACTGTTGAATCATTTGTATTGTGTTAGGCTTTAACTCAAAATTATTAGCAGCTATAGCAGGCCTAACAATACTAGATTTTGCTCCTGTTAAATGCGGTTTAGCATAATGAAACATTGTACGTGGAGTATTGTTTTCTCCCACATCATGTGGTGGTGGGTTATTCTCGTCCATCCCTTCAGTAGGATTGGATCTGCCTTCTTGCTCTTTCTCTGTGTAATTTAGGGCTCGCCTGATTTCTCTGCGAGTCCTACGAACGGTAGCTTCAATTTCACTATCGTATACCAAAGGTCCTGTCGGGTTCCTTCTAGTCATAAACTAGAGGTACCTGCTAGGAAAAGAAAAAGAAAGAAAATTTAGCAAAAATTAAAATTTAACTTAAAAAGATAAAAAATAAAAATAAATTACGAAAAATAAAAATAATGGCTAAAGTAATAAAAATAAAATTTTTTTAATATTTTAGTTCCCCGGCAACGACGCCAAAAACCTGATCACTGAAATCAGAGCTTTAAAATTTATAAAACGAATGATCAAACCTGGAAACTAACTCTGACAACGATTAAAGGCAAGTGTACCTATCGAACAGTAGTATAGCTTAGGCAAGACCGGATTGTCGAACCCAAAGGAACTAAAAGTATTAATACTAACTTTCTTTTTATTATTTACCCTAAAATAAAGTGAAATTGCTTTAATCTAAATTAACGACTACTAAGCTAAAGACGCAAAGACAAAAAGAACGAATTGGGAAATAACTTGACGAAAAACTCATTTGATCACGACGATACCCTCAGGAAGAATCCATCTAGACTCCACTTGTTATCTAACACTGAACCATACGATTTATTCACTTAGTCTGATCCGTAGGATTCCTTAACATATATTAAACCTCTCTCGAGGCGAATAACGTCTAACCCTAGGTTAATTAGTGGAACTCTCGTTCTCTTATAATAATCCCCTAGAATAGCAGTAAATCGATCTATGGACTCCCATATTAGGTTTCACCCTAATCCGACAAAATCTCATAACCCTATCTCTAGGCGTTCGATCAACTCCGCTTAATTATGCTAGATCTACTCTTAAGCAGGGTCTATTTCTCCTCCACCTAAGCACATCAGATTTGGATTAAGCATGCATAATTAAGAACAAACTAAGTATTTATTATATAATTCAGGAAACAATAACAAGATTCATCTAGGTTTCATCCCCTTCAGGTATCTGAGGGGTTTAGTTCATAACAAATAAAGAAAACATCTCAAGAGGAAAGATAAAACAAAACATAAGAAATCCCTAAAACTCCCTGAAGGAACTAAAGGAGAAATTCGCCGTCTTGAGTAGAATTCCGGCTTCTTGGGATGGATCAACTGGCTAACTTCAAGCGATTCCCTCAATTCTTACCTTTCCGGCTTGGCTCCTTGGCCTAGCTCGACGCCCTCTCAACGGTGGTACTTAGGGGGTATTTATAGGCTCTTGGAATGCGATTCTTTCTCACTAAGTATCCTTTTCCGACTGAAATTGTCTAAGTCTACGACAGGGGCATGGCCATGTCACACACCCGTGTGAATCGTCTTTAGGCCGTGTTCGAATTTCTAAGTTGAGGCACGATCGTGTAAATTGGGGTGAGGCCGTGTTCTAGATGCATGACAAGGTACGACCGTGTGCTTTTTTGGGCCAGGCCGTGTGGATTTCGTGATAGGGCCCATTTACTCCGTTTTGGGCCCGTTTTACGTTCTTTTCATCCTCAGGTGCTTTCCTGGGTATAAGATATGAAAAGAAAGAATTAAGAGCACATTTTTACATAAATTGAGGGATAAATCATCCAAAAACAAGTTAAATGTGGGATTAAAATATGTTATAATTACGGTTTATCACCCACTGCATCTTCAGAGACATAGGAATTAGTGCTTTAATCCACTTCAGGGAAATTAGACTTGTATCTTCAATCTGCTCCACTGCAACTTCAGGGAGATAAAGTTTGGTTTTGGTAGATTTCATCCGACCCACTGCAACTTCAGAAGTGTAGGATTTGTGACTTGTAGCTTTAATCTGTTCCACTACAACTTCAGGGAAATGTGATTCGCTATTTTCAATCTGCTCCACTGCAACTTCAGGGAGATAAGGTTTGTGTATTTTTATCCTGCTCCACTGCAACTTCAGAGAGATAAGATTCACCATAATTTGTAGTTTAAATCTATTCCACTGCAATGTTAGGGAAATAAGATTTGCTATGTTCGATCTGCTCCATTGTAACTTCAAGGAGATAAGATTTATGACTGCAATCTACTCCACTGCTACTTCAGAGAGATGAGATTTGTGGATTCACCGATGTTGCTGCACCATTCTCTGGGGGACATGACCTGTAGAATCGATTTCATGGGCCTATGATTGTGCCAAATAATTAGAATGCAATGATCAGAATGAATCAAATGCTCCTAACTAGATGTGTTATGAATAATATTTGTATGAATGCAGAATGTCATGAGAATGATCCCTTTTTAATGTCTGGGTTGTCATTGCTCGTTGTTCCTCAAGGCTGTATTACTGACGTAATATCTTGTCTTCTTGTTCAGCTGATGTCTTTGACAGAAAATCCAAAGAAATAGTCACAATTTAGACTATTCTTTCTCAAATATTTCCAACCCTTAGGCTTGGTGAGTTCTAAATAATAATCCTGTTTCAAGTTCTTGTACTATTTAGAAGCTTCTAGAGTAATACACAAAACTCCTTTTTTGAAAGTATTATTAGTCCATTAATCATTATTTCAATGCAAAATGCTTGAAAAGGATCATAATGATGGATAAAACTGAAATTTATCGGGAACAAAATCTGAAAAAAATGGATTAATTAAAGAAAGCAAACATTGTTGGAATACAAGATAGGTCATGGGACAAATAAGTACTTTATATATCGCAGCCCAAGCTTCTTTGTACGAACTTTTTGAGGACCATTTTGAGCTCAACATGTGTTTAAGAGATCTAGAGTACTTTGTCGATGCCCCAAGATGTAGCATACCTCCTCTTCGTTAATTCAGGTATAGTAAGACTACTGCATGCCCCACCTTTGATCAAAATTTGAATTACCCTTTCACGGGTTTCCAATTCAAAACCCTATTGGTCTCAGAGTGCCCTTTACGGGTTTTCGCCCTAGCCTCTCCCTTTTTTTTTGTTTTAAGTGAAGTACTTCTTGACTGAGTCTGCATTTACTAGGTTAGGCAGGCTCTTGCCGTCCATTTCAGTTAATATCAACGCTCCTCTAGAAAAGGCCTTCTTTACCACATAAGGTCCTTCCCAGTTTGACATCCATTTTCCTTTGAAATCCTTTTGTAGGGGTAGGATCTTCTTTAATACTAAGTCCCCCTCATGGAATTCTCTAGGGCGAACCTTTTTGTTGTAAGCTCGCATCATTCGTTTCTGGTACATTTGACCATGACGGATAACTTTTAGTGTTTTCTCTTCGATCAAATTTAGCTAATTATATTGGGATTGGATCCATTCTGCTTCATCTAACTTCAGCCCTGACAAGACTCGAAGGAAGGAATCTCAACTTCGATGGGTAACACTGCTTCCATTCCATAGACCAATGAGAAAGGAGTTACCCAGTAGAGGTCCTGACTGACGTTCGATAAGCACAAAGAGAAAATGGTAACTTTTCATGGCAATCTTTATAAGTCTCAGTCATCTTTCCCTCTTTCTTCTTGATATTCTTATTAGCCGCCTTAACTGCACCATTCATTTGTGAGCGATATGGTGACGAGTTGTGGTGTTTATTTTTGAACTGACTGTAGACATCTGCATCGTGCTGTTGTTCAAGTTCAATGCATTGTCCAATATGATCCTTTCTGGTATTCCATGCCGACATATGATCTCCCTCTTTAAGAACTTGCTGACTGCCGACTTGGTAACATTGGCATATGAAGCAGCCTCTACCTACTTGATGAAGTGATCGATGACCACAAAGATGAATCGGTGCCCATTAGAGGCTTTTGGCAAGATTGTCCCAATGACGTCCATGCCCCATATAGAGAAAGGACATGGAGAAGTCATAAAATGAAGAGGTGAAGGAGGCACATGAATCTTGTCTCCATAAATTTGGCACTTATGGCACTTTTTGGCATAATTGATGCAATCCCCTTCCATAGTGGACCAATAATACCCGAATCTCATGATTTGCCTGGCCATTGTAAAACCATTAGCATGTATTTCACAGACACCCTCATGGACTTCTTCCAAGATTTTTTTAGCCTCAACAGCTGAAAAACTGTAATATGAACATATTTTAATCCCACATTTAGCATACTTTTGGATGATTTAGTCCTTGAATTGTGTAATTTGGTGCTCTTAATCCTTTGTTTTCGTGTTTTATATCCAGGAGATCACCGGAGGATGAAAAGAACGAGAAATGAGCCCAAAACGGAGTAAATGAGCCATATTATGTAATCAACACGGCCTAGGCCCAAGACCACACGGCCGTGCCTTCTTAATAGTCTCGAACACGGCCTAACCACGATTCACACGGGCGTGTGCCATTGCCGTGTCCCTGACGTGAGAAAGAAGAGTTTCAGTTGGATTAGGGTACTTAGAGGCAAAGAAAGCCATTCCAAAAGCCTATATAAACACCCTAGAGGCCAACCTTCAGGGGAGTCCAGTTAGGAGTCCAGCGAGGCATCCAGCTAGGCCAAGGAGCCGAGCCAGAGAGGTCAGAATTGTAGGATTCACTCGAAGAAAGCCAGTTGATTCATTTCAAGAAGCCGGAGTTATACTCAAGACGGAGGATCTCTCCTTCAATTTCTTCAGGGAGTTTTAGGGTTTTCTTATGTTTTTTTTATCTTTTCTTTTGAGATCTATTCTTTTATCATTATCGTTTGCTGAACTATATGATACATACTTGATTTGTTCTTAACTGTGTGTTCTTAATTCTTGTTTTGGTATTTCCGGGATATTGATTCAAGTATTGATGTGCTTAGGTGGTGGAGCAAAAGTCCCTGCCTAAGAGTAGATCTAGTATAGTTAAGCGGAGTTGCTCGCGCGTCTAGAAAGAGGGTGACGAAAATCTGCCGGATTAGGGTCAAACCTAATATGGGAGTCCATAGATCGAGTTAATGCAATTCTAGGGGTTTTAATTAGGAGATTTCAATTAATCAACCTAGGGTTAGACGTTAGTAGCCTCGAAAGAGGTATTAATATAAATTAGGGAATCCTACGGATCAAGTCAAGTGAATAAATCATCTGGTTCAGAGTTAGATAACAAGTGAAGTATAGGTGGATTTTTTCCTCGGGTATTGTCTTAATCAATTGGTTTTTCCCAAAGTTATTTTCCCCAGTTTATTCTCTTTGTCTTTGCATCTTTAGCTTAGTTGTTAGTTAACTTTAGATTATATAACAAATTCCTTTAATTCTTAGGCTAAATAATAAAAAGAAAGTTAGTATTAGTACTTTTGTTTCCTTTAGGTTCGACAATCTGGTCTTGCCACAGCTATACTACTGTTCGATAGGTGCACTTGCCTCAATCGTTGTCGCAGTTAGTTCTAGGCTTAATCATTCTTTATATAAATTTTTAAGACTCTGATAGACACGATCAAGTTTTGGAGCCGTTGCCGGGGAACTAAAATATTAAGAAAACTCAATTTTTATTACTTTAGCCATTTTTTATTTATTATTTTTTGTAATTTACTTTCGTTTTTAACTTTGCTGATTTTCCTTCTTTTATTTGTTCTTGATAGGTACCTCTAGTTTACGACTAGGAGGAACCCAACGGGACCCTTGATTTACGATAGTGATATTGAAGGTACTGCTCGCAGAAATCGTAGAGAAATAAGGCGTAACTTAAATTACATAGAAGAAGAGCAAGAAGACGAAGCTAATACCACCGAAGAGATGGCTGAGAATAATCCGCCACCTCCAAATATGGCCGAACATCATGTTCCTCGAACTATGTATGATTATGCTAAACCTAATTTAACAGGAATTGAGTCAAGTATTGTTAGGCCTACTATTGCTGCAAATAATTTTGAACTGAAACCTAACACTATACAGATGATACAACAGTTTGTTCAGTTTGATGGTTTGTAGGATGAGGATCCTAACACACACTTAGCGAATTTTCTAGAATTCTGTGATACTTTCAAAATAAATGGCGTTTCTGATGATGCCATCCGTCTTCGGTTATTTCCCTTTTTATTGAGGAATAAAGCCAAACAGTGGTTGCATTCTCTTCCACGAGGATCAATTACTACATGGGATCAAATAACCGAAAAATTTCTGTTAAAATATTTTTCGCCGGCTAAAACGGCCAAGTTGAGGAATGATATCTTTTCTTTTATGTAGATGGATTTAGAAACACTTTACGACACATGGGAGAGATACAAGGATCTATTGAGAATGTGCCCTCACCACGGATTATCCTTGTGGCTACAGGTCCAAACTTTCTACAACGGGATAAACCCTCAACTAGGCAATTGATCGATTCAGCCGCCGGCGGAACCTTGAATAATAAAACACCTGAGGCTGCCTATGAATTCATTAAAGAGATGTCACTGAATAACTATCAGTGGCAAGTTACAAGGACAAAGACAACAAAACCAGCCAGTGTTTTCAACCTCGACGCAGTATCCATGCTATCCAATCAGGTAGAAATGTTAAATAAAAAGGTTAATGGTTTATGTAGTGCCTTGCAGGTACATCCGGTAATGCAGTGTGAAACAAGTGGAGGCGTGGCGAATCCTGAGTACCTACCCTATGGACAGGGCATGGAAAGCAAACAAATGAACTATATGGGTAACAATTTCAGATCTCAAAATAACCCTTATAGTAATACTTATAATCCAGGTTGGAGGAACCACCCCAATTTTTTATGGGGTGGTCAAGGAAATCAGAGACAACAACCCCCTCCAAATTTCCAACAAGAGCCTTACCCACAGGATTCATCGCGGTGTCAGAAACTTGTTTCCAAAACACCGAGACAACACTTAAGAATCAACAAGCATCGATTAAAGGGATCGAAAACTAGTTAGGGCAACTCGCTAAGTTAATCTCCGAACGACCACAAGGTAGCTTGCCAAGTAACACTGAGCCTAACCCAGCAGCTTCAAGCCATAATAGCTCAAAATAGTGAAGGGTTAGTAGAATCTGAACCTGAGCCAACGCAAGAATCTGTGGTTAGTAAAGGTAAGATCGAGGTAAGTCATGAGAAGCCAAAACCGGTAATTAAGGAGTACCAACCTCGTATACCTTATCTTGATGCGATAAAGAAGGACAACACAGACGAACAATTCAGTAAGTTTCTTAAACTTTTAAAGAAATTACATATTAACTTGTTGCTTCTTGAAGTTCTTTCGCAGATGCTAGATTCAAGGAAATTTTTAAAAGATCTTCTAACAAACAAGCGAAAGTTGGACGAGGAATCGCATGTGGAACTAAACGCAGTATGCTCAGCGATGTTGCAAAACAAACTACCACAAAAATTAAAAGATCCATGGAGTTTTACAATTCCATGCTTAATTGGTAATTTGTTTGTTGATAATGCTTTAGCTTATTTAGGGGCAAGCATCAATGTTATGCCTTATAAATTGTTTAAACAACTAGGTCTAGGGAAACCCAAACAAACTAGGATGAGCGTTCAATTAGCTGATAAAATTGTTAGAATTCTTAGGGGTATAATTGAATATGTTCTTGTGAAAATTGATAAATTCGTATTCCCAGTAGACTTTGTCGTTTTAGACATGGATGAGGACAATAGTATCCCCTTAATTTTAGGAAGACCCTTTTTAGCAACTGCTAGACCTAAAATTGATGTCAGCGCAGGTGAACTCATACTTTGTGTAGGTAACGAATCAATCAGTCTCCAAGCTTTTGACTCGGCCAGGACATCGAATAATCAAGGTGAGAACATAAATTCTATTAATAACCATTCGGCTAAACCTTCTTTTCAGGAAACACCACGAAACTACACAACTGAGCCAGATCCTATACCTCATGCCAACAAGGAAGTAACTCATGAGGAACGAAGGCTTCAGATCGATGAACTAGACGAGTGGAAGACACACTTTAAGGAGCAATCATGAATACATAAAGCAGAGCCAACACCAGTCCGTGGGACAAACAAATTTAATATCAGAGATCAGGTACGGTTAGATAAAGTAGACCCTAGAATACCTCCTCCTGACCCTAATACAAATAAAAGAAATCTCTTTTAAGGTACTCAATATTTTCCCATACGGAACAGTCGAGGTAAGTAATCCTACGTTCGATACTTTTAAAGTAAACGATACTTGACTTGAACTTCACCATGATAGTAGAATTGATAACATGAAAGAGGATGTACAACTCTTTAAACCACCCTGATTATGCGAATGAGAGGTAAGTCTAGCTTAAGACTATAAACAAGCACTTCTCGGGAGGCAACCCGAGCACTAACACCATTTGTTTTTACATTTTATTCTTTTACTTTTATTTTTCCTTTTTAGCACCTAACTATAAACTAACCAAGTGCAGATTTCCACATTACACGGCCTTACACACGGCCGTGGCCGTGGCCGTGTGGATACTACAGATGTACGTACTGACATGGCAGAGATAGTACGACATAGGACAAAAAATATCTTCAAGCCACGACCCTCAACTGAACACTACGACCGTGCGATACGGCCATGGCCGATACTGTTTTACCAAAAACGGGCGTGGCAACCTGCCTATGGGCGTGGGAGAAACGAATGAAGCATAACACGGCTGTGCGGCACGACCGTGTGACTTGACACACCCACGGTACACGGGCGTGGGGATGTACCAGACCTGACTTTTCTATTTAAACCACCTCCTCCCTTCTTACCTACTCCCCACTCTTCTTTTTCCTTTACACCCCCTCCATTTTCATTTTCATTTTTTCTCTTAAATCTTGTTCTAACAATCATCCATGTCAAAGAAACGGAAAGATCCTAGTGCAGTCTCCCTTTGTGAGACCGATTTACATAAGTTCATGCCGGCCGTTTCATTAACTCGATAGGAAAAGGACCTTTGAGTCCATTTAACTTATCTTTTCATTCTTCTCCTTTATTTTCCTTTTCTTTATTTTTCTTTTACTTAGTTTAATCCATTCTATTTCGTTTTCTTTGATATAGGTTCTAAAGGCTACTAGGGAATCACCGCGACCACGACCATAGCCACCCCACTGCAGCCTTAGAAATCACACTCACCTCGCGAACCATCCAACAATAAGGACTTTTCAGTCCATTCATCTTTTCTTTTAGTTTTATTTCAATTTTTACACTATTTCTCTTTATCTTTCTTGTCTTTAAATATATTTAGTATATTTTGAATTATCCTTATTATTTCCTAGCTAATTCTTCACGAGCTTCCCAATTTCTTCATCTAGCGCAGTGCTCGGTAGCAGCCACCACACCACGGAACTCCCAACTCAAGGAAACCATCCAAATTCAAGAAGTTTCACATCTCCCTTTCTCTTAAATTTCATATATATCTTTGTACATTGAGGGCAATGTACATCTTAAGTGTGGGGGGTGAATATTTATTTCGAGAAAGTGCCTAACTTTCTTCATTATTCTCAAATCCCTGAATTATGCCATGAATGATATCTTGTCTTTAAGTAATTTTCTCATATTACTAATTAGAATGAAATTCCCTGTGATTCATGATTTTCTTTGATATGTTTTGGATTAAGTCATTGATAATTGTGTAGTGATGATTTAAATTTTAGGAGACTAGAGAATCAAGCATGATGAGTCTACATGATGAGTCTGTTTTCAAAAATTAAAATTTTGTTAGGTTGTCTACCTGAATCTAATTATTACCTTGAAGTTTGAAATTTACGAGGTTGACATCAAAAAGCCATAATTTTTGTGAGATTTTAAGCCTCTTAAGAGCATATATTCTTTTCGTGCTCACTTGTTGATTATGAGTGTGTCAACATTGATTTGTTATTCTAGAACTTGCTTCAATTATACATGTCAAGACCACATCATTGATTTGATATACATAGATGATAAAGGCACCTAGGATTTAACCCACTCATTCCACTAAAAGCCTACCTTCATAATTAACCCCTAGTGAACCCCGTTGATCCTAACAACCCATTTATTGACTCACCCACTAATATTAACCCAAAACCCTTTGTATTTGTTATCACCATTCCTTGACTACCCTTTCTGTCGAGATTTGATTTGATCGGTTGCCTAATTATTTTATTTCAGTAGTTGAATTCATCTTTCATTATGTATTATGATTTGTTCCTAAAAAAATAAATAAATAAAAAAATTTTGAAGTATATTTATTATTAGTCCTATATCAGCTGAGCTTATACATGAAAATTCCAAATCTTGAAGAAGAAGCTCGTATTATTAGTAATGAAGTTTTCAATTGATGTAATTATTCTTTATCAGTTCGTTATTTCTAGTTAGGTAATTTGTCAAGTTAATCTCGATTCTAACCCTCTAATTCAGCCTTTATCCACACCTTTAACCTAAGCCCCGTTATAACCCTTTTTAAAGACCTTTTGATATGTGTATCATCTCATTTTACAGTGGTGGAGATTTGATTTTCAGGCAAGCTTATGGGATTAACTTTTCATGCTCGACTTTTGAGTGCTTAATTTTGAACCTTAAACACTTTGAGTGATTTGAGTAAATCTTTAGTGAGGATGTCAACTCTTGTCAATTCCGAATCAGAGGTAATTATTTAAGTAAAGGGAAACGCCTATGTTTTCGTGCTATAAATGTATGACTTTGATTGTTTGAATCTTTAGGACCCTTTGAGTTAAATTATCAATGTATGAATTATGATGAAACATTATTGATGAATATTATGAATCGATGAAGTTCATTTTAATTGTGAGTTGAGAATTTTGCTTGAGGACAAGCAAATGCTTAAGTGTGGGGGTATTTGATAAACCGTAATATGAACATATTTTAATCCATATTTAGCATACTTTTGGATGATTTAGTCCTTGAATTATGTAATTTGGTTCTTTTAATCCTTTGTTTTCATGTTTTATATTCAGGAGAGCACCAGAGGATGAAAAGAACGAGAAACGGGCCTAAAACAGAGTAAATGGGCCATATCACGAAATCAACACGGCCTAGGCCCAAGACCACACGGCCGTGCCTCCTTAATAGTCTCGAACACGGCCTGGCCACGATTCACATGGGCGTGTGCCATGGGCGTGTCCTTGACGTGAGAAAGAAGAGTTTCAGTCGGATTAGGGTACTTAGAGGCAAAGAAAGCCATTCCAAAAGCCTATATAAACACCCTAGAGGCCAACCTTCAGGGGAGTCCAGCGAGAATCCAGCTAGGCCAAGGAGCCGAGCCAGAGAGGCTAGAATTGTGGGATTCACTCGAAGAAAGCCAGTTGATTCATCTTGATAAACCGTAATTGTAACATATTTTAACCCACATTTAATATGCTTTTCGATGATTTATTCCTTGATTTTTATAAAAAGGTGCTTGTAATCCTTTCTTTTCATGTCTTATACCCAGGAAAGCATCCGAGGATGAAAAGAACACAAATCGGGCCCAAAACGGAGTAAATGGGCCTTAGTACGAAACTGACACGGCCTGGCCCGAAGTCCACACGGTCGTGCCTCGACGATCACCAAGAGCACGGCCTCAACTCCACCTCACACGGCCGTGCCTCAAGTTAGAAATCCGAACACGGTCTGAACTCGATCCACACGGGCGTATGCCATGGCCGTGCCTCTGTCGCTGGAAAGAGCAATTTTAGTCAGAAAAGGATACTTAGGGAGAAAGAATCGCATTCCAAAAGCCTGTATATATCCCCTAAGTGCCACCTTTGAAAAGGCGTCAAAGCTAGGCCAAGGAGCCAAGTCGAGAAGGTCAGAGTTAGGGAATAACGCGAGGATAGCCAGTTAATCCATCCCAAGAAGCCGGAGTTATACTCAAGACAGCGGGATTCTTCTTCAATTCCTTCAGGGGGTTTTAGAGATTTCTTATGTTTTGTTTTATCTTTTCTCTTGCGATGTTTTCTTTACTCATTATGAACTAAACCCCTTAGATACCTGAAGGGGATGAAACCTAGACGGATCTTGTTATTTAGTTTTTAAGTTATATGATGAATTACTTAGTTTGTTTTTAATTATGTTGCTTAATCCAAATCTAATGTGCTTAGGTGGAGGAGGAATAGACCCTGTCAAAGAGTAGATCTAACATGATTAAGCGGAGTTGATCGAACGCCTAGAGATAGGGTTACGAGATTTTGCCGGATTAGGGTGAAACCTAATATGGGAGTCCATTGATCGATTTACTGTTATCCTAGGGGGTTATTATAAGCGAGCTAGAGTTCCACTAATTAATCTAGGGTTAGACATTATTCGCTTCGAGAGAGGGTTTAATATAGGTTAGGGAGTCCTACGGATCAAGCTAAGTAAATAAATCGTATAATTCAGGGTTAGATAACAAGTGAAGTCTAGGTGGATTCTTCCTGAGGGTATCATCGTGATCAATTGAGTTTTTTTTAAGTTATTTTCCAAATCATTCTTTTTTGTCTTTGTGTCCTTAGCTTAGTCGTCGTCAATTTAGTTTAAAAGCAACTTCACTCTGTTTTTAAGGCTAAATAATAAAAAGAAAGTTAGTATTAGTACTTTTAGTTCCTTTGGGTTTGATAATCCGGTCTTGCCTAAGCTATACTACTGTTCGATAGGTACACTTGCCTTTAATCATTGTCAGAGTTAGTCTCCAGGTTCGATCATTCTTTTATAAATTTTTAAAGCTCTGATTTCAGCGATCAAGTTTCTGGCGCCGTTGTCGGGGATCGAACCCGGGTCGCCCGCGTGACAAGCGGGAATACTCAAGAAGACAGAGTTATACTTAAGACGGAGGATCTCTCCTTCAATTCCTTCAGGGGGTTTTAAGGTTTTCTTATATTTTGTTTTATCTTTTCTTTTGAGATGTATTCTTTTATCATTATGAACTAAACCCTCAGATACCTGAGGGGGATGAAATCTAAGATGAATCTTGTTATCGTTTGCTGAAGTATATGATAAATACTTGATTTGTTCTTAACCATGTGTTCTTAATTCTTGTTTTGGTATTTTCGGGATATTGATTTAAGTATTGATGTCTTAGGTGGTAGAGCAAAAGTCCCTGCCTAGAGTAGATCTAGTATAGTTAAGCGGAGTTGCTCCCGCGCCTAGAAATAGGGTGACGAAAATCTACCGGATTAGGGTCAAAGCTAGTATGGGAGTCCATCGATCGAGTTAATGCAATTCTAGGGGTTTTAATTAGAAAGAGATTTCAATTAATCAACCTAGGGTTAGACGTTAGTAGCCTCGAAAGAGGTATTAATATAAATTAGGGAATCCTACGGATCAAATCAAGTGAATAAATTGTCTGGTTCAGAGTTAGATAACAAGTGAAGTATAGGTAGATTCTTCCTCGGGTATTGTCTTAATCAATTGGTTTTTCCTAAAGTTATTTTCCCCAATTCATTCTCTTTGTCTTTGCATCTTTAGCTTAGTTGTTAGTTAATTTTAGATTAGATAACAAATTCCTTTAATTCTTAGGCTAAATAATAATAAAAAAGTTAGTATTACTACTTTTGGTTCCTTTAGGTTCGACAATCCGGTCTTGCCACAGCTATACTACTGTTCGATAGGTGCACTTGCCTCAATCGTTGTCGCAGTTAGTTCTAGGCTCGATCATTCTTTATATAAAATTTTAAGACTCTGATAGACACGATCAACAGCATCCACACATTTTAATAGCACCTGATCCTTTCTTCTTTTATATAGGATCTCCCCATCTAAGACGTAATCACTGGCCAGTCTTCTCAAGGTTCTTTTATCATTATTAGTTGATTGATCGTGGTATTCATGATTCTTCACATATCGCATTATATCGTGATACAAAGGATGATCATCTTTTTCTTCCTCTTTGTTGATGTTGTAGCAATGAGCCAGAGCCTTGTAAATACTCATTTGGATAGGCTTCACATCCTCTTGTTTATTTTCTCTGATCATAGAAGCTAATGTAGCCAAGGCGTCAGCCATCTGGTTTTCATCTCGCAGGAGGTAAAAGAAGGTGATATCATCAAACTCCTCAATTAATTCTAGAACTAGCTTTCGATAATTGATCAATTTGGGTACAGAATCCCCATACACCTCGAGCACTTTGATTTTGCGTTCTATGGTCACATGGATTCCCATGATACATGCTTTGTACTCTGCCATATTATTTGTACAATTAAAATCCAATTTGCAAGTAAATGGATAATGGTCTCCATTTGGGGATATCAGGACTGCCCCAATTCTGTTACCAATAGCATTTGATGCTCCGTCGAAGTTCAGTTTCCAAGGGTGATCTTCTCGAGCGTCTTCTTTGGTAATACATTAGATCTTCATTAGGGAAATCAAAGCTCAAAGGCTCGTAATCTTCTAGAGCTCTACTGGCTAGAAAGTCTACTATTGCACCCCTTTTCACAGCCTTCTGGTTCACATAGACTATGTCAAATTTGGAAAGCAGAATTTGCCATCTAGCCATCCTTACATTCAAAGCAGTCGACTCTACCATATATTTTAGAGGGTCTAGTTTCGAGATTAGCCAAGTCGTATGGTACAACATGTACTGTCTCAATCTCTGAGTTGTCCAGATCAAGGCACAACATAATTTCTCAATTGGCGAATATCTCATTTCGCACTCAGTGAATTTCTTACTGAGGTAGTATATCGCCGTTTCCTTCTTTCCTGTTTCATCGTGCTGGCCAAGGACATATCCCACAGAATTGTCAAATACTGTCAAATACAGTATCAGTGGCCTATCTGGACTAGGTAGTGACAGCACTAGGGCTTTGGACAGGTATTGTTGTTCAGTGTCAAAAGTTTTCTGGCATTCATTATCCCATACGCATGGATTGTGTTTCTTAAGAAGACGGAATATGGGGTCACATTTCTCAGTTAGTTGTGAAATGAACTAGGCAATGTAATTTAGTCTTCCTAGGAAATCTCGAACTTCTTTTTGAGTGCGCAGCGGAAGAATTTTTTTGTATAGCCTTGACTTTGTCTGGGTTGATTTCAATTCCCTTTTCACTGACTACGAAACCTCGCAGTTTTCTTGACCTAGCCCCGAAAGTACATATTGTTGGATTGAGCTTTAGCTGAAATTTTCTCAACCTCAAGAATAATTTCCTCAAAACTTGCACGTGCTCATTTTCTGTTCGAGATTTTGCAATCACATCGTCGATGTAAACCTCGATTTCCTTATGCATCATGTCATGAAGCAAGGTTACCAAGGTTCTTTGATACGTTGCTCCCGCGTTTTTTAATCCAAATGGCATCACCTTATAGCAAAATGTTCACCACAAGGTCACGAATGTGGTCTTTTCCATATCTTCAGGATGCATCTTTATTTGATTGTATCTAGAGAAGCCATCCATGAAGGAGAACAGTGAGTAGCCTGCCGTATTATCCACTAAAGTATCAATGTGAGACAATGGAAAATTGTCTTTTGGGCTTGCTTTGTTTAAGTCTCTGTAATTGATAAACCGTAAAAGTAACAAATTTTAAGCCTACATTTAGTATGCTTTTAGATGAATTAAGCCTCAATTTATGTAAAAAGGTGCTCTTAATACTTTGTTTTCTTGTTTCATACCCAGGAAAGCACCTGAGGATGAAAAGAATAAAAAACGAGTCTAAAACGGAGTAAATGTACCATATCACGAAATCCACACGACCTGGGCCCAAGGCCACACGGCCGTGCCTCCCGTCCCACTAGAACACGGCCGTCTTCCGATTCACACGACCGTGCCTCATTAACAGGATTGAACACGGCCTGGCCACGACTTACACGGGCGTGTGCCATGGCCGTGTCCCTGTCACAGGAAAGATCAAGTTCATTCGGATTTGGATACTTAAGGGCCAAGAAACCTATTTCGAAAGCCTATATAAACCCCCTAAGTATTACCTGAAAGGGGGCGGTTAGCTAGGCCAATGAGCCGAGCCAGAAGAGCTAGATTTGTGGAGAATCACTCGAAGATAGCGAGTTGATCCATCTCAAGAAGCCGGAATTATACTTAAGACGGCGGATCTCTCCTTCAATTCCTTCAGGGAGTTTTAGGTATTTCTTATGTTTTTTTTATCTTTTCTTTTGAGATGCTCTCTTTTATTATTCTGAACTAAACCCCTCAGATACCTAAGGGGGATGAAACCTAAGACAAATCTTGTTATTGTTTTCTGAACTATATGATAAATACTTGATTTGTTCTTAATTATGTGTTCTTAATTCTTATGTTGATATTTCAAGGATATTGATTCAAGGTGGATGTGCTTAGGTGGTAGAGCAAATGTCCCTGCTTAAGAGTAGATCTAGCATAATTAAGTGGAGTTGATCGCGCGCCTAGAGATAGGGTAACGAGATTTTGCCGGATTAGGGTGAAACCTAATATGGGAGTCCATAGATCGAGTTAATGCAATCCTAGGGGTTTTAATTAGAAAGAGATTTCAATTAATCAACCTAGGGTTAGACGTTATTCGCTTTGAGAGAGGGTTTAATATAAATTAGGGAATCTTACGGATCAAGTCAAGTGAATAAATCGTCTGGTTCAGTGTTAGATAACAAGTGAAGTCTAGGTGGATTCTTCCTAAGGGTATCGTCTTAATCAACTGAGTTTTCCCGACAGTATTTTTCCCAATTCATTCTTTTTGTGTTTGCGTCTTTAGTTTAGTTGATAGCTAAATTTAGATTAGATAAACAATCACTTAATTCTTAGGCTAAATAATAGAAAGAGAGTTAGTATTAGTACTTTTGGTTCTTTTGGGATTCGATATTCTGGTCTTGCCTAAACTATACTACTATTCGATAGGTGTGCTTGCCTTAAAATCGTTGGCAGAGTTAGTTTCCAGATTCGATCATTCTCATTATAAATTTTAAAGCTCAGATTTCGACAATCAAGTTTTTGACGCCGTTGCCGGGGAACTGAAATATTAAGAAAGCTTAATTTTTATTACTTTACCCATATTTATTTTTATTTTTTGCAATTAAATTTTATTTTTGTTTTTCTTTTTCTAAATTTTCTTTCTTTTTTCTTTTTCCCCTTTCAGGTACCTCTAGTTTATGACAAGAAGGAACCCGACAGGATCTCTACTTTACGACAGTGATAATGAAGGTACCATTCGCAGAAATCACAGAGAGATAAGGCGAAGCCTAAACTACATAGCCGAAGAGCAAGAAGCCGAAATAAATACCACAGAAAAGATGGCTGAAAATAATCCGCCACCTCCAGAGATGGCCGAACATCATGCTCCACGTACTATGTATGATTATGCTAAACCTAGTTTAACAGGAACTGAGTCTAGTATTGTTAGGCCTACTATTGCTGCAAATAATTTTGAACTGAAACCTAACACTATACAAATGATACAACAGTTTGTTCAGTTTGATGGTTTGCAGGATAAGGATCCTAATACACACTTAGCAAATTTCCTAGAATTTTGCTACACCTTCAAGATAAATGACGTTTCTGATGATGCCATCCGTCTTCAGTTATTTCCCTTTTCCCTAAGAAATAAAGCCAAACAGTGGTTACATTCTCTTCCACGAGGATCAATCACTACATGGGATTAAATAACGGAAAAATTTTTATTAAAATATTTTCCACCGGCCAAAACGGCCAAGTTAAGGAATGATATCTCTTCTTTTTTGCAGATGGATTTAAAGACACTTTATGATGCATGGGAGAGATACAAAGATTTGTTGAAAAGGTGTCCACACAACGGATTACCTTTGTGGCTACAGGTCTAAACTTTTTATAATGGTGTGAACCTTTCAACAAGGCAACTAATCGATTCAGCTGCCAGTGGAACCCTGAACAACAGAACTCTTGAAGCAGCCTATGAGTTTGTAGAGGAGATGTCACTGAATAACTATCAGTGGCAAGTTACAAGGACAAGGCCGGCTAAAGCAACCGGAGTTTTCAACATTGATGCAGTGACCACGTTATCAAATCAGGTAGAATTGTTACATAAAAAATTTGATAGTTTCTATGGTTCTTCACAGGCACATCCAGTAATGTAGTGCGACGCAAGTGAAGGAGTGGTGAATCCTGAGTACCCACCCTACGGACAGGGCATGGAGAGCAAGCAGATGAACTATATGGGTAATAATTTCCAATCTAACAATAACCCTTATAGTAATACTTAAAATCCAGGTTGGAAGAACCACCACAATTTCTCATGGGGCGGTCAAAGAAATCAAAGGTCACAACCATCCCAAAACTTCCAACAACAGCCTTACCCATAGGAAAAGAAGCCGAACCTTGAAGAGGTCCTGACAAACTTCATAGCAGCTTCAGAAACATGATTCCAGAAGGTAGAAACAAAACTTGAAGCATTGTCACAGGTGTTCAAGGATCAATTTGCGCAACTTGCTAAGCAGATTTCTCAGAGACCACACGGAAGACTACCGAGCAACACCGAGACTGACCTAATGGAGCAAGTTCAAGCCATAACAGCTTAAGATAGTGAAGGGTTAGACGAGCCTAATTTGAAGCAAAAGAATGTGGTAGAAGAAGATATGGTCAAGGTCAATAAAAAGTCAAACACAGTAATCAAAGAGTACCAACCTCGCATACCGTATCCTGAAGCAATGATGAAAGACGACACTGAGGAACAGTTCAGTAAGTTTCTTAAACTTTTAAAGAAATTACATATCAACTTACCGCTTCTTGAAGCTCTTTCACAGATGCCAGATTCTAGGAAATTTTTAAATAAGCTATTGACAAATAAGCGAAAGATAGACGAGAAATCTCATGTGGAACTGAACGCAGTGTGCTCAACAATGTTGCAAAATAAACTACCACAAAAATTGAAAGATCCAGGGAGTTGTACAATTCCATGCTTAATTGGTAGTTTAACTATTGATAATGTGTTAGCTGATTTAGGGGCAAGCATAAATGTAATGCCTTATAAATTGTTTAAACAACTGGGTCTAGGGAAATCCAAACAAACTAGGATGAGCATTCAACTAGCTGATAAAACTATTAGAGTTCCTAGGGGAATAATTGAAGATGTACTTGTGAAGATTGACAAATTTGTATTCCCGGTAGACTTTGTCGTTTTAGACATGGATGAGGACAACACGATCCCCCTAATTTTAGGACGACCATTCTTAGCAACTACCAGAACTAAAATCGATGTTGATGCAGGCGAACTTATGCTTTGTGTAGGTGACGAAACAGTCACTCTTCAAGCTCTCGATTCCGCTAGAACATCAAAGAACCAAGGTAAGAGAGTCAAATATATTGATAATCATTCGGTTAACCCTTCTTTTCAGGAAGCACCACAAAAGGACACGATTGAACCCGATTCTAAACCCTGTGCCAACGAAGATATAACTCACGAGGAACAAGGGATTCAGATCGATGAAATAAAAGAGGGGAAGATGCATCTTAAAAAGGAACTAGGAATACCCGAACCAGAACCAAAGCCACCCTACGAGGCACACGAGTTCAAAATTAGAGATCAAGTATTTCTAGATAAAGCAGATCCACGAGTGTCCCCTCCTGATCCTAATACCAGTAAGGAAATCTCTTTCAAGGTAATTGATGTTTTTCCGTAAGGAACAGTCGAGGTAAGTAACCCTATTTTTGGCACTTTAAGAATAAATGCTACTCGTCTTACACTTTATCACGATAAAGGAGCTGGTAGCATGAGGAAGGACTACCAACTCCTAAAACCACCATGACTAGGCGAATAAGAAGTAAGTCTAGCTTAAGACTATAAACGAGCGCTTCTCGGGAGGCAACCCGAGTACTAACCCCATTAACTTCTACATTTTTATTTATCTTATCTATTATATTTTATTCTTTCTTTTTATCACCTAACTTTAAACTAACCAAAGGTGCAGATTTCCAGGCCACACGGCCGTGGCTGCGGCCGTGTGTACCTCAAGAATCTTTGTACTAACATGGCAGAGGCGGTACGAATTAGACTCAACTAATTTTTGAAGTTCACGGACCCAACCACTCCAACACAGGCATCGACAAAAGCCCACAGCCGTGCAACGCGGTCATGGTCGACGCTGACTTCTCAGAAATGGGCGTAGCAAACTATAAAACGGGGTAGGTGAATCAACATGCCTAGATACACGGCCGTGCGAGGCGACCGTGTGAAGCGACACGCCCACGGTCCACGGGCGTGGGGGAACATCAGACTCCAAAACTCTATTTAAACCACCCCCCATTCTTCCCACACCCATCCTCTTTTCTTTATTTTTCTCCCCTCTCCATAAAAAGTCTCCAAACACTTGAGCTACACATATCCATGACGAAGAAGCGGAAGAAGGCAAGCGTAGTCTCCTCAAAGGAGATCCCTATACATAAGTTCATGCCAGCAGCTTCATCCAAACAACAAGCCAAGGGTCTTTGAGACCATTTAGATTCTATTTTTCTTTTCTCTTTTTCTTCAATTTCCTTCCCCTTGACAATCTTATGCTTAATTTAGTTTAACATATTTTAGTTTCTTAGTGCCAGGTTCAAAAGGCTGCTAGGGAATCACCACGACCACGACCATAACCACGCCCCTTCCGACACCACCAGCACCTCCGCACTCTTAGAGGTCACAACCTCGCGAACCATCCAACAATAAGGACTCCTCGGTCTATCCACCTTTGCTTTTAACTCTATTTTATTTTCTATTTTCCTTCTCTTTAGTTTTCTTGTCTTTATTTATATATTTAGTTTATTTTAAATGTGTCTTAATAATCCCTGGCTAATTTTTCACGAGCTCCCCAATTTTTTCATCTAGCGCAGAGCTCGTTTGTAACCGTGATCACTGAAATCAGAGCTTTAAAAATTTATAAAAGAATGATCGAACCTGGAGACTAACTCTGACAACGATTAAAGGCAAGTGTACCTATCGAACAGTAGTATAGCTTAGGCAAGACCGGATTATCGAACCCAAAGGAACTAAAAGTATTATTACTAACTTTCTTTTTCATATTTAGGCTTTAAAATTAAAGTGAAGATTGTTCTAAACTAAATCGATAAGAACTAAACTAAGGACACAAAGACAAAAAGGATGAATTGGAAAATAACTTGAAGAAAACTCAATTGATCACGATGATACCCTCAGGAAGAATCCACCTAGACTTCTCTTGTTATATAACCCTTAATTATATGATCTCTTTACTTAGCTTGATCCGTAAGACTCCCTAACCTATATTAAACCCTCTCTCGAGGCGAATAACGTCTAACCCTAGGTTAATTAGTAGAACTCTCGTTCGCTTATAATAACCCCCTAGGATAGCAGTAAATCGATCAATGGACTTCCATATTAGGTTTCACCCTAATCCGGCAAAATCTCGTAACCCTATCTCTAGGCGTTCGATCAACTCCACTTAATTATGTTAGATCTTCTCTTAGGTAGGGTCTATTCCTCCTCCACCTAAGCACATTAGATTTGGATTAAGCAATATAATTAAGAACAACCTAAGTAATTCATCATATAACTTAAAAATCAAATAACAAGATTCGTCTAGGTTTCATACCCTTCAGGTATCTAAGGGGTTTAGTTCATAATGAGTAAAGAAAACATCGCAAGAGAAAAGATAAAACAAAACAAAAGAAATTCCTAAAACCCCCTGAAGGAATTGAAGGAAAATTCTGCCATCTTGAGTATAACTCTGGCTTCTTGGGATGGATCAACTGGCTATCCTCGCGTTATTTCCTAATTCTGACCTTCTCGGCTTGGCTCCTTGGCCTAGCTTTGATGCCTTTTCAAAGGTGGCACTTAGGGGATATATATAGGCTCTTGGAATGCGATTCTTTCTCCCTAAGTATCCTTTTCCGACTGAAATTGTTCTTTCCAGCGACAGAGACACGGCCATGTCACACGCCGGTGTGACTCGGGGTCAGGCCGTGTTAGGACTTCTAATTTGGGGCACGGCCGTGTGAGTCAGAGTTGAGGTCGTGCTCTAGGTAATCATCGAGGCACGGTCGTGTGGACTTTGGGTCAGGCCGTGTCACTTTCGCACTAAGGCCCGTTTACTCTGTTTTGGACCCAATTTGTGTTCTTCATCCTCGGGTGCTTTCCTGAGTCTAAGACATGAAAAGAAAGTATTACAAGCACCTTTTTATAAAAATCAAGGAACAAATCATTGAAAAGCATATTAAATGTGGGTTAAAATATGTTACAATTACTGTTTATCAAATACCCCCACACTTAAGCTTTTGCTTGTCCTCAAGCAAAATTCTCAACTTACAATTAAAACGAACTTTCTATGATCTACAATTCTTATCAACAATATTTTATCATAATTCATAGGTAATTTATACATGGATAATTCAATTCAAAGAGTCCTAAAGATTTAAACGAGATAAGTCATGAGTTTCTACTTTCGAAAACATAGGTATCTCCCTTTATTTAAATGACTACCTTTTCAATTCAAAACCAACAAGGATTGATGTCCTCACTTTAAGATTCAATCAAATCACTCTAAAGTGTTTAAGGTTCAGGAAAAAGATCGCTCGTAAGTCGAACCTGAAAAGTTAATCCCATAGGTTTGCCTGAAAATCAAATCTTCACCACTGTAATATGAGATGATAAACAGATCAAAAAGGTCTTTATCAGGGTTGTAACGGGGCTAGGGTCAATGTGTGGTTAAAGGCTGAAATTAGAGGGTTAGAATCAGGATTGAATTGATGAGTACCTACCTAAACATACTGAAATATCCCCAACTAAAAATTAATAAACCTACTAATACGAGCTTCTCTTTTGAGAATGGATTTTGATTGTGTAAGCTCTCTTTTCATACTACTAAAATTTGAATACTTTGAATTTTTTTTAGAATAACCTAAGTAATACAAGATTGATTTAACTACTATAATCATAAACTTCGGTAACTTGATCAACTCAATCCTCGATTTAGGGGTAGTCAAAAGAAAGGGTGAATACAAAGAGGTTTTGGGTTAATATTAGTAGGTGAGTCAATAAAAAGGGTTTGTTAGGATCAATAGGGTTCACTAGGGGTTAATTGCAAAGGTAGGCTATTTAGTGGAGTTAATGGGTTAAAACCTAGGTGCCTTTATCATCTCTGTATATCAAATAAAAAATGTGGTCTCAACATGCATAAACGAGGCAAGTTCTAGAATAACAGTTCATGGTAGACACACTCATAATCAAGGAAATAAGCATGAAAAAGAATGTATGCTTTATAAGGTTCAAAATCTCACAAAAATTATGGGTGTTTTGACATTATCCTTGTAAATTTCAAATTTCAAGGTAGTATTTAATTTTAGGTCAATAACCTAGCACAATTTTAATTCGTGAAAAAGGGACTTATCATGCTTAATTCTCTAGTACTCTTTTAAATTTAATCATCAATGTACAATTGACTATGACTTATTTTAAAACATGTCAATAAAAATCACAAATCATCAGAAATTTCATCCTAATTAGTAATATGAAAACTTTGCATAAAAACAAGACTAAATCAGGAATTTGAGAATAATGAAAAAAGTTTGGCACTTTTATTCCACTTTTACCCTCAAGGATTTGAGAATAATGCAAAAAGTTGGGTATATTTACCCCCCACACTTAAGATGTACATTGTCCTCAATGTACAAAGATAGATATTTTTATAGAAATCAAAAGTGAGGGTGAGAGGTACTCCCTGAATTCTTGGGCGGGTTTGGTGGATGGTGTGGTACCTACGGCGAAGGCTGATGGTGTGGTACCTACGGCGAAGGCTTCGGTATGGTGGTGGTGTTGGTTCTCGAGCTCTGCACTAGATGAAGAAATTGGGAAACTCGTGAAAGATTAGCTAAGGGTTATTAAGACATAGTTAAAGTAAACTAAATATAAAATTAAAAATAGGAAAGAAAAAGGAAAGGTGACTAAGAAGGAAAATGAAAATAAAAGAAGAGAAGAATGGACCGGAGAGTCCTTATTGGAGGATGGTTCGCAAGGAGGGTGTGACTTATCGGGTTGTGAAGGTGGTGGCGATGGTGAGAGTGGTGTGGTCATTGTGGTGGTCGGCGTGATTCCCTAGTAGCCTGGCGAACCTGACACTAAGAAACTAAAAGAAGAGTAAATGAAAAGAGTAGTAGAGAAGCTTAGATAAGGAAAATAAAGAAGAAGAGAAACAAAAAGGAACAATAAATTGGTCTCAACGACCCTTGGCTTGGTGATTAGTCGAAGCTGTCGGCATGAACTCATGGTGACCGTTCTCCATTGAGGAGACTATGCTTAGCTTCTTCCGCTTCTTTGACATGATTTTTTGGATTGCTCCAAGGATCTAGAGGTTTAGTCTGGGGATAGAAAAGTGTTTGAGAAGGAGAGAAAGTGGGGAGAGGGGGCGTGGTGTTTAAATAGGGGTTCAAGTCTGCCATGTCCCCACGGCCGTGGTCCTTGGGTGTGTCGATTTACACGGCCACCTCGCACGACCGTGTGTTGGAGTGTGTTGTTACTCCATGTCCGTGTTTCATCAACCCAAGCCCGTATTTGCAAAGTTTGTATGTTGGCAAGGTCGGGTTGCACGGGCGTGTCTTGCCCGTGCTCGATAAGTTAGTAGCTTCGCACGGTTTTCTGGCACGGGCGTGTTCTGTCTGTGGTGTGGAAGTCAGTAGCTTCACACGATTGAGGGGCACGGCCGTGCCATTCTGTCGGTGCCGTGGGGAGGGTGGTTGGATCGTGACGTGGGAGGGTGGTTGAACTGAATTGCACGGCCTCTGTCTTGTCAGTGTAGTGGTTCCCGTGGTCTACACAGCCATGGCCAAGGCTGTGTGTAAGGCCGTGTGGCCTGGGAATCTGTACTTTTGGTTAGTTTAAGAGGAGAAAAAGAAAGAAAAATAAAAAGGAATGAAAACGACTTTAAAAAGAAATAGGGTTAGTGCTCGGGTTGCCTCCCGAGAAGCGCTCGTTTATAGTCTTAAGCTAGACTTTCCTCGTATTTGAAAATTTTAGGGAGGTTTAAAGGTTTGAATATCTTCCCTCATGCTTACATTTCTATTTCCTTGACAAAGTTGAAGTCGAGAAGCATTTACCTTGAAATTGCTAAATATTGGATTGCTTACCTCGACTATTCCGTGTGGGAAGATATCGTGTACCTTAAGAAGAATTTCTCCCTTTGTCCTCAGGTCTGTTGTAGTGGTGTGAGGATCGGTTTTGTCTAAGAGTACCTGTTCTCCTATTTTGAAGTGGTTGGATGTCCCTACGAGCTCTTCTGGTGGTTCCTCTAGTTTTACTTCCTATGGATCTGGTTCTTCTTTGTCGTGTGTTTGCTGCTCTTCTAATTGGTCGACCCTAAGGCTTTGTTCCTTATGTGGCTCTACTTTGTTGACTTGGGGTCTATGAGTTGTCTCAGTTTGTGTCCTTGTGATGTTTCCTGTGATGGAGGTTGAACAATTTGATTATCTATTGAAGTTTCTTACCTTCATCGACTGTTGTCCTGGCCGAGTCAAGAGCTTGAAGATTGATTGATTCATCACCTACACGAAGTATGAGTTCACCTGTGGCAACATCTATTTTAGTCTTGGCAGTTGCTAGAAAAGGTCTTCCTAAAATTAAGGGGATTGAATTATCCTCATCCATGTCTAAGACAACAAAGCCTACTGGGAAAACAAATTTATCAACTTTTACGAGAACATCTTCAATAATGCCCCTAGGAATTCTAACAGTTTTATCAGCTAATTGAATACTCATCCTAGTTTGTTTGGGCTTCCCTAGACCTAGTCGTTTAAACAGTGAATAAGGCATGACATTTATGCTTGCCCCTAAATCAGCTAACACATTATCAATATTTAAACTACCAATTAAACATGGAATTGTAAAACTCCCTAGATCTTTTAGTTTATGTGGTAGTCTATTTTGTAACATTGCCGAGCATGTTGCGTTTAGTTCCACATGGTGCTCTTCATCTATTTTGGGTTTGTTGGTCAAGAGCTGCCTTAAAAATTTCCTCGAGTCTGGCATCTGGAAAAGAGCTTCAAGAAAAGGTAAGTTAATATGTAATTTCTTTAAAAGTTTAAGAAACTTACCAAATTATTCCTCTGAATTGTCTCTTTTTATAGCTTCAGGGTAAGGTATGCGAGGTTGGTACTCGTTAATTACTGGTTTTAGCTTTTCTTGTGTTACCTCTGTTTTACCTTCTTCTACCTTATTTTCTGGCCTTGTATCAGGTTTATCTAACCCCTTATTATTCTGAGCTGTGATGACTTGAACTTGTTCCTTAGGGTTAATCTCAGTGTTACTCGGTAAACGTCCTTGCGGTCGTTCTGACATCAATTTTGCGAGTTGTTCAACTACATTAGTGACTTCTTTGACTGACTTAGTAATTTCCCCTATTCGGCTCTCATTGCTTTTGATTGTTCTCTCAGTTTCTTGGATACGTTTCTCTGTGTCTGTCGAGAATTTTGCCATCATCTCCTCGAGGGTCGGTTTCTTCTCTTGTGGATAGGGCTGATTTTGGAAGTTTTGAGGAGGTTGTTGCCTTTGATTACCTTGGTTTCCTAGACCCCCTATGAAAAATTTGGGTGGTTCCTCCAACCTGGATTGTAATTGTTACTATAAGGATTATTATTAGATCGGAAGTTATTACCTATATAGTTCATCTGGTCGCTCTCTGCTTCCGGTTGGTAGGGTGGGTACTCAGAATTCGCCACAGTTCCACTTGTGTCGCACTGCATGACTGGTGTGCCTGCAAAGAACATAAACTATCAAGCTTTTTATTCATCATCTCTAGCTGCGTTGATAGCATGGTCACTGCATCGACGTTAAAGACTCCTGCTGATTTTGTTGGTTTGGTTCTTGAAGCCTGCCATTGATAATTATTCAGTGACATCTCCTCAATGAGCTCGTATGCTGCTTTTGGAGTTTTGTTGTTCAGAGTTCCGTCGGCGGCTGAGTCAATTAATTGCCTCGTTGAGGGGTTTACACCGTTATAGAAGGTTTGAACTTGTAGCCACAAGGGTAGTCCATGGTGTGGGCACCTCCTCAAGAGATCCTTAAATCTCTCCCATGCATCGTACAGCGTCTCTAAATCCATCTGCACAAAAGAAGAGATATCATTCCATAATTTGATTGTTTTGGCCGGTGGAAAATATTTCATTAAAAACTTTTCGGTCATTTGATCCCATGTAGTGATTGACCCTCGTTGTAACGAGTTTAACCACTGTTTAGCTTTATTTCTCAATGAAAAAGGAAATAACTGAAGACGTATGGCATCATCAGAAACGCCATTTATTTTGAAGGTATCACAGAATTCTAAAAAATTAGCTATATGCGTGTTTGGATCTTCGTCCTGCAAACCATCAAATTGAACAAACTGTTGAATCATTTGTATTGTGTTAGGCTTTAATTCAAAATTTTTAGCAGATATAGCAGGCCTAACAATACTTGATTCCGCTCCTGTCAAATGCGGTTTCGCATAGTCAAACATTGTGCGTGGAGCATTATTGTCCCCCACATCACGTGGTGGTGGGTGGTTTTCGTCCATCCCTTCAATAGGACTGGATTTGTCTTCTTCTTCTCTTTCTATGTAATTTAGGGCTCGCCTGGTTTCCCGACGATTCCTACGAGCGGTTGCTTCAATATCACTGTTGTATACCAAAGGTCCTCTCGGGTTCCTTCTAGTCATAAACTAGAGATACCTGCTGGAAAAAGAAAGAAAGAAATTTTCAGCAAAATAGAAAAAAATAAAAATAGAAAGAATAAATTGCGAAAAATAATAATTATGGCTAAAGTAATAAAAATAGAGTTTTCTTAATATTTTAGTTCCCCGGTAACAGCGCCAAAAAACTTGATCGCTGAAATCAGAGCTTTAAAAATTTATAAAAGAATGATTGAACCTGGAGACTAACTCTGACAAGATTAAAGGCAAGTGTACCTATCGAACAGTAGTATAGCTTAGGCAAGACCGGATTATCGAACCCAAAGGAACTAAAAGTATTAATACTAACTTTCTTTTTAATATTTAGGCTTTAAAATTAAAGTGAAGATTGTTCTAAACTAAATCGACAAGAACTAAACTAAGGACACAAAGATAAAAAGGATGAATTGGAAAATAACTTGAAGAAAACTCAATTGATCACGATGATACCCTCAGGAAGAATCCACCAAGACTTCTCTTGTTATCTAATCTTTAATTATATGATCTCTTTACTTAGCTTGATCCGTAAGACTCCCTAACCTATATTAAACCCTCTCTCGAGGCGAATAACGTCTAACCCTAGGTTAATTAGTGGAACTCTCGTTCGCTTATAATAACCCCCAGGATAGCAGTAAATCAATTAATGGACTCCCATATTAGGTTTCACCCTAATCCGGCAAAATCTCGTAACCTTATCTCTAGGCGTTCGATCAACTCCGCTTAATTATGTTAGATCTTCTCTTAGGTAGGGTCTATTCCTCCTCCACCTAAGCACATTAGATTTGGATTAAGCAATATAATTAAGAACAACCTAAGTAATTCATCATATATGTAACAGACCAATTTTGACCCTAATCGGAACGGTGGTTTCGGGACCACGAATCCGAGCCTGATAAATATTGTAATATTCTATTTTGTGTTTATTATATGTGATTCAGTGAGTGTGAAAGTTTCGTATAAAAATTTAATTGTTTAAGTGCTCAATTTGATAAAAAGGATTTAATCGAGAAAACGCGAAAGTTTCATGCTAAAGTGAAAGGTACTAATTTGAGTGTGGCTTTTTAAGTGGGTGTACCAAAAGGGCAATTAGCCCATTAACCTTATTAAGGGACGGCAATGGGCCTTTATAAGTCCAAATTATATGTTAATTTGGTCTAGTATATAGTTATATTAATGTATTAAAATAATGCTAATAATATATATGTTTGTTTTAACATAAAATAAAAAGGTTAAGTGGGAAGAAAGAGAACTTCGCCTTGTTCTTTTTCCTTGGCCGAATATAGGAGCTAGAAACTCCATTTTTAGAGCTTGAATTTCGGCACTTTGGGGCTCAATTAAAGGTATGTGTTTTGTTTAGTTTTTGAAAATTTTTGCATTTTTGGAATGTTTGTTTTAAATCCTATACAACCCATGTTTAAATTTTTGAAAATACTATGTATATAAGATTCGGCCATTGACATGCTTGGGTAGTTTTGATGTTTGATGGTTTTAAATTGAATGTATGTTAAGGATTTACAAGTTTTGTATTGGAGTTTTTGGTGATTTTGAGTTTATAGGGCCAAATTGAAAAGAATAAAATTGTGAAGGGTTAAAATGTCAAATAGATGAAATGCATGGACACCCATGGCTATGGGGAAGGTTCGGCCTAGCCATAGTGTTAGGAAATTTTGCATAATTTGAGTTTTGTGTAAAATTGGACCAAATTGTAAAAATGGAAAACATTAGGGGCAAAATTGTAAATTGCCCATTTGTGTGTCTTGGGACTAAATTGAGATGAAAAGCAATTAAATGAGCTAAATTTTAATGTGTTTTAGATCAAGAGCAAAGAAAAACGGAATTAGACCGGGGAAAGACGAAGGTTCTCGAATAGCCGATTCGCACGGACTATCGACAACCGAGGTAAGTCCTTTAGTTAAAATATGTCAATAAATTAATTATGAATTTAGTGAATGATGAATTGTGGAAAATTAGAGTATAAATTCATGATATAGCCGAATGTGAATGTATAGTATTGAAGTGGATTTATTTTGGCTAATGCAAGGTGAATAAGTAAGATCCTGAGCTACCTTATGTTTAAGGGTTATTTATAAATCTAATGAATGATAAAATTTATATAAGTTTGGTGTAAAATCATGAGTTGACCGAATGTGATGATGATGGATTGGATTGATTTTCAATATTTTAATGCAATGTAAATAAATACATATGATTCGATATGTGATAATGAAATGTAAAAAGTATGTAAAACCATTCTGACCTTCGGGCTTTGAGCCTAGCAGGCCTCGTGCCGGTGACATAATCGGGCTTATGCCTAGCAGGCCTTGTGCCGGTGTTAATTATCGGGCTTTATGCCTAGCAGGCCTTGTGCCGGTGTTACTTTTCAGGCTTTTACGCCTAGCAGGCCTTGTGCCGGTGTTATCTTTCAGGCTTTTACGCCTAGCAGGCCTTGTGCCGGTGTTACCTTTCAGGCTTTTACGCCTAGCAGGCTTCATGCCGGTGATGTATTTTACAAAAGAGAAGTTGAATCTTAACTCAAGACAATTTAAAGCTAACTGATTGAGTATACGGTTCAGGTAAGTATGTAAGGTATGTTATGCCTACTACTACTACTATGGAAATTCGGTTTGCAGGTATAGATGCTTGGAATACAAGAAATTTTAATATGGTAGTGTGGTTGTTATAAATGCTATAGTTACATAACTTGGGGTATGTGATACTTGTAAAATATATTAAGTTGTATTGCGAAGTAATACAGGTTTATGGAATCGAAGTATAATTTCTTCGGTTAATGTACTAATAAGATTCGGCTTTATGTAGATAAATTATCATAATTAAATGTTTGTGGAAAATGTCATAAGTTGATTAATTTAAATGTTATGCTATTATAAATTTAGGACTTACTAAGCTAGTAAGCTTAATTATGTGAAATATTTCCTCTGTTTTATAGATTTTGGGTTACGCTACGGGCTCAAGACGGATCGTCAAGGAAGTCGCCAACACTATCAATCTATATTTTGGTACTCTTTCATTTTGGTTTTAAACAAAGGCATGTATAGGAAAAAGGCTTGGTTTTTGTTTGATAAAATTTCACGGTTCATGTATATAATGGCCATGCGAAAATGGCTAAATTTCTAGTTAAGTACGTTGTTGTGTTTTTTTTTTATATGTATGTTGGTTTATGATGGCAAGGTTTATGATTTCTTAATCAAAGTTTAATCATTTTGTTAAGGAAATGTTTATATACGAAATGAATTCTTGAATTAGGAATGTAGGTAGGTTCGGTTAGAAGCTAGTCTTTCATAAAATGCAACAAAACAGCTTGTAGTAACAGCAGTGATGTGAGTTAGAAAAATCACCAAAAATAGGGTATATTGAATTAGGAGGTGAATGAGATATGAAATTAAACCTTATTGTGTCTATTTTTACCTGAAAGAAACAGAGTAGGTAAAAGATTTATATTTTATAGGATAATTAAGTTTTAGTGAGATCTGCTCTGAATGAATTCGTGAATCACTGTTCTGTTTTGGAAAAATTGTCAAAAATTGTACAAAAATAATTAGGAATCATGGTTTATATGTGTAGAACCCTTAATGAGTCTATTTTTCATTGGTATAAACAAGAACAGTATATGAAATTTGTGAAATGAGATAACTGCATTTTTGTAGAGACAGGTCAGAATTGTCAAGCTGTGTAATAAGGGTAACTTTGATGAATAAACTGTACTAATTGGTCACATGAAAAATTCTGGAAAAATTATGGTGAAAATTTATATGAGTCTAGTTTCAAGAGAAATTTACGGATCTAAATTTTGAGTTTTGTAACTCGAGTTATAGTCAAATTAGTCGGCATAACACAGTTTGACAGCTTTAAATTTTTATGTCCTGAACTTGTAGTCAAGTCTAGTAACGCCTCTTGCTCAACTCCGGCGACGGTCTCGGGTAAGGGGTGTTACATTTGATTGGTATCAGAGCCAGGTTTAGTAGATTCTAGGACTACCGTAGCGCGTGTGAGTCTAGCTATACATGCCTTTTGTATATATATTGATAGTGTGGTGACTTCTGACAGCCTGAACCTTGTTTTATTTAGTAAATGGACACTGATCCTGAAAGAGCCATAGCTGATGATGTGGAGAGCGTAGCGCCTGACCGTGCCCACGGATCAGCGCCGATAGACTCTCGACCTGTTTCGGGTAGCCACGAAGGAGAGACTAAGGAAGCCTTTTATCGGATGATTAATGAGTGGTTTGCCCAATTTATTCAGAATAACCCGAATGTACATCAACCTCCACCCCCGAATAATTCAACTCCGATTCCTTCAGCTCCCCCGATGATAGATCCGATAAGATCTAGTAGGCCCCCAGTTGATAAAATCCGAAAATTTGGGGCCGAAGAATTTAAAGCTAATGACGATGATGATGCTGAGAGAGCCGAAATGTGGCTTGATAACACTATACGGGTACTTGATGAGCTATCTTGTACTCCGGATGAATGCCTGAAATGTGCTATATCCTTAATGAGGGACACTGCATATCACTGGTGGAGCACACTAGTATCAGTGGTTCCGAAAGAAAAAGTGACATGGGATTTCTTCCAGAATGAATTCCGCAAGAAATATATCAGCCAAAGATTCATTGATCAAAAACGAAAAGAATTCCTTGAGCTGAAACAAGGACGAATGACCGTGACGGAATATGAACGAAAATTTGTCAGACTCAGCAGATATGCTAGAGAGTGTGTTTCTTCTGAAGCTATTATGTGTAAAAGATTTGAAGATGGCCTGAATGAAGATATAAAGATGTTTGTTGGCATTCTTGAAATTCAAGAGTTTGTGACTTTAGTTGAAAGAGCTTGCAAAGCTGAAGAGCTCGGGAAAGAGAAAAGAAAGGCTGAGACTGAAGCTAGAGATATTCGTAAAAGATCTTCAGGTAAAGTCTTTCATTCCACGACCAAGAAGCCCAGAGACGACTACAGCCGACAGAAAGCTAATACAGATCCACCTAGACGGGATCGACCTCCTATGAGCTCCCGAGCTACCTCGATAGCCAGTGTTGGTAATGTTCCACAAAATAGAGTTGAGTGCAAGCACTGTGGAAAATGGCACTCGGGAGTTGTAGATTTCATGATCGGTCTTGCTATAAATGTGGATCATCAGACCATTTTATTAGAGAGTGTCCGAAGTTAGCTGAGCAGAATACAGTTCAGAACACTAGACCGAGCAACTTGTCAATGCGAGGTAGACCACCCAGACATTCAGGCTATGTAGGTGGTAGTCAGAAAGGAATGAAGAACACTACAGATCGATCTGAGGCTAGAGCTCCGGCTAGAGCATATGCTGCGCGAGCTAGAGAGGATGCTTCCTCCCCCGACGTCATTACTGGTACTTTCACTCTTTATGATACTACTGTGATTGCACTAATTGATCCTGGTTCGACTCATTCTTATGTGTGTGAAACTTTAAAATTTGGCAAGACTCTGCTAGTTGAGTCTACCGAGTTTGTGATTCGTGTGTCCAACCCTTTGGGTGGATGTGTGCTTGTTAATAAAGTGTGTAGAGATTGCCCGTTGATGATTCAGGATTATTGCTTCCCAGCTGATTTAATGTTGTTGCCCTTTGACGAATTTGATATAATCCTGGGTATGGATTGGTTAACTTCACACGAGGCAGTAGTGGATTGTAAAAGAAAGCTTATCGATTTGAAATGTCGAAACGGTGAGACCATCAGAATTAAATCTTGTGACGTAAATGGGTTGCCTACAGCAATATCCTCAATGTTAGCCCAAAAGTATGTAAGAAAAAGGTGTGAAGCTTATTTGGCTTATGTACTGGACAATAAAATGTCCGAGGAACAAATTGAGTCGGTATCGGTTGTATGTGAATACCCCGATGTGTTTCCTGAAGAACTACCGGGCTTACCCCCAGTGCGAGAGATTGAGTTCGGCATTGAGTTAGTGCCAGGGGCGACTCCGGTTTCAATAGCTCCGTACCGAATGGCGCCTACTGAGTTAAAAGAATTGAAAGTGCAGTTGCAAGAGTTGACAGATAGGGCTTCGCACGACCGAGTTTCTCTCCTTGGGGTGCACCGGTTTTATTTGTGAAAAAGAAGGATGGGACTATGAGAATGTGTATCGATTACCGGCAATTAAACAAGATGACTATAAAGAATAAGTACCCGTTACCTCGGATTGACGATTTATTTGATCAGTTGAAGGGGGCTTCGGTGTTTTCGAAGATAGATTTGAGATCGGGCTATTATCAGTTGCGAGTCAGAGATTCAGATGTGCCAAAGACTGCATTCCGAACGAGGTACGGACATTATGAGTTTTTAGTTATGCCATTCGGACTCACTAATGCACCTGCTGTTTTTATGGATCTAATGAACCGAGTTTTCGACAGTTTTTGGATCGGTTTGTAGTAGTGTTTATTGATGATATATTGATCTACTCCAAAAATGAAGCAGAACACGTTGAGCATTTGAGAGTAGTACTACAAACCTTGAGAGATCAACGGTTATATGCAAAGTTCAGTAAGTGTGAGTTCTGGAGGAACGAAGTCAGCTTCTTGGGTCATGTAGTTTCGGTGTCAGTATTCGGGTGGATCCAAACAAGATAGCAGCCATACTCGATTGGAAACCACCAAAGAATGTTTCCGAGATCCGAAGTTTCCTAGGCCTGGCGGGGTATTACAGACGGTTTGTAAAAGGTTTTTCTGTTATAGCTACACCGTTAACGAGACTACTACAGAAAGATGTCAAATTTGAGTGGTCGGAAAGGTGTCAGAAAAGTTTTGAGCAGTTGAAAGCCTTTTTGACCGAAGCCCCAGTGTTAACTCAGCCTGAATCGGGTAAAGAATTTACTATTTTTAGTGATGCTTCCTTGAATGGGTTGGGTTGTGTTTTGATGCAAGAAGGCAAGGTGATAGCCTACGCTTCGAGACAACTGAAGCCGCATGAGAAAAATTATCCAACTCACGATCTGGAGTTAGCAGCCATTGTGTTTGCCTTAAAAATTTGGCGTCACTACTTATTTGGCGAAAAATGTCATATTTATTCAGATCACAAAAGTTTGAAGTATTTGATGACTCAGAAAGACTTAAACTTGAGACAACATAGATGGTTAGAATTGCTGAAAGACTATGAATTAGTGATTGACTACCATCCGGGAAAAGCTAATGTTGTTGCGGATGCGTTAAGTCGAAAGTCGTTATTTACTCTTCGTGCATTGAATGCACGGGTGACTATGTCTGATGATGGCTCGATCTTAGCAGAGTTACAAGCGAGACCGATGTTCATTCCGCAGATTTGTGATGTACAGAAAGTCGACAAAAAGTTGATTGCTATTCGGAGTCAGTGTGGAAGTGGTACAGAATCAGATTTTCAAATTGATGCAAATGATTGTTTGAATTATAAAGGCCGATTGTGTGTTCCGAAGAACTCAGAATTGATACAGATGATCCTGTGCGAGGCCCATAGTGGTCGACTATCGATACACCCGGGTAGTACAAAAATGTATAACGATTTGAAGCAGTTTTATTGGTGGCCTGGCATGAAACGGGACATATCTGAGTTTGTTTCCAAGTGCTTAATCTGTCAACAAGTGAAAGCCGAGCATCAGGTACCGTCCGGATTACTTCAACCAATCATGATACCCGAATGGAAATGGGATAGAATCACAATGGATTTTGTATCTGGTCTTCCTATGACACCGAGTAAGAAAGATGCTGTATGGGTTATCGTTGATAGACTGACTAAATCAGCCCATTTTGTACCGGTACGCACCGACTATTCACTTGATAAGCTTGCCGAACTATATGTGTCACAGATTGTGAGGTTGCACGGCGTACCGAGTTCCATTGTTTTAGATAGGGACCCGAGGTTTACATCACGGTTTTGGAAGAAATTGCAAGATGCTCTAGGTACTAAACTTCATTTTAGTGCAGCCTTCCATCCACAAACAGACGGTCAGTCTGAGCGAACTATTTTGATACTTGAGGACATGCTGAGGTGTTGCGTTCTCGAGTTTGAAGGTACGTGGGAACGATAACTACCGTTGGTCGAATTTGCTTATAATAATAGCTTCCAATCTAGTATAAAAATGGCGCCTTACGAAGCCTTATATGGGCGAAAATGTCGCACACCGTTGTACTGGACTGAGCTCAGTGAAAATAAGATACACGGGGTTGATTGGATTAAAGAAACAGAACAGAAGGTGGTTCTTATCAGAAATAATTTGAAAACTGCTTCGGATCGTCAAAAGTCTTATGCCGATTTGAAACGTAAGGACATTGAATTTCAGATCGGAGATTGGGTGTTCTTAAAAGTTTCCCTGTGGAAGAAAATACTCCGATTTGGTCGGAAAGGCAAGTTGAGTCCGAGATTCATCGGGCCGTATGAAATCATCGAACGTATTGGGCCTGTTGCTTATAGATTGAAATTGCCCTCTGATTTAGAAAAGATACACAATGTATTTCACGTTTCGATGCTTCGCAAATACAGATCGGATCCGTCACATGTGATCACACCGTCAGAGATTGAAATTCGATCCGATTTAACATATGACGAAGAACCGATCCGTAACTTAGCTCGGGAAATGAAAGAATTGAGAAATAAGAGGATTCCATTAGTGAAAGTATTATGGAATCGTCACGGAGTTGAAGAGGCTACGTGGGAGCCTGAGGAGTCAATGAGGCAACAATATCCGAACTTATTTAACGGTAAGATTTTCGGGGACGAAAATCCTGAAGGGGGAGAGTTGTAACAGACCAATTTTGACCCTAATCGGAACGGTGGTTTCGGGACCACGAATCCGAGCCTGATAAATATTGTAATATTCTATTTTGTGTTTATTATATGTGATTCAGTGAGTGTGAAAGTTTCGTATAAAAATTTAATTGTTTAAGTGCTCAATTTGATAAAAAGGATTTAATCGAGAAAACGCGAAAGTTTCATGCTAAAGTGAAAGGTACTAATTTGAGTGTGGCTTTTTAAGTGGGTGTACCAAAAGGGCAATTAGCCCATTAACCTTATTAAGGGACGGCAATGGGCCTTTATAAGTCCAAATTATATGTTAATTTGGTCTACTATATAGTTATATTAATGTATTAAAATAATGCTAATATATATATGTTTGTTTTAACATAAAATAAAAAGGTTAAGTGGGAAGAAAGAGAACTTCACCTTGTTCTTCTTCCTTGGCCGAATATAGGAGCTAGAAACTCCATTTTTAGAGCTTGAATTTCGGCACTTTGGGGCTCAATTAAAGGTATGTGTTTTGTTTAGTTTTTGAAAATTTTTGCATTTTTGGAATGTTTGTTTTAAATCCTATACAACCCATGTTTAAATTTTTGAAAATACTATGTATATAAGATTCGGCCATTGACATGCTTGGGTAGTTTTGATGTTTGATGGTTTTAAATTGAATGTATGTTAAGGATTTACAAGTTTTGTATTGGATTTTTGGTGATTTTGAGTTTATAGGGCCAAATTGAAAAGAATAAATTGTGAAGGGTTAAAATGTCAAATAGATGAAATGTATGGACATCCATGGCTATGGGGAAGGTTCGGCCTAGCCATAGTGTTAGGAAATTTTGCATAATTTGAGTTTTGTGTAAAATTGGACCAAATTGTAAAAATGGAAAACATTAGGGGCAAAATTGTAAATTGCCCATTTGTGTGTCTTGGGACTAAATTGAGATGAAAAGCAATTAAATGAGCTAAATTTTAATGTGTTTTAGATCAAGAGCAAAGAAAAACGGAATTAGACCGGGGAAAGACGAAGGTTCTCGAATAGCCGATTCGCACGGACTATCGACAACCGAGGTAAGTCCTTTAGTTAAAATATGTCAATAAATTAATTATGAATTTAGTGAATGATGAATTGTGGAAAATTAGAGTATAAATTCATGATATAGCCGAATGTGAATGTATAGTATTGAAGTGGATTTATTTTGGCTAATGCAAGGTGAATAAGTAAGATCCTGAGCTACCTTATGTTTAAGGGTTATTTATAAATCTAATGAATGATAAAATTTATATAAGTTTGGTGTAAAATCATGAGTTGACCGAATGTGATGATGATGGATTGGATTGATTTTCAATATTTTAATGCAATGTAAATAAATACATATGATTCGATATGTGATAATGAAATGTAAAAAGTATGTAAAACCATTCTGACCTTCGGGCTTTGAGCCTAGCAGGCCTCGTGCCGGTGACATAATCGGGCTTATGCCTAGCAGGCCTTGTGCCGGTGTTAATTATCGGGCTTTATGCCTAGCAGGCCTTGTGCCGGTGTTACTTTTCAGGCTTTTACGCCTAGCAGGCCTTGTGCCGGTGTTATCTTTCAGGCTTTTACGCCTAGCAGGCCTTGTGCCGGTGTTACCTTTCAGGCTTTTACGCCTAGCAGGCTTCATGCCGGTGATGTATTTTACAAAAGAGAAGTTGAATCTTAACTCAAGACAATTTAAAGCTAACTGATTGAGTATACGGTTCAGGTAAGTATGTAAGGTATGTTATGCCTACTACTACTACTATGGAAATTCGGTTTGCAGGTATAGATGCTTGGAATACAAGAAATTTTAATATGGTAGTGTGGTTGTTATAAATGCTATAGTTACATAACTTGGGGTATGTGATACTTGTAAAATATATTAAGTTGTATTGCGAAGTAATACAGGTTTATGGAATCGAAGTATAATTTCTTCGGTTAATGTACTAATAAGATTCGGCTTTATGTAGATAAATTATCATAATTAAATGTTTGTGAAAATGTCATAAGTTGATTAATTTAAATGTTATGCTATTATAAATTTAGGACTTACTAAGCTAGTAAGCTTAATTATGTGAAATATTTCCTCTGTTTTATAGATTTTGGGTTACGCTACGGGCTCAAGACGGATCGTCAAGGAAGTCGCCAACACTATCAATCTATATTTTGGTACTCTTTCATTTTGGTTTTAAACAAAGGCATGTATAGGAAAAAGGCTTGGTTTTTGTTTGATAAAATTTCACGGTTCATGTATATAATGGCCATGCGAAAATGGCTAAATTTCTAGTTAAGTACGTTGTTGTGTTTTTTTTTTTTATATGTATGTTGGTTTATGATGGCAAGGTTTATGCTTTCTTAATCAAAGTTTAATCATTTTGTTAAGGAAATGTTTATATACGAAATGAATTCTTGAATTAGGAATGTAGGTAGGTTCGGTTAGAAGCTAGCCTTTCATAAAATGCAACAAAACAGCTTGTAGTAACAGCAGTGATGTGAGTTAGAAAAATCACCAAAAATAGGGTATATTGAATTAGGAGGTGAATGAGATATGAAATTAAACCTTATTGTGTCTATTTTTACCTGAAAGAACAGAGTAGGTAAAAGATTTATATTTTATAGGATAATTAAGTTTTAGTGAGACCTGCTCTGAATGAATTCGTGAGTCACTGTTCTGTTTTGGAAAAATTGTCAAAAATTGTACAAAAATAATTAGGAATCATGGTTTATATGTGTAGAACCCTTAATGAGTCTATTTTTCATTGGTATAAACAAGAACAGTATATGAAATTTTTGAAATGAGATAACTGCATTTTTGTAGAGACAGGTCAGAATTGTCAAGCTGTGTAATAAGGGTAACTTTGATGAATAAACTGTACTAATTGGTCACATGAAAAATTCTGGAAAAATTATGGTGAAAATTTATATGAGTCTAGTTTCAATAGAAATTTACGGATCTAAATTTTGAGTTTTGTAACTCGAGTTATAGTCAAATTAGTCGGCATAACACAGTTTGACAGCTTTAAATTTTTATGTCCTGAACTTGTAGTCAAGTCTAGTAACGCCTCTTGCTCAACTCCGGCGACGGTCTCGGGTAAGGGGTGTTACAATATAACTATCAAATAACAAGATTCGTCTAGGTTTATCCCCATCAGGTATCTAAGGGTTTAGTTCATGATAAAGAAAATCGCAAGAGAAAAGACAAAACAAAACATAAGAAATTCCTAAAACCCCCTGAAGGAATTGAAGGAGAATTTCGCCATCTTGAGTATAACTCCTGCTTCTTGGGATGGATCAACTGGTTATCCTCGCGTTATTTCCTAATTCTGACCTTCTCGGCTTGGCTCCTTGGCCTAGCTTTGATGCCTTTTCAAAGGTGGCACTTAGGGGATATATATAGGCTCTTGGAATGCGATTCTTTCTCCCTAAGTATCCTTTTCCGACTGAAATTGTTCTTTCCAGCGACAGAGACAC